>OX411804.1:24868648-25468648 GCA_948253155.1 Leucoma salicis | reverse complement strand
GCCAATGGTGTGCTAGAAGAATTGGATGAATTTGTATATTTTGGATATGGATTTTGCCGTTTGGGGCCGGCTTTAGAATTGTCCCACCCCTCTCCACCCATGGGAGTCGTAAGAGTCGACTGAGGGAATACCAGGGGAGTGGGCAGCAGCACTCCGTCGAGTATTAACAACATCCACTGCGATCGCCAACCCGCCTGCCAAGCGTGGCGATTACGGCACTATCCCCCATTCTTGGGGAGGCCTATGTCCAGCAGTGGACTTTAAAAGGCTGATGAATGGATGGGATATGGATTCAGTCGGGATGGAAGGCACACCACTGATATAGAGAGAAGAGTAAATGGAGCATTGGGGCCACTTCTCGGCAGCCACCGTCTCAGCCAGAAGGCACATGTCACAATATACAACGCAGTGCTTGTCCCAACATTATTATATGGAATCGAGAGTTGAGTATGAAAAAGGAGCATGAAAGTAAAGTCAATGCTATTTATATATATTTTTAGCATTTGACATGCTTAGCACTATACATTAAACACAAAGTGAAAATGTGAAGTCAATGCTATCGAAATGCGATCTCTATTCGGAAAATCTATGAAGTTATGCTGACTGAACGCATTCGTAACGACAACGTAAGAGAGCGAGTTGGTATGAAAGAGAGTATTGGGGTAAAGATGTGAAAAGGAATGCTCGATGGTTCGGAAATGTGGAAAGAATGCCAGACGAGCGACTGGTTAGGAAGATATACAATGCCGAAAGTGGAAGGACAGCGCGAGACCGAGATTCACCTACATAGATCGGTTTTGCAGGAAGGTGGAGTCAGGAGTCTCTGAAACCAGCCAGCGTGTATGAAGAGAATTATGAATAATGTTAAGGAAGCGAGAGTTATATGTAAGAATTGAACTTTTAGGCACTTTGTTCTCTCTATCTAGCCCGCAAGAAAAATGCCGTGATAATAAGTTAGAATGTGAGTTTCTTGACAATTTAAGATTTCGACAATTTAAGATTTCGAATATTGTCATTGTAAATAAAATAAATAAATAAATATTCACGGACATTTTTCACACAACCTCCTCTTGTCCCAAACTAAGCTTAATGCTTGTGGTACCAGATTACGGATATAATATAACCATTATTAATATTACAATTTAGATTTTGCTCATGCTATCGTCCACATGAACTGCGGTATATAAATAAGCCATTTTACGCCACATTATTGACTTGTATACAATATAATTGATAACTCAAAGGTACTATCTGTTTTCTGGTTCTGAACTATATATAGCTCCTAAACTATGTTATGCTAAATTTTATGAAAATTGGTTGAGTAATTATGGTGTAAAAGCTTAATAAACAAACAAATAAACACAGTTTTGTATTTATAATATCACGTAAGAATGTTAATGTTAGTTTATTTGTTAACGGTTCATTAACAAAAATTGTGAAAATATGAAATCGAAAATAACAGTCACGAGCAGGATTTGAACCTGCATCTCCTGGAATACCGTCCCTGATGTTTTGCCAATTAAGCTATCGTGACAATTGCTCGGGACTGCTAATTTCGATAACACATTAATGCTTAACGTCTTGGATAAATAGAAATAGCATTCATTCATTCATTAAATTTTTACCCAGAAAACTGAGAGTTTCTATAGGACGGCATTTTTCTTAAGATATAATTTATGTGGCATTTATGGTGACGTACTTTTATTAGAGGTATATATTTATAACTACATATATATAATTGATTATTGAAGTCGCAAAATGGTTATCTTTGATTGCTCGAAGAAAAATATAAATTATAAAAACGCTACAATTGCTATGCTTTCAATTATTAACTCCGGACTTGAATTTATCTTGTAGTGTAGTTTAGGAAAAGGCTTTAAACTCAAAGCCATGAAAATTTTGGACAGAGTTCTGTACATGAAAACTAATTATGACTGATAATGAGTACTGAATACGCTGCTTAGTGTTATTATAATTAGTTCGTTACTGTTGGATAGAAGTATCTTAATTAAAGATGGGTACATAGCTTACAGCAACCTTATGAGGTTGAAAATCTCTCAGACATGATTGTATCCTAAGTTGAACCGAACCCCGTTGTTTTCATGCATCATTTAAAACATCATTTAAATTCGTAATTAATATGTAAATAGGTAAATACTGGTTTTCAAATGTGCATGTCGCTGAGGCGCTGTTTTTAATGTACCTACCTACCTACCTACCTACCTATACTTGTAGGTGTAGACCCGGAAAATATTATAATCGTGTTCATTGAAAAACAATCACCAATAAATCAATCTATTAAATGTTATTTCTAATTATACCCATCAGTTTTAACAAGATGTATTTTATTTATATATTTTTTGGCTAAATCGGTAAGATGAAAAAAGTTAAAAATCCGACTAATGTTTTCAGAGATTCGTTAACTAAGCAGAGCACAAATGAACAAAAAACATTGACCTTTACATCAATATAGTTGATAACATTCTTCATCTGTATATGCTCTAAAAGCAAGCACTGCAAAAACAATGGTAAATATTGAGTTCAATCCCCAATATCCACACGGCACGACTTTTCATGATTTTTCAAAATGATTTGTGCAAATTGTTACACATCTAATTTCGAATTATTTACTAATTATAACTGTTCGGTGAAAGAAACTATCGTGAGGAATCCAACCCACAGTAGGCCAGCGAAGCGGACTATACAGCACAAATCCCTCTCGCTCTGAGAGGAGACTCGTGCCCAATAGTAGGACAAGTAATGATTTAAAAAAGCTAATAATGACAAAAATGTGTGACATTGAATTTTGTGGACTATGATAAATTATCAATACTAACAGTTTCTGTAGTGTCAGTCGAATACATAACAACATAATTGTACATAATATGAATACAACCATGGAGTACAGTTCTGTACTCCGTGGTTGAAGTCGAGTCACAAAAAAAAACAAAAGTCTACCTCTATCTACATGCAAGCAAGGGGACAGGCAGCTGAAGCTATACCTGTTTTTTTTAAGGCTGGAAAACCTATTCGCACACCCCGTCGTTAGTAGTGTAGGTCCCTCACTAAATAAACCCGCCGTGTGCCGTTTCGCCCCCTGTGTTGGCAGACCACTGGAACTATGTGACATTACTTCAGTGGGGCTGAAACTATGCCTAGCTCTCAGGAATCTCTCTAGAGGATTTAAATATTTTGCTGTAGAAATGGAACCAAATGATTGGAAATTTAAAACATATTCTGATATCTATTTGTCTACAGGCGCCATTTTTGAGGATATTTTTTCTTGTTGTGTTCGTAAATATAGAAAAAATAAAATAAGAAATACACTTCCATTTTTTTAGACTACCTACCTATATTTTGTATAGACTACCTACTAGAGTACTTAGAGCATTAATAAGGCTCTAAAATCACTACAAATAACAGTCAGGTTATTCCTTAATATGTACCTACTAACTTTGCAAAAGCGTATCTATTTCCTATATTAAGAGAACGGAGAGATTTTAAAGTATAAATTATTTGAGAATAAGGAAAAAGAGATTTTTTGTACTAGCGGGAATCGAACCCGCGTCTTTTCCAATTTAATTGCAAAATTAAACTTACTATATCGGTTTAATGCATGTAAATGCTTCCGATAGATGGCGCTGGTCGTAAAGACAAATGTAATAAGGAGATTGGGATGGTCGAAGGACCTGTACTATAGCTCAGTGGCTTAGAGCACTTCCCCGGATTGGAAAAGACGCGGGTTCGATTCCCGCTAGTACAAAAAATCTCTTTTTCCTTATTCTCAAATAATTTATACTTTAAAAAGTGGCGGAGCATGTCAAATGCTAAAAAATATAGATCAAAAAAGAATGGAGAGAGTTTACTGTAGTGCAATATGATTATGTTATTAAAAAAATCTTTTATATTATATTTCATGAAACTTTAATAAAGTACCGCCGAATATTCATTAATTAGTGTTATTGTGTCTGTTTTTGTATATTATGAACGAAGCAGGAAATGAGACGAGACGCTATCACGAATTTCATTCTCATTGCTGTGATGAGTTCGATGAGAATTGGGTGTTTGGATTTTATTTATATTATTACAGCCGATTGGTAGGCTTAGTATTGATGTGAAAGTGATCATCATTAAATTTTAAAGTATGTAATTTCATATGTGAAGTAAATAGTTAGGAACCTCGAAAAGGACATAGAATACTTTTTATCCTGAAAAAAATGTCGATACCGGTGCGATAGCTATTTTTAGTTCTCTCAGTATGAATGAGCCGGCATGAATCCTCTCACAGTCACAGAATATGGACATGAAACAACAGTAGGTGCGAATGTTTTGATTGGCGAGTGAGAGCGCTGGAGATTTAAAACTCCTCATCCCCTCCCTATTATGCCTTATCTCCCCTCTCTCATTCTACCTCGCCACTTTCTATCCCTTTCCATAGGGCGGCAACATACGAGTGAAGTCTGTGGTGTTGTTAACATATACCTATATAGGCTACGATAACCACTTACCATCAGACAGACTGTTTGCTTATTGGACACCCTTGTAGTATAAAAACTATAATAAATGTGCCATAGATTGATATTTTGCCACACAAGCGACGTCTCGGGCAGAATCTAGTATATAATACAAATATGTATAAATATTTTTTATTCGCTTCAATTTTCATTAAATACTATCCTTAAGTTCTAACATTAACATTTTATTAAGTCCATAGCCATTTCTAAGGACTGCAAAGACAGTGGTATCCAGTTCAATCCCCAGTAAGTCAGTAATTATGTGTGTATTTGTTTACAATTTATCACTGCTCGGTGAAAACATTGAGAGGAAATCTACATGCCTGAGAGATTTTCTCGACGACTTGTGAAGTTTGCCGTCCCGTATTGGATCAGCATGGTGGACTATGGCCTAATCCCTATCACTATGAAAGGAGACCTGTGCCTAATAGCGGGACATAAAAAGGAATGAAAAAAAAATTAGTTTTGATAAATATCAACAAAATTCATCAAAATCCATTTAGTAGTTTTTACGCGATGCATATACGAACAAACAACCAAAATTCCCAACCAAGTATTTTATTTTAAATATGTAATGTACATTCTCTCTCTCGCTTTATTACAGTTTTATAATAGTACCCATAGATTCGTTGGCAATAATGCTAAAGAATTTGTAAGTTATAGTGATTCTTCATATCGATCAGACGTTAAAGGTACTTCCTAGTTACTGCTGTAGCTTAAATTATTAAACTCTTGGACGAAAGGTACTTTATTAAAAATGAAATAAAATAATAAAACAACAGCCAATTCAAATCATACACTATCCGCACGTCGTTATTTCAAGGTCGACGCGCTGATCTCACCGACCATTTTTTACACTAATGTTACATGTTCAGATTTAGGAGCACCAACATTCTATGGGATTCAATTGCAATTATGGGAAAGGCTAGACCTATTAGATCTGGTCGTGTTAACTATCGGTCACACGCCACCCTGTTATAACAAATTTAGCCATTTTTGCATATATAATACATTTGTAACACTCTTTTAATGTTTATATTTTTTCTTGTCACCGAGGTCAGCTTTTTTGGCGCCATATGCGTCTTTAGAGGACGAGACAGCACCAGATTAAAGGTCTACTTAGGTTATATAACTGCTACTAAAATTGATACATTGACAAATGATAGGAAAATTACTCGGACGAATACGACGAAATATGTAGGTATATAGGTAGTAGGTATTATACACAGATATTACTACACGAATACAAATTAGCCTTGATTTTTGTGAAGGCAAAAACAACGTTAAAATTAACCATAAAAATGAAATGGGTAATTTAAGTAAGGATTAGTATTGTACGTAGATTTAGGTACTTAGTTTTACAAATGTATTTTTTATTGGCATATCGTATCTTCTGCCTGTATCTATACAGTTATAAAGCTGTAATCTAGAGCTATGTCTGTATATTTAAGAAATTTCATTAAAAAAATAATATTTAGGTGTCCCTCAACACAAAACATTTTTGTTTAGAATTGTTGTCTGTTTGCTTAATCACACATCACGCAAAAACTACGGGACGGGGTTTTTTCAAACTTTTTTATTTGATAGCTCTTGATTAGACTTAAAAACTGGTACCTATACGTTTTATCCCGCTACTTTATCGGGTAGGTATCTGACATATAACCTAAAAACCAGATTAAGTGGCCGCAGGCAAAGGCTACTATAAACATCGGCAATTTTAATGTTAAAATTGTGTCTCCTCTCCTACCCTTTGAAGGCACCAAGAGGCTGGCACAATAGAGATTGCATTTTATTATGGTGGGTAATTGAGCTATAGATAAATTATCACGGTCTAAAGAGCGAATCGTACTCTGAAAAAAGCCTTATTTATTTTAAACTACTATTTCCATATTCAAAAATAATTTGTTCTTTAAAGTAGCTGAGTATGTCAAGTGCTAAAATACAGGACAAAAATAGATGATACTCTAACAAATAGACAGACAGGCAGACATACAAGAAATATCTTGTTTTTGTCCTGTGAACTTTTTCTTATTGTCTCCTCTCCATTTATAAAAAAAATACTTCAGTATACATAATATAAACTGCCTAAACCGCTGCCGCTCCTGCGCCGCTTGTGCAGTTAGACCTTGGTACACTGACTGCACAAGTGACGCACAAATAGGTAGTAGGAATGGAGGCACCTCGTTTGATCACTAAGTACGTACGTGTTATTAAATACCAACTTTTGCAGCTACGCCGCAGACAACAGCTATTTTTGAAGTTATATCTCAGGATATAGTAGCGGGATTAAACGTAGATATTGAGTCTAATTATGAGCTATCAAACAAAAAAAGTTCATTATAACGCGTTCAGTAGTTTTAGAGTGATTAGCAAACAAACAAACAGACAAAAACTCTATAAAATGTTTTGTGTACAGAGATGCCTAAATAGCTTAATACAATTTTTTCTCAAATATCTGTAATGTACAGCTACAGACACTGCTCTTTTACAGTGTATATGTATATAAGTAAAGGTGTATAGATGTACAGTTAAATAGATAACGCCCAAATATTGTACCTAGTTGTATAATCAAATTGATCATAGAGTAATTAAATAGATAAATAAAAAAACGGAACTACCTACTTTTTGACATTAAGCCATTTATCAATAATATAATTTATTATTGATGTATTGATCTAATAAATAGGATTTATTATTATCAAATATTAACTACGTATTTGCCTCCTAGCCACGGGAAAGCATTAGATATTTGAGGCTGTGAACAAAATGGTATAATTATAAATGCTTTTGCTTGCCTTTGCATAAAATAGGTGGCTCGACCAGGGGAAGTACCTCTCACAGAAGGTGAGCCTGAAACAGCGGTGGGTATTGCAACTGTTGTGTTTCGTATAGTGAGTGAGAGCGCTGGAGGCTTAAGCCCTGTCCTCATCATCTCCTTTATTATCCAACCTCTTTATCCCCTCTACATGTTAGAGGAGTTGGCGAAGCGCGATGCCTCTGGTGTTGATAGCGTGTAAGACTACGGTAGCCGCTTATCATTTGCCTTACTACATTGATGTATAAAAAAAGAAGATCCACAGTTAGGCACTAAAAGTGTCCACTATAAATAAGTGCAGATTACGCTTTCCTGCACTCATTTCGTTTAGTGTTGTTTCGACGCGCGACCAGACGCAACGCCCACAAAGTATCAACATGCTTAATAATACTAAAATCTCTTTTGAACACTTAACTCTCTCTTTTTCTCTCGTTCTTTTTGAATAGTGTCATTACACTCACGCACGCAAAATTGTTACTATTTTATTAAATGATTGTGAAATAAATGCTATAAGTAAGATTA
Source organism: Leucoma salicis (assembly GCA_948253155.1). Classification (NCBI taxonomy): domain Eukaryota; kingdom Metazoa; phylum Arthropoda; class Insecta; order Lepidoptera; family Erebidae; genus Leucoma; species Leucoma salicis. Next base: position 25,460,797 of record OX411804.1, on the reverse strand, counting down.
TAGTTTACAACTTTTGCCTCGATTTCTAAACACAATTGTGTATCCTTAATTTATAAATCAATGTCTTAACGTTATCTTGCTGTTAATATGATTCTATAATTTCAAATCTTGATACCTAATTTCACATAAAAAATACTCCAAGCGAATATTCGTATCGGTTGTTAAAATTAACAAAGCTGTATAAAACTGTTGATAAGTATTACATTGTCTGAATACCATTCAAAGTGTTCACTCCGATTGTAAAACAACTAAAACTTAATGTTCTCATAGATAATGAAAACATGCACATACGCACTGTGCATCATAATCTACCGTTTATAAAATATAACGTGTTATACGCATTCTTGGTGTTTATTTGAAGAATCAATTGCAAAAATATAGAGCTTCTAGAGGCAGAAATAAGAATAAAAATCTATTTATTTCCAAGTTTAATTAAAACTATTTTTAATTACATAAATTACTTCTTTTTATTTTTTTATAAATATATATTACTCCCCCGTGTGGGGCCGTGTGGGGCCAGCTTTAGAATTGTCCCACCCCTCTCAACCCACGGGAGTCGTAAGAGCCGACTGAGGGAATACCGGGGGAGTGGGCAGCAGCACTTCCTCGAGTATTAACAACATCCACTGCGATCGCCAACCCGCCTGCCAAGCGTGGCGATTACGGCATTATCCCCCATGACGGGACCGCTCGTTGTGGCGTTCTCTTGGGGAGGCCTATGTCCAGCAGTGGACGTTGAAAGGCTGATGGATGGATGGATTTATTACTATGTTGTACGTGCTATTAGTATGACAGTACTAATGACTTGTAAATTATTTTATAAAAAAAAACCACAATCTTGTAAAATAAATTAACCATCAATCATTACAATGTAGTATGAAAACGGGTAGGTACATAAATTAATGATTTAAAATTAGTTCGACATGTTTATTAATTTTTGTTTAAGTGTGCATGAAAAATAAACTTTTTGAAATCTTTCTTACGCTATATTTAATAAAACTATCAAAATTAATAATTTTGATAGTTTATTATTAATTTTGATAGTTTTATTACTATAATTATTACTATAATTATTTACTATAATTTTATTTATTACCAACAAGTCACAAAAAAGACTCATAGGAAATTATACTTACTTATTTATGGATCTTCGGTATCCAGAAGATGCAGGTTCAAATCCTGCTCCTGACTGTTATTTTCGATTTCACATTTTTCACTTTGTGTTTAATGTATAGTGCTAAGCATGTCAAATGCTAAAAGTATATATAAATATTTATAGGGTTTGCGTCATTATTAGGTAAAATCTTAATTGTAAAATTAAGTTTACCTGGTCGGTATAATGTATGAAAATACTTCCGACAGATGGTGCAGGCGTCACCCAAAGACGTTAAGTATGAATGTGTTATCGAAATTAGCAGTCAGGAGCAATTGTCAGGATGGCTGAATTGGTAAAGCATCTGGACGGTATCCAGAAGATGCAGGTTCAAATCCTGCTCCTGACTGTTATTTTCGATTTCACATTTTTCACTTTGTGTTTAATTATACTTACTTATCATCACGCCATCTCCCTTGCGGGGTAGGCAGAGAGAACAGAGTACCAAAATGCTCTATTCTTGCATACATCGCTCGCTTCCTCAACACTCATAATTCTCTTCATATACGCTCGCCGGTTTCGCAGACACTCCACCTTCCTTCAATACATGACCGATTTGGTCTAGGTAGGTGAGTCTCGGTCTGCTCCTGTACGGAAATTATTCGTTATTATAGTGCTGAAATTGTCTGCATTTGACGTTTTCAACAACCTACCTAACAAAATGTCATATGAACCTCTAAGAATTATGCTCAGAAACATTTTGTATTAGGCCAAATAAAAGTCACAACTTAGTTGAATATAAAAATAAATTCATTTACAGAAACTCGCGTTCACTATAAGTCTATGCACATTATCTAAATAATCCGTGTCTTTCCAGGACCGATGTAGGAACTATACCAGTTCTCTGATAAAATAGATAATATAAATCCATATCAGTATAAAAACCAGTAAAAGTAAGGCGTTATAGTAAAATAAAATATTGTAAAGATTTCTTGTAATCTAATCAAAAAGCTAAAATCTTAGATAGTGCGTATCATTTTATCAGACGCTAGTATCAAGTGTAACAAGTTTACAATACTTTCACAATACTTTATTACATTTATCTTATCTGGTAGATAACGCTATAGTAAACATCGTAGTATAAGATAAAACAAGAAAGGAGAAACAGGTGTTTTGTTTAGTCAAATGTACAAAATGTATTTTGGTACCATGTGGGAGTACGTACTCACCTCAGTACCTACTCACTTGTTATCGGCCTGAGCGGGTCGGTATCACTGTGCTGTGTGACCGACCTTGAAGCACGTTAGTGTGTTTTGGTTGTAGATGGATATATCCGTACATTATTTCATTTCAAATCCGCGAAATGAAATGGTGAGCGGAGGATTGACTGCACTCTTAGTATAGTTAATGCACGTGGTAAACACTGGGTGGGCAGGAGCTCTAGTTCAACTAATAAAATGAAAACCTTTAATATAGTTTAGATGGAGAACGCACCTCACACCCACAGATTGTCAATCCCGGCTATCTTAACACAGACACGATAGCCAAAGATTGCCAATCCGCACTTCTCACAGATAGAGGGGAATGTGATAATAGCAAAGTAGCATGCACAACAATAAAAACAACAAATGCGATGTAACCATGCGATGTAGCAGGAATCCCGACTTAAAATATTCCATAAAATTTCCAACACAAATTCTACACGTGTTTCGCCTCTCCACGAGCAGGATCGCTCAGCGACGAATGAGCCGAATAGATAATCAGAATATTGTAGTTTGTGATTTTGGGGTTATAAATAATAGTAGCTTAGAGGCTAAAGAATTACATAGGCTACATTTTCTCGGTTTATTTAGTGGGCAAGGGCTCTACACTACCCTGTTTGTTGCCCCAGACGACGGGGTGTACGGTTAGGTACATTTTTTCCCAGCTTAACAGAAAATAAAAGGCTGCTCTTTATCCCCCATTAATGGATAGTTTAACTACCTCGGTGGTGTAGCGGTAGTGTATGCGACTGCTAATCATGAGGTCTTGGGTTCAATCCCCGGGTCGGGCAATGTTATTGAGCTTTTTCCTAAAAAGAAAAATTGTCAGTAGCAGCCCGGAGTTTGGAAATGTGCCCGGTAGACGTCAATAGGCTCGCCCCCTATTACGTGGCACTTAAACATAGCTGGCGAATCGTGGGTGTGTAATATACCTCTGCCTACCCCTTCGGGGAACACAGACGTGATGCTATGTTTGGATAGTTCATGGGGTATAGCAATATTTAACTAATTATCATTAGTGTGCTGTAGTGACGTATTTATTTTCTGAAGTTGCAAACGAAGTTGCGGGAAGAACCTAGTCTATTGATATGACTAGAGAAGCTTGAAACATGGATTGGTGATAGGTTTGAGTAAGGACCAAGTTAGATTATTATCCGTCTTTTGTGTGACCGACCGTAAAACTCCTCGGTGTATTTTAGTTGTAGCGTGACAAGCCGATTAGTCCTTCATTAATTCATTTACCATCTGTAAAATAAAATAGTGAATAGCCTGGCGGTAGAGGAGAGTCCATCAGCGGCAGTTACCACTTATCATCGCGTGTATCGCCACTCGTCTGCCATCATAAGAAATTGTAAAAGCTGGCGTGGTTCAGTATGATCTTTATCCGTCTTATACGTTGAGCAAATATGCTCGGTAGGTAATAAAACATTTCTTGTTCCCTCTGATCTTCCAGTTGAATCACCACAGTTTACACATCATTTCTTGCAATATAATTGTAAGACACGTTGCGATACTAACACGATAAAATGCTTTTATTTTTCTTTAATCTTTCAATCTAAAATGTAATACTTTCTGAAATAATTAGAACGAAAATTACTTTCATCTATCTATACTATAATTATAAAGCGGTAACAGAGCTGTACATTTAAGATATTTGAGAAAAAAATGACTGTATTAAGCTATATAGGCGTGTCTAAACACAAAACAATTTTTTTTAGAATTTTTGTTTTTTTATCTGTTTGTTTGTTCACGCAAAAACTACTGACCGGATTTTAATATAACTTTTTTTATTTGAAAGATTTTGATTATACTTAAAACCTGTTATACATTTTATCTCGCTACGATATCGGGAACCTGAGATATAACCGAAAAACTAGATTTTGGCTGCGGCGGAGCCGCGGTAGTAGTATAATTATACTACACTACTAGTGGTATAATTATACTACAAAATTATGGAAAATGCTGGGAGAATAGCGTGGCAATGTTAATGTTAGAGAAATACCTATATAACACTATGTTACTGTGCCATGAAATCACGAGGTCAATGGCGATGACGTAATAATGCATAATGTATTGATTTTACCATTTGTCCCTTTATGAAACTTAAAAATAATGTATCTTTAATGTACAGCAGAATTTAGCATATGGGATTTCCATAATGACTTACTTTAATGAGGAGACCATGAGCTCTAGTAAATAAATGAACGAATTAACCTATAAAGCCATGCATGAAAGAAGTTTGTTTAGATAACCCTTTGAATGTGAGTGTAGTCTATTACTAAATAGGTCATATTTGTTTGTAAGGTTTGTGCGATATGCTCGTAAATACAATACTTATGTGAATCTTGTTCATGCTTGTAGGTTGAGTAAACCTAGTAACCTCTTTAGATTCATGTTTATTTAAATGAAGATAATCCATGAGGTGATGGGCCAAGACTACATAGTTTAATAAATCCTGTCTGAACTTTCGACCTGTGTACTCTAGGACACATTAATAATGTTGATGTAAAAATAGCTATCGCACAGGAACTGTGTATTTTTCTAAGTTTTTAAAAGCCAATACTCTTAAAGTACAAATTATTTATGAATGAGGAAGACGAGATTTTTAGTACGAGCGGGAATCGAACCCGCGTCCCTTCCAATCCAGGGAAGTGCTCTAAGCTCTCTCTCCCAGTGGAGAGAGTAGCTCAGTAGCTACCATACCGATCTTACGGTCATCCCAATCTCTTAATCATATTTGTATTTTACGACCAACGCCATCTATCGGAATGCATTTACATGCATTAATCCAATATAGTAAGCTTAATTTTGCAATTAAAATTCATTATGTTTTTTATCATTAGACATGCTCAGCTACTTTTAAGGTACTTTAAAAGTAGCTGAGCATCTCAAATACTAAAAAAATATAGATCAAAAAAGCCTATATTTTTTGTTATAAAAATAGATTCAAAATTTCACGATGGTCAGTTAAGTGGCTACTGTGTGAAAGCATAACAAACACACAAATTAACTTTAACTTCATTTGTCAAAGGGAAAAAATACTCAGCTTAAAAAGTTACTCCCGGATTAAAATCTAAAGAAACAGATATCAACTATAGGTCAACTTTCCTTTACCGTAAAAGAGGACTTTGCTAAAGTACTGAACATATAAAAAACTACAATAATTATCCTACCTACTATTCTAGTTGATGTGTATTTAACGTAAGTTAATATTTTATTACTGGCTAGACTTACATCAGTAAGGAGGTTCGGTCGTAACATATGCACGTAAGTTTAAATATTATATGCAAACAATCTCAAAAAGAGAAAGTCCGATGAAAGTGAAAAAAGTAGGTTAAGGGTACGCAATATAAGTCAGATAAAAATGCAATACTGTCGCGTCGAAGAAGGTCAAGGAGACATCGGCAAAGAAAGAGCGTGGGATGAAAGGGACACATTTAGCTTAACCTGACCCAAATATACTTCTTTATTTCATTCCCTTTACCATAAGTTTTACATCAATAATGTCTAATTAGCAGCAGAACCTGATCTGTTGAAGGTTTATATCAAAATTAGAGAGGCCAGATTAAAAGTATAGTTACTAAAAATATATTTATTTTGTCTGTATATATACATAGCATCACGCCTGTATCCCAGAAGGGGTAGGCAGAGGCGTATTAGAGGTACACACCTACGTTTCGCCAGCTATGTTTCAGTCCCACGTAATAGGGGGTGAGCCTGTTGCCGTCTACCAGGCATTTCCAAACTCTGGGCTGCTACTGAGACAAATATTTATTATGTTGTTAGCGCACATCTATTAAATTACTAAATGTGATGAATCACAGCAAAACTTCTACGCAGTAGTGTTTAAAAAAATAGGTACCTATTTTTGTATGCAGACAAAGATAGGTATTGATATTTTTATATATTTTTTAAGCATTTGACATTGTAGTCAAAAATATTAAATGTATACATCAGTGCCATGTGATTAGTTATAAAGCCATAACTTTCTTGAATTGAATGAAAAGTATTGAAGATTATTTAAACTAGATTTGATTCGCGACTCCGTTCACGTGGACACGTTCAATATAAATAATTATGTCACACTACAATACATTTACTATAGATATATTTTTTGAATTTTTCCGGGATGAAGAGTAGCATATGTCCTTTAATGGGCTTCAGACTATATGTGTGGAAAATTGCATGATGATTGGTTCAGTAATTATGTCGTAAAAGCGCAACAAAATAACAAACTCACTTTCAGATTTATAATATTAGTAGGGAAAATTAAGTAGACCTTAGTTGATTAAATTATTTATATTTTAGTCTAAGTTAATTGTCTGCCAGTGATTCATAAAGCTAATTATGCAATTCAATGTTGTTATTCTGTTACCTGTAACAGTAATTTGTGGCAATATGCCAACCCTTCGCTAATATTGCAATATATTCCTTTACTATTTGTAGTCTGGCTACACCGACAGCTTGGCGACAGCACAAGGAGAGTCTGGATGATACAGAGTTCTGTATATATGTTCTGATATCAAAGTTTGCTTTAACATCATCTATCATCAATCAGCTGTAGAGTGTCACCTGCTGGACATTAATGGCGCCAAGACAGAGCTATAACGAATGGCTCTGAATCACCTGCATCCAATTCCACCACGGCTTTGACCAGGTCACCAGTTTACCTAGTAAGACATATCATCCACTTACTGAGTGACTGAGCGGTGTGTTGTGGTTACAATTCCAGTACAGAGAAAATGTTTAGTTTTAAACGATACATATTCTTCTCAATATCTTTTTTACAAAACTTGTAACATTTTTGACATTAACATCTTCTTTTTACGAGAAGGCAGGACAAAATGTATCTAACCGCACACCCTGTAGTTCAGGGTAACAAAATCCCTCCCCATTAACGTAACCCGTCGAGTGCCGTCTTACCTCCAGTATTAGTGGACCACAAAAGTTTGAATACCTTTTTTTTATTAAGGCGGGAACAAATGTACCTAACCGCTTACCCCGTTATTTGGGGCAACGAACGGGGTAGTGTGGAGCCCTCACCCACTAAATAAACCAGCCGTGCGCCGTCTCTCCGCCTGTATTGGCGGGCCACTGGAACCATGTTTTATTCCTTCAGTGGTAAACGTTTGAATACCATGGAGTACATAGTTGTTTATTGTTTTACAGTAATAGTAGTCACTTATAAATAACTTGTAGCCACATAAAATAATTTTTAATATAAGAGAGCCTATGCTGATATGATGACTGTATAAAGGAAACTTTAAAATATTACACTATACATATAACATATGTAGGCGTACCAGTTATAAAATAATTACAGAGATAATTACTCAAAATAATTTTACGATCATCTATTATTACAATTAGTTAACATTACGTTTGCGTAAAATATGTTAATTTTTTATATTATAAACTCCTAATAGGTGTATTATTATATATTAATTTAATAAATACAGCGTTACGTAGTCGCTCTTATTTATAATTTTAAACGTAGTTATACTAGAAACAACATGAGACTCTGCTTGCTCTAGACTAGCGTTTTTATAAGCCCATCTGAAAGATAAGGGTAATTATTTTAGATGTCGGATACCTGTAGCTCGGGGACCCTATATAATTGATACGGTGTTAGTTATACCTGTGGGCAAAGTCCATCTTACCCAGAAAACTAAATTATGGTGTCCTAGAATAGTTGTGTGTTGACTGAAGAAGAATACAAGTGTCACCACTACATTCTTTCCCGCGGATGCCACGCGAAGGGCTAAGGACAGTAAGCAATTGTCATCGCATTACTCATGTGGAACACTCATCTAGCCCAAGCGGATCCGTACCACCATCTTTCGTGATGAACTACTCGGTAATCATTTGAATTCCTACATAGTTAGACTATGTGACCCTCTATAGAGAGGAAGAGCTTAAATACGTAAGTGTGTACTAGAGGACAATGGCTCTAAATGGCAACAATGCTGCCGTTGGAAAGAACCAAGTAAACATAAGCGAATGACAAGTGTAGAACGTACTTCGGCCTATCTACTTTGCGTTAGAGGAGTAACGGATAAAATTACTTACTTGCTGAAGTGTATGTGCGATATGAGAACGTTCTTTCGTCATCTTGGTCAAATAAAACAGTATTTTCACCAAAGATCAGGACCAACTCAATGTACCGGCCGTTTACCGAATCCCATGTGACTGTAGCAATAGTTATCTGGGAGAGAGTCGACGAAATATCTATACCAGATTAACTGAGCACGTCAAGGGCATGAAAAAAATGGATACCAACCAGCCAGCTGCTGTAGCAGAACACTCTCAAGGATCTCACAGCGTACTAGGAAGATTTTGGTACTTAAAACCCTTAACCCACTCACGTCTCCGGAGGTCAAGCTGTCCAAGATGGGGTTATTGAGTAAGGGATCCTTCGGAATATCCTTTTAGGTAGTTTACTCAATTGTCTAAGTTGTAATAAGTTTTACTCATTTGAGGAGATGCTTCATCTAATAATGGCGCAGCAGCCATTCCAAAAATTTATATAGCATGTTTCTGCTAACCAACAGTAGACAAGCTGATACCGTCAGCAAAAAAACAATAGTTGATACCACTGTTTATCTGTCAATGATTATAAGAAAAAGGAATGAAAATCTTCAAAAAATCATTAACATTTTTACAACAACATGATATTTTTGTAGTGAAAACTTCTTTAGGCGTGTTGAGTACTTTTTGGGTGAACAAAAATCATGGAACTCGCGTCATCGTCACCAACCGCTCCGATTGAAGTGAAAACTAATTAATTGGTCATTAACACCAACGACCAATTAATTGATTATTAATACTTCTTTACAAACCAAAAATAATTCAAAAATAATAATAAAATAATAATGTAATAGCTCGACGATACAATTCACAAGTTACTTAGTTTTCACTTTTTTCGGCAGTCCCCAAAGACTGCCCCGCATATTTTTTTTTAATAATAATTTTTTAGCATTCGACATGCTTAGCTATTTTACTGGAAACATTTTTTGTAAAAATACTAGGAGTTCGAAGTAGGTTTCTTCGATTACGCTTAGCCGTCAAAAGCATTACGGATTGGGAAATACGCAAGTATGATTCCGGTTCGCACTAAATTTATGTTATTCCACTTTCACAAAAAAATATTCCTACAATAAGATAACTTGATTTAAAATTTAGCATGTCGTCTAATTTTATGGAAAAGAATTACAAAATCAAGCAATTGTGTTATAGTAGATATAGATAGTTTTAAGGGGGATATGTTTTATTTTACGTAGCAATATAGCACACTTTTAAAAGCTAAGGGGATAAATAAATACACATGTTTACGTCAAATATATGTGCGATATGCCTACTATTCATATAGATAGTAAATATTGATCATGTGCTTGATCTCTCTCTCTCATCGGATTAAGAGGGTAAGGGATGCGATCACCCCTATGGACTATAGTATCTCATGCGTAGTTGGCTGATGTCCGGTAACATTGGTCAACCTCGAATGAAATCAGTCAGATCATCATAGTATGTTTTGGTGGTATCAAGACACTCACATACGTGTGTAAGTATGTGAGTATCTTTGTACCACCAAAGTTTTTAAATAACCGTTTAAATGTCAATGAAAACGAAACATATTTTAAACATTTTTATCTATATTTTTTTAGCATTTGACATGCTCCGCCACTTTTAAAGTACAAATTATTTGTGAATAAGGAAAAAGAGATTTTTTGTACTAGCGGGAATCGAACCCGCGCCTTTTCCAATCCGGGGAAGTGCTCTGAACCACTGATATGAATCACTGAATATAGATCAAAAATGTTTAGAAAATCGCGCCATCAAATATTATGAATTTTAATTGCAAAATTAAACTTACTATATTGGTTTAATGCATGTAAATGCTTCCGATAGATGGTGTTGGTCGTAAAGACAAAATGTGATAAGTAGATTGGGATGATCGAAAGATCTGTACTATAGCTCAGTGGTACAGAGCACTTCTCCGGATTGGAAAAGGCGCGGGTTCGATTCCCGCTAGTACAAAAAATCTCTTTTTCCTTATTCACAAATAATTTGTTTTTAAGATTTTTTTTTTGTTTGTTCGCGCATTACTAGTTTTTGCATAATGCTGCTGAACGGATTATGACTTTTTTATATCCATCTTGATTAGACTTAAAACTGGTATAGGTACATAATATTATTATTCATCAACTATATAGTGAACCTGATATATAACATAAAAACTAGCTTTTCGCACCACCATAGTTTATAATATTACTAGTAAGCATTCAGTCATTACAAATGTTATGAATCAATTTTTGTTCATACATATTAATTAATTTATTTTGTCGTTAGTGCGTTGGGTGCTATCATTGTTTATATTATAATTAAGTTTGGGCGTACATATGGCACGTAAACATATTCATATAATCACAAATTTATTTCTCCATTTTCCTTCAACTAATATTGGATATATTATTTGAAATAGTACGTATAAAGCTAATTAAATTGATAAAATATTATAAGCTTACCAAAGTTGCGGTTAGTATTACATTAATTGCTCTAAGGAAATTTTGAAATTTTATTTTTAATAAAAATAGGTTATTAACGGAAATAATAATAATGTATCCTGTTAGAAAAACAGGATAAATTGAAGTAAATACGTCCATAATAATAATTTCATATACCTAAAGAAGATTTAGTTGGTATAAACAGGAAGTCGTGGTCTGAAACCGCTGAGATCTGTAGATTTATAATTACTTTTCATGCTTATTAATTTTAATTCTACTACCTTAATTGTGCTATAATTAAAATATAGGTAAGTTTATAAGCAAACTTGACAGTGATAGGCTAGGGGTCAAAGGAAGGACTGCCTTTACAGTGGTATTGAATTCAATCTCCAGGCCGATGTCCTTCAACGGAACACACTTAATAATAAATAAATAATAATTATTCACGGACATTTTCACACAACGTTGTCTGGTCCCAAACTAGGCTTAACGCTTGTGCTATGGGTACCCGATTACGGATATAATACATCTATTACTCTTTTTTTTAAAAACTTATATATAATAGATAGAAATCACCCAGACGCAGTACAAATATCTGTGTTCATCACACAAATACTTGTCCTGAGTGGGAATCGAACCCGCAACCTCGTGCACAGAAGTCGGTTACACTACCGACTATGCCACGAGGACCGACAAAGAACAGAACCTCTGACCTTTAGAGATTTTTCGAAAATATATGTGTATTTGTTTACAATTTATCAATGCTTGCTGAAGGAAAATATCATAAGGAAGCCTGCATGCCTGATATTTTTTTAGGCGGGAAAAAATGTACCTGACCGCACACGCCATCGTTCGGGGCAACGAACAGGGTAGTGTGGGGCCCGATGCCGAATCTGGGCGGACCGAGTCTCGCGTGTCGACGACTCTACGCGGGGGTAGTACGGTCGATGGCACTGTACGGCGCGCCCGTGTGGGCGGAGTCCCTGGCCGCTCGCAATAGGGCCCTTCTGTGGCGTCCACAGAGGGTCGTAGCGGTCAGGGCAATACGCGGGTACCGCACGGTCTCGACCGATGCAGCCTGCGCGTTGGCCGGAACCCCCCCGTGGGATCTGGAGGCGGAAGTGCTCGCCGACGTCTATCGGCGGGCGTCGACGGCGCGGGCGGGGGGCAGCCGCCCCTCGCCGAGCGCAATGTCATCGTGGCGGGAAGATGCCCGCTGCGCCACCGTCCTAAAGTGGAAGTCTCGGCTGGAGACGTCCCGGGCTGGTCTCTGGACCGTGGGGGCGCTCCAGCCGATTTTGGAAGAATGGGGCAGGGCGACAGCACGGGATCCTCACCTTCCGGTTGGTGCAGGTTTTGTCGGGGCATGGTTGCTTCGGCAAATACCTGCACATGATCGCTAGGAGGGAGACGACCCCAGGCTGTCACCACTGCGGCTGCGACAAGGACTCGGCGCAGCACACGCTCGACTCGTGCCCGGCCTGGGATGTGCAGCGCCGGGAACTCGTTGCAGTCATAGGCGTGGACCTGTCGCTGCCGGCCGTTGCGCGAGCGATGGTTGGCAGTGACAGGGCCTGGACCGCGGTCGCCGCCTTCTGCGAGGCTGTCATCTCGCGGAAGGAGGTGGCGGAGAGGGCCCGGGAGGAATCCTCCTTCGCGGACCCGATTCGCCGCCGGCGCGCGGGGCGGCGTGCGCGCGCTTACCTGCGCCTGATGCCGCCCTAGCCGAGGCCGCGGACGGTGGGGTCGGGGAGTACCCTGCCGTCCGCGGAAGCCTACCGCGAAGGTGCGACGCCCAAGTGCGCGAGGCGTCGCTCAAGAGAGGGTGCCCGAAGGGGCTGCCGCCTGCGGATCGCGGTCGAAACGACGCGGTACCCGTGATCCGCCGTAGTAAGGGCGGGTGGAGGCGCACGGTGCGTTTTTAGTGGGTGAGAGCCCCACACTACCCCGTTGTCTCCCCGGGCAGCGGGGTGTGCGGTAGGACATTTTTGCCCACTTAAAATTAAAAAGAAAAACAAAAAAGTGTGGGGCCCTCACCCACTAAAGAAACCCGCCGTGTGTCGTCTTTGCGCCTGTGTTGAGGAACCACTGGTACTGTGTTGGATTACTTCAGTGGCAGCCCGTATTAAGCCTGCGTGGTGGATTATGGTCCGATGAGATCCATATCCAATAGTGAGATAGTAAATGGTTGGGATAAAAGCAAAGATATTACAAAAGAATTGTACTCTCAGAACTACACAACGTTGCATTATTCCGGAAAATCCGAACACAAATTCGACACGTGTTTCGCCTCTATACGAGACATCCTTAGGACCGCTCGGCAACAAATGAGCCAGTCTCCTTTATCTGTGAGAGCGAGGATTGGCAATATTTGGTTATTTTGTGTGTGTCCAAAGATAACCGGGATTGACAATCCGTGGGTGATTGGTGGACTCTCCTCCTAAAACATCCATTCTACATTCAGTCAAGAAAGTATTGGGAATGGATGATTTGTTTATGGTTCCAAATTTAATTTTTTGTTGTTGTTAGATTGGCACAACTGTTATCCATTTTGGCGCGGAGTTTGAGTTATATCTGTTATTTATATTAAATACAGTGCTGTTTTTAGTTATATCATGATGATGAATTGCTCAACTTAAACCTAACTCCTTTGGATTCTGTAATTGCAATAATAGTACATTGTTACCCTAGGGATGAAAGCAACCTCGAAAAAATCTTAAAATAAAGTCATATAAAAAACAAATTCTTTAATAAATACTTAACTTTATGTTATTTCAATTTTACATCGCGCTGTAATTGACTGGCTGTACAGAAAATAGAACTCAGTTGAAAGTAATTCTCCCTAGGGCTGAAAAGTATTACTTTTAACCCGCTCCTCAGGCAACTTCAGGCCTACTTTCAGAGTATGAGTAATGAAAACCATTTTTTTGCTAATATAGGCGCCGATCTAGTAAACAAAATTCCTCAAATAACTTCCACACCTGATACAGATATTAACTATGGCATAAGCTCGTCTTTTGTTCTTTTGAATTCAGATTGTGTTGAAGTAGGACATACAATTGACGGCCTTAAATCTGAAGTTAGCTCTGGTTGGGATGGTATATCAAGTAAAATACTAAAACTTGTTAAGAATGACATTGTATCCCCTTTAACTTGCATATTCAACGAGAGTTTTAAACGTGGTGTATTTCCCGATGCTCTTAAGAAAGCGATAATTATCCCGATCTACAAGAATGGAAACCGAGAATTTGTTAACAACTACCGTCCCATATCTCTCTTATTCTGTCTATCGAAGGTTCTTGAAAAAATCGTTAATAATAGGGTCGTTAGTTTTTTAAATAGTAAAAAGTTAATATCTGAGGCCCAATACGCTTTTAGACAGGGCAAATCGGCTGATGCTGCTGTACTCTCTTTCACGAACTTTATTGCGACTAAACTACATAATAAAGACAAATGTTTAACAATTTTTCTGGACCTGATGAAGGCATTTGACACGGTATCTTTTCCCATGCTGTTGTCGAGGCTGGAGAGTATGGGTATTAGAGATACTCAGCTACTTTTCTTTAAAAGCTACCTAGAGGGTCGTACGCAGAGGGTAAGAATCGGTGGCTTCCTGAGTGATGAGATGTCTATTCACTTTGGAGTCCCTCAAGGAAGTATTCTTGGTCCGTCTTTGTTTATTAATCAATATTTTATTTTTGAAGAAATTTTTTATTTTTGATATATTAATCAACTATGCAATCTATCACTACAAAATTGTAAAGTAATTTCATATGCAGATGACACAACACTTACCTTTTATGGGGACTCTTGGAGTGATGTGTTCGCACACGCGCAGCAGGGTTTGAATAGGGTATATACCTGGCTAGTCTCTAACTCCCTCATCTTAAATATTACTAAAACCTATTATATGACTTTTTCATCACGAAACATGCCTCTGCTTCCATACAAAATAACAGCACATTCATGCGGTTCCACACCGTTATCAAATTGCAGTTGTCCACTAGTAAATAATACAAAATCTATTAAATATTTAGGAGTTTACTTTAATAATAAGCTTAATTTTAAAGAACATATAAGTAATGTAGCCAATAGAGTCCGAAAATTATCTTACGTTTTTAAGTCAATTGTAAGACATGTGGCTAGTTAGGCTATGACTAGTGTCTATCTGGCGCTATGATAATCTATCATTACCTATTGTATCTCCTCCTGGGGTGGTGCAGCAGAGTCATTTAATAGAGTTAGAAAGAGCTCAAAAACTTATCTTAAAAATAAGCCTCTTTAAGTTCCCAGACTTTTTCCCACATTTGAACTGTATAAAATAGCAAAAGTTTTAACCGTACGTCAACTTTACATTTTAGCTGTTATCCTTAAACAGCATTCATTGCTACCTTTTAACTGGAACAACCCAACTCTAAGGCGTCGACGTCATTTTCAAATTTGTGAATCAACATAAGTCAGAACAACTTTCAGTGATAATTTTTTCTATTCCCGAGGCCCACGGCTTTATAACATTGCAAACAAATTACTTTCACTTTTTCCAGATACAAATTACGAATGTAAGTGGAAAGTTTCAACTTGGCTACAGTCACTTAAATACGAAGAAACCGGAACTATTTTAAAAAGTTTAAAATAAATAAATAAATAAAATAAATGAAAAATAAGTACCATGGGCATACACACACACAGACTCACTCACACAAAATACACATACACACACACACACACACGCACGCACACACACGCACACACACGTACACACGCTACACTAACATAATTACTGACTCCCAGTCAAAAATATTTATATATTAAGCAAAGATATTTTTTACACATAATCCGAGATAAGGAGGCCAGGAAACCCGTTGCACAGGTTTATACTTAGTATGGGCTCCTGTGCCCCATATATTATATTGTAAATTTTTGTTTAAGTTCATATTTATGTGGGAGAAAATAAATAAATATTATTACATATTATCATATCTAGTGTGTATTGCGAATTTCATAATAGACAAAAACATCGAACAAAGAGTTTGTCTTAAATTTTGCATCGCTAATGGAATTTCGTATTCGGAATCACTGAAAATGTTACAGAAGGCTTACGGTGAATCAACTTTATCAAAAACACGTGCTTATGAGTGGTACAAAGCGTTTAAAAGCGGTCGAGATGTGATGGAAGATTTGCCTCGCTCTGGTAGGCCATCAACGTCTGCAACTGAAGTTAACATTGCAAAATTGAAGGAAATAGTGACTAAAAATCCTTATTAAACTTTGAGAGAGATAGCCGCCAAACTTTCTGTATCTCACGAGTCGATCCGTATCATTTTAAATAATCACTTGGGTATGAAACATGTTTCCGCTCGGCTAGTCCCAAAAGACCCAAATTTTCTACAAAAATTCAATCGCATGACAGTCGCTGAGGACATGCTAGAACGAGTCAATTCCGACCCAACATTCATGAAACGCATTGTTACTGGTGACGAGACGTGGGTTTACGAGTTTGACATGCAAACTAGTCAACAAGCTCCGGATTGGCGACTTCCAACTGAACCGAAACCGAAAAAACCACGCCAAAGTCGATCAAAAGTCAAAGTCATGTTAACTGCTTTCTTTGACTATCACAGTTTTGGCCTCTCGGAATTTTTGCCAGAAGGTCAAACGGTACATAAAAAATATTATTTGAGCGTTATGCGGTGTTTAAGAGAGCAAATTCGAAGAAAAAGGCCAGATTTGTGGAAACAAAATTCTTGGATTTTGCACCACGATAATGCGCCTACGCACAAGGCCATCATTGTGAATGAATTTTTGTTCAAACACTCAACAAATACCATTGAGCAACTACCATATGCACCAGATATGACTCCAGCCGACTTCTTTCTGTTTTCTTAACTCAAATTACCACTTCGTGGCACCCGTTTTCGATCGGTAGAAGACATAAAGGAGAATTCGCGGCGAGAACTGAAATCAATTCCGGAAACAGCGTTTAAAAAATGTTTTGATGATTGGATTATTCGTTGGCGTAAGTCTATCGTTTCTGAAGAAGCATACTTTGAAGGTGATAAAATAAATTTGGATGAATAACAAAATTTTTGTGTATTATTGATCTTTTCCCGGTACTTTCTTGACAGAGTAGTATAATAACGGAATGTTTAATATCTATACGTATATAATACTAGATTTTGTCCGCGGCTCTACCGAAGATAAAAGCTAGTTTTTAGGTTATATTTCAGGCTCACTGCCTCGGCGGTGTAGTGAGCGACTGCTGATCATGAGGACTCGTGTTCAATCTCCGGGTCGGGCAGTGTTATTGAGCTTTTTCGTAAAAAGAAAAAATACAGTAACAGCCCGTAATTTGAAAATGTGCCCGGTAGACGGCAATAGGCTCGCCTCCTATTATGTGGGACTTAAACATACTTGGCGAACCGTAGCTCTCTCTCTCCCTCTCTCTCTCTCTCTCTTTCGTTTTTAAGTCTAATCAAGAGATCAAAAAAAGTTGTAATAAAAAAATCATGCTCATTCCATCCATCCATCCATCAACCTTTCGAAGTCCACTGCTGGACATAGGCCTCCCCAAGAGAACGCCACAACATGTGTTTCGTTCATATGGGGGACAGTGCCGTAATCGCCTCGCTTGGCAGGCGGGTCGGCGATCACAGTGGATGTTGTTAATACCCGAGGGAGTGCTGCTGCCCACTCCCTCGGTATTCCCTCAGTCGGCTCTTACGACTCCCATGGGTGGAGAGGGGTGCGACATTTCTAAAGCCGGCCCCACACGGCATGTTCTCTATAATTAATGGATATTATAGTCTTTCACTGTTGTCTATGGATAAAACACATTCTGAGAACACTAACAAAGTATAATATTGTCATTTAAACGTTAAAACATTTAAAATACTGTGAAAAATATCGCTGTAATCTGTCAAAGTTACCCAGAATGACTGTATGCTATCTAGCTCAGTTACAGCTTTATAATAGTTAGAACAGAGGTAAAGACATATTAAGTAGCTATTGACGAGTTTGAGAACTATCAACCATTGATTGCTTCTATCGCATATCTATGCATTGTTTACGCAATCGCACAACATAACATCACGCCTGTATCCTATAAAGAGAAAGACAGTTTTCTTTTTTATTAAGCGACACCGATGTTATTATTTAGCCTTTTTCGATGAAAACGAATTTAGGCGACCGGTGTTCTATATTTTCGATAGTTTAAAAGTTTAAGTTTTTTCCTATTTGCCGACGCTACAGCGATCAAGGAACACGTGTGCGCAGTTTGTTTATAGTCGCTAACTGTCGAATATTTATTTTGTTATGTTCAAAACGATCGCACACTCCGGTGGGAACCGGAGTAGTCGGACATAAACAATATTGTAAACTGTATTGATGAATATTGATACACAGGGCATTTCACACGTCATTCTGCCTCCTGACTTCCTAATACAAATGTGTTCATTATACCAGATGAAACAAAGCTGCGTTATTTTGTTTCATAGTATTCGCCGCGGCTTCCTTTGAGAGTGTTTAATTTGACCTCCAAATCTCATTCGTGGGATCTTGATAAGAAGTTGCGGTATCATGTTGTTTAGATATATTAATCAGAAGTTCAAATTTCTTTTAATATTGTAGTACTTACTTATAAGAGATAGAATAATACTTCTTTTGATTGAAACGTTGCCTAGATAACCAGTCCTGCTAGTGACAATATTTTTCAATTTCATATTTAAGCACTTTGTGTTCTAGTATATTAAATGGCCGAGTATGCCTAGTGCTTAAAATATATACAAACATTTCTAAATATTTCTTGGTCTAGAATGAAAAATGGATCTGGGTTAGACAGAATTAAGCATTCATCTAGAAATTGAAAGGAATGTGTGAAGGAATGGTTCTCCGTTCTACCTCAAATGAGTTTCATTTCGAAGAACCAAATTATAATATATTGAATTAAATATAATTATAAATAATATGGATTTAAAAATATAATATTACAAAGATCTGCCGTTGTACAAAGACTTTTTGCGACCATTAATAATTTGCTTTGTACATGTAAATATTTTGTTCTATATTTGTACCCAACAAAATACATTTACAATAATATTATGATTATGTACACCTGTAGATCGGATAGTTATATATCTAGAAATCTCCTCTCTCTTAGCAAGATTACAATAACAGTGAGATAATATTGGGTCGATAAATTATACTAAAAACATCCACCGCGATCGCCGACCCGCCTGCCAAGCGTGGCGATTATGGCAATACTCCCCTAGGGGAGGCCTATGTCCAACAGTGGACGATGAAAGGCTGATGGATGGATGGATGGTTGGAAATTATAATCGAAGATATTGTTGTTGTTGGCACAAACATTTTGTTGCTTTTCAACCATAAAATAAAATGCGTTTTCTTCTTCAATGATTATAATCAGAATGTGTGGCCGGTTTCCTCAGTCGTAGCAGTTCTCGAATCCAGGAACAATTCTTTTAACTTACAATCCGATGGGTTGCTGACTCGTTAGTCATCAAAACCATTTAAAGCAAGGAAACGAATTCATCAGGAAATGGTGATTTTAGAATTGAATCTGAATTGCGTTACTTTAATATTATCCAAAGAATAATAAGTATGATAAAAAATTTAAAGTTTTTGTTCAACACAAAACTTCTGGACAGACGAAAAAAGTGACTACATAAATATTATATATTCAAGGTTTAACTTATCTAGAAGCAGTTCCCACATTATGTACTGACAATGTCACAAAAAATGAACGATTTCAACACATGTGCGCCACACAAGGTTGCCACTTTTGATAGCATTAGAACTCGTAGACCAATGAAATCATCACTAATAAAAGAAATTGTATATTGTATATACTTCTAATTTTATGGGACAATAGGTTTTCCATGGCTGTTTTGTGTGGATTTTTGTTTGAAAGCAAATAATTTGGACAATGACTGCACTGACTGTATATAAATACTGGTTTATGTTATTTATTCCTGGAAGGTTTTTTTAAATTTTTTTTATTGCTTGTAGTGGCAGATGAGCCACAGCCCATCTGATGGTAAATGGTAACCGTCGCTCATGGACTCAACTATACTGAGAGTATTGTCAGGCCGCTGCTCACCATTTCATTTCACCAATATGAAATGAAAGAATAAACGGTTATCTTCGGCTACAACCAAAACGCAACGATGTGCTTCATGGCCGGTCACACTGGAGATGGTGGTGCCAACCCGCTCGGGCTTGATACCAAGTGAGTATTTCCACTCGGTAGCCTACCACCAGTCATGCAATGGATGATAATTGCTTACTTCCCTTAGTCGCCTCATACGACACCCGTGGGAAAGAATGGGGTGGTGACACTTGTATTCTTAGGCTGTCACCACACGGACACAACTACCGTACCGTACATCCTAAAACTATTATTATATTTCTTCGTATATCTGAACCACAGGCTGCACGTGTAGAAAGTCTGACAGAAAGCTTTGAATAATGTGACTTTAACTTGTTCACTACAACGTGCAAACCTGCGGGCCAGCATACTAATTCTAACCGCCAGGGCTCGCCGCTCCCTTTCGATGTCAATGATGATGATGTTTATGTTTTAACGAATTTTTTTTATTTAATGATATGCTTTATGAGTTAATTAACGTAATTTCCTGTATTTGCTATAACTAGGATAGTTAACTAGCTATGTTTCTGTTTACGTAGTCTTATCATAACCATAATAACACACTAGCCTCGCCCGTGGCTCCGCCGCAGTCAAAAGCTTATGTTATATATCAGGTTTCCGATCTATATCTACTATTAGTGCTATAAAATATATACCAGATTTTAAGTCTAGTCGAGAGCCATCAAATAAAAAAGTTGCATCAAAATCCGTTCAACAAACAGACAAAAAATCTGTTAAACATTTGTTTTGTGTTCAGACACGCCTATATAGCGTGCCTATATAATTTTTTCTCAAATATATTAAACTTATGAGAGTAATAGTATCTGCATTTCCAAAATCGTGTGCATATCGAAAGTACAATAAGTAGATAGTCTAATACAATCTAATTTTTGTCCATCATATTAATAAGACTTTATTTAACAGTGCGACTTCTTTTTTTTTTTTACGCTACTGCTAATCATTATGTCTCGGGTGCGATCCCCGGGTCGGTAAAAGTTATTGAGCTTTTTCCTAAAAAAAAGAAAAATTCTCAGTAGCAGCCCGGAGTTTGGAAACGTGCCCGGTAGACGTTAATAGGCTCGCCTCCTATTACGTGGGACTTAAACATAGCTGGCGAGTCGTGAGTGTGTTATACACCTCTGCCTACCCCTTCGGGGAATACAGGCGTGATGCTATGTCTTTTTTTAAATTAACAGTAGATAGACATAAACTTCAATATTATTGGTGTGTTAGTAGCGTACATACTTTCATATACATTTTGTAAAAACTATTATTTTGACATTACAAACACACACAACTGCCTCTGTAGTGCAGTGGTAGTGTGATCGACTGCTGGTCGTGAGGTCTTGGGTTTGATCCCCAGCACGGGCAGTGTTATTGAGCTTTTTCGTAAAAAGAAAAATTCTCAGTAGCAGCCCGGAGTTTGAAAATGTGCCTGGTAGACGGCAATAGGCTCGCCCCCTATTACAGGGGACTTAAACATAGCTGGCTAACCATGGGTATGTAATACACCTCTGCTCTGCCTACCCCTTCGGGGAATACAGGCGTGATGCTATGTTTTTTTAATTAACATTAGAATAGCAGGGGACATAAAAAGTAGCCATGTTAAGACTTTGGTCATTCTCTATACATTCGCACAAACTTGATAATCGTTAAGTGATTCAGGGTCATGTCATCAAAAAATTCATCAGCTTTATAATATTATTACAGATTGCGTAAACAAAGCAATTTAAGACAAAGCTATTTAGGTCTTATAACAATGAGTCATCACATAAATATGACGTAAGGCGCAACAGATTCGCTCTATTTATTTATTTTATTCTCATTATTTAGCCATGCCCTATTTTTGAACTAAATCAAATTATTCTTAGAATACAATAACCCAAGATTCTCATAGCACAACTTTTACATTAAGAATCCTCTTATAATATATTTATATTTTTTATAATTTATTTATCTTATCCTGCTCCTGACTGTTATTTTCGATTTCACATTTTTCACTTTGTGTTTAATGCATAGTGCTAAGCATGTCAAATGCTAAAAATATATATAAAAATATCTATATATTTAAAGGGTTTGCGTCATTATTAGGTAAAATCTTAATTGTAAAATTAAGTTTACCTGGTCGGTATAATGTATG
This sequence comes from Leucoma salicis, assembly GCA_948253155.1. Lineage (NCBI taxonomy): Eukaryota > Metazoa > Arthropoda > Insecta > Lepidoptera > Erebidae > Leucoma > Leucoma salicis. The sequence continues at coordinate 25,438,635 of OX411804.1, read as the reverse complement.
AAAATACTTCTGACAGATGGCGCAGGCGTCACCCAAAGACGTTAAGTATGATGTGTTATCGAAATTAGCAGTCAGGAGCAATTGTCAGGATGGCTGAATTGGTAAAGCATCTGGACGGTATCCAGAAGATGCAGGTTCATATCCTGCTCCTGACTGTTATTTTCGATTTCACATTTTTCACTTTGTGTTTAATGCATAGTGCTAAGCATGTCAAATGCTAAAAATATATATAAAAATATCTAAATATAATATATTTGTCAAAAATATAAAAGATTTATATACACAAGCCTTTTCGACGCTTCTTATATACGGAATATATTTTAGAACTCTCTTTGTGGTCTTTACTGAAATTATACCTATACTATATAGTATAGAGCGACCTAAGCTGGGGCCTGTCAATAACTTTATAAGGATTGGCAGACCTTTTGAGGCGTTGAATATTTATTCCTTTTTTTGATATTAACTGCCTCGGTGGTGTAGCGGTAGCGGTAGTGTATGCGACTGCTAATCATGAGGTCTCGGGTACGATCCCCGGGTCAGGCAATGTTATTGAGCTTTTTCCTAAAAAGAAAAATTCTCAGTAGCAGCCCGGAGTTTGGAAATGTGCCCGGTAGACGTCAATAGGCTCGCCCCCTATTACGTGGGATTTAAAGATAGCTGGCGAGTCGTGGGTGTGTAATACACCTCTGCCTACCCCTTATGGGAATACAGGCGTGATGCTATGTTTTTTTGTTTTTTTTTGATATAATTATTTATTGATTCCTGCATTCCTAAGTAATTTTACTTAGGAATGCAGGAATCCTTTCCTTTACCGTGCAGTGATATTTTGAAAAATCCTCTTAATATGCTTCCTATCCTTTCCTTATTATCATGCCTATCCACCTCATATCCCTTTCCATGGAGATGGCGACGCGCAAAGAGATGCCACTGGTGTTGCTAGCGTCTACGAGTATAGGCTACAGTATCCGCTTACCATCAGGTCTGCTTGTTTGCCACCCACGTAATAAATAAAACAAAATATGGAACATGTTTATGATTTTATTGGTTACCAAAATGCGACTGCAGTTCAAGAGGTCTCTGTTGCAACTCCCGGGTCGGGTCAACGAGGAGTTATTGATTTTTTTCTCGATCTCTCTCCTATCGTGTCGGAATTTCGTCCCATTGGAATGTGAGAGTGAGAGAACAGAGAGTGTACTTATGTTAGCGCACACTCATGCACGTACATGGCTAGTGTCTGTTGACTCTGGCCACTGTGCAGTCTGGACAACGAGTATCTAGAGATCATTAAAATTTTCGTCATTAAAAAAATAACAGAAAAAAATACAGGAAACAAGTTAAATATTAAATATTCACGGACCGCGTCGTATCAACCGCGACCCGCAGTCGGCAGCTCCTTCAGGCACCCTCTCTTGCGCAACGCCCCGCGCACTTGGGCGTCACACCTTCGCAGAAGGGTTCCGCGGACGGCAGGGTAATGCGTTCTCTAGTCCCAAACTAAGCTTAACGCTTGTGCTATGGGTACCAGATTACAGATATAATACATATATTACTTTTTTTTTTGTAAATACATACATATAATAGATTGTTTTCTACAATTAGACGCAATACAAATATCTGTGTTCATTACACAAATAATTGTCCTGAGTGGGAATCGAACCCACGACCTCGTGCACGGAAATCGATTACACTACCATCGATAAAAAAATATTTAAATCGACTAGTTTAACCTGTGAGAATTATTTTTTTTAGCAGTATAGGTATGTATACTGCATAAAGGTTTTCCTATGCGTAAAATTTTAAAAATAGAATGGAATTTCTAAAGCATAATTTCCTTAACTCTTTCATGAAATCCACATTTACTTTTTCCAGTAGGTTATTCAAATTAATACAGGGTAATACCCGTTGAATCTATTTATGAATATTGTAGTTTGAATTGTAATTATGTATTCGTAGTACTCGTGAGTACATTTGAAATTTACTTTACGTTTTTTGGATTCGTCCGGATTCATTTAAAGGAGACTTGTTACTATAATTTCTGATATAATAAACTAAAAGTTTGTACTGGATATTTATCCAATCTTATGCGTAATTGAACAAAGAAAGCGAAAAAGATCAGCTGCACTGAAAAGATGCTTTATAGTGCAATTTAAGGGTTAAGCAGGCAACTTTAGACCTTTTTTTTTTCTTTGTTAAGGCGGGAAAAAAATTTCCTAACCGCGCACCCCGTAGTTTGGGGCAAAGAACAAGGTAGTGCGGGGCCCCTATTAAATAAACCCGCCGTGTGCCGTTTCTCCTCCTGTATTGGCGGGCTACTGGAACTATGTTACATTACTTCAGTGGTGGGCAAATTTAGATCTACGAATTCATTTCGCCGCTTTTATACTGTGCAGCTTACAACCTTTAATTGCGCAATGGTAATCAGTGGCACTCTTTCCAGCAATAGTCCCCAAAAACTTAATACGGTATTTTTCTCAAATATCTTAAATGTATAGACACAGTTACTAGCTTTTTTAATAGTATAGTTAGATATATAAAAAAAAGTTCCGTGAAGATAGAGCAATGGAAATTAAAGAACGACAATTAGTGTTGACTTAGCCAATTTTTTCTATATTACACATACATTTATAACATATTTCATTGCAATAGCACTGCGACTGGCCCTGTATTTAAATTTGAGTTTTTTTGTGGACTTATATTTTTCGCTAAAGCCTATTTTACTAAAATAACCTTTAAATTGTAATGATATTAAACAATATATATTATATTATCAACGATTTATAAATAATATTTTGTGATGTTTGTCCATAAAGTAAATAAAATTCCCGCTCGTACTAAAAATCTCTTTTTCCTCTTTCACAAATAATTTGTACTTTAAAAGAAGCTGAGCATTGACATGCTCAGCTTCTTTTTCATGCTATTCATGCTAAAAAATATCGATCAAAATTTTTTAATAAATCCCGCCATCAAATAGTATGAATTATAATTGCAAAATTAAACTTACTATATTGGATTAATGGCATGTGAATGCATTCCGATAAATGGCTTTGGTCGTAAAGACAAATGTGATGAGGATATTGCGATGAGCGAAAGGTCGGTACGGTAGCTCAGTGGCTTAGAGCACTTCCCCGGATTGGAAGGGACGCGGGTTCGATTCCCGCTCGTACTAAAAGTCTCTTTTTCCTCTTTCACAAATAATTTGTTCTTTAAAAGTAGCTGAACATGTCAAATTCTAAAAAATATATATCAAAAATATTAAAAGCTATCATGGTTTGCAGCCAGTATTTATTTAAAGATACTAAGCTAAACAGAACTAGGTATAATATTATGCTTAACAAAGAGTTGGTGCTCGTCATCGTAAAACAAGTGTTGATGATTTAATTAAGCAATTGGATTTAATGTTATTGTAATAAAACTGTTTATAGCTTTTAGTTAAGTATATATAACATTTTATATCTGAATCTGGCGATTGTTTATATTTTTATATATTGTGCTATATGCTGTTGGAAGGAGATGGTTAAGATTGATGATATTATTAGACCAAATTAGACAATCAATCAATCTAATTTTTCAAAAAGCGTTTCACAGAAAAACTACTGGATAGATTTCAATTAAGTTTTTTATAAAATCGCGCCATCAAATAGTATGAATTTTAATTGCAAGATTAAACTTACTAATATTGGATTAATGCATGTAAATGCATCCGATAGGTGACGTGAGTCGTAAAGACAAATGTGATGCGGAGATTGGGAATGGCCATCGGTCAGTGCGATATCTTAGCGGTCTAGAACACTTCCCCGGATCGGAAGGGATGCAGGTTCGAATCCCGCTCGCATTAAACTTCTCTTTTCCCACATTCACTAATAATTTGTTCTTTAAGTTTTATGTATTACACACCCTTGGCTTTATCTTAAAATATATCACATCTTTATTTAGTTTTATATTAAAGAACAACGACTTTTATAAGCACTACGTCTTCAGTGATGTGTTTTCTTGCTGCGGAAAAGTGGCGCAGAGGGGCAGTCTCTTCTACTTCTGCCTCATGACGTTAATATTATAAGCAATGCAGCCGAAGTTGCAGATATTAGCTAGTATATAATTTAAGGAAAATTTGTTGTAAAATCAACATATCTATTACTACTACGAATCTGAATGTGAAGTTTTGCAATCGTTATAGTCCCTTTTATGTCAAAAACAGTTTGACGAAAAACCGGTTTTATATCAAAGGTTTGTGATTCATGTCTATACTTAGATATGTGTTATGGTTTTAACCCAGGGACGGATCGTGAATTCGTGGGGCCCTGGACTAATTATTCAACTAATTGTCATTTTTGTCATGAAACTGTTTTGTTCTATAGTGATATTCTATAGTATACGTTATTTAAAAAAATAGGACTACATATACAAATAGCAACCGTACGACATAATTGCAAAATAAATTGATAGTTTATATGTATGTTATCTATTATATATAATTCCAGTGTCACGATGTTTGTCCGGGATGAACTCCGAAATTACTAAACCGATTTTAACTTTTTTTAATGTGTGTTTTGTTCCAACTTAAGAGATAGGACACTTTATATCTCAATTTATAATTGCAATATTTATTCATGAAAAAAAATATAGCGGTATGAAGTTCGCCGGGTTAGCTAGTCTATTATATATAATTCCAGTGTCACGATGTTTGTCCGGGATGAACTCCGAAATTACTAAACCGATTTTAACTTTTTTTTAATGTGTGTTTTGTTTCAACTTAAGAGATAGGACACTTTATATCTCAATTTATAATTGCAATATTTATTCATGAAAAAAAATATGGCGGTATGATGTTCTCCGGGTTAGCTAGTCTATTATATATAATTCCAGTGTCACGATGTTTGTCCGGGATGAACTCCGAAACTACTGAAACGCAGCACAAATTTGCTAATTTGTGCTGCAAATTTCTTTATTTGATGATCCACCCATCAGCCTTACAGCGTCCGCTGCTGGATATAGGCCTCCCCGAGAGAGCGCAACAACGAGCGGTCTTGTGCTGACTGCATCCAACGGCTCCTTGCGGCCTTAACCAGATCGGCGGTCTAGCTGGTGGGAGGCCATCCTACACTGTGCCGTACCGATACGTGGTAGGCTCGGTAGGTACTCGAGATCCTTTTTTCCCAAAAGGTTTTCATTTCGTCGAGCGATGTGGCCTGCCCATTGCCACTTCAGCATACCGACCCGTCGATAATTCTTAACTTAACTTAACTTATCATCACCGCCATTTCCCTTGCGGGGTAGGCAGAGAGAACAGAGTGCTAAGAGGCTCTTGCATACATCTCTCGCTTCCTCAACATTCATAACTCTCTTCATACACGCTCGCCGGTTTCGGAGACTCCTGACTCCACCTTCCTTCAATACATGACCAATTTGGTCTAGGTAGGTAAGTCTCGGTCGCCCCCTGTACCTACATCCTTCCACTTTCGCATTGTATATCTTCTTAGCCAGTCGCTGGTCCGTCATTCTTTCCACATGTCCGAACCATCGGAGCATTCCCATTCGCATCTTTACACCAATACTCTCTTTCATACCTACTCGCTCTCTTACGTCATTGTTACGAATGCAGTCAGTCAGCCTCACTCCACAGATTCACCGCAGAGATCGCATTTTGACCACATTGATTTTACTCACATGCTCCTTTTTACATACCCAACTCTCGCTTCCATATAATAACGTTGGGACAAGCACTGCGCTGTGTATTGCGACACGTGCCTTCTGGCTGAGGTGGTGGCTGCCGAGAAGAGATAATTCTTTACACAGGTTAATCTTATGATTGGACTTTTTAAAATTCAAAACGGGTATCGTTTGTTGTTTTTAAGTGGGCGGGGGGCCCTTTGTATCTTAGGGGCCCTGGGCTGCAGCCGAAAAAGCCCTTATGTAGGTCCGCCCCTGTTTTAACCCTCCTGATGCCACTGTGATAGAATGTATGTTAGTAAAGATCACGCAACTCAGTAATTATTCTCTGCAGCCCGCGTCCCGTCCCTTCAAAAACTTACTTAAAAACGAGCAGTCGTAACAGACTGCAAAAAATTCTCAGTAGTAGCCCGGAGTTTGGAAATGTGCCCGGTAGAGGGCAATAGGCTCGCCCCCTTTTACGTGGGACTTAAACATAGCTGGCAAATCGTGGGTATGTAATATACCTCTGCCTACCACTTCGGGGAATACAGGCGTGATGCTATGTTTTAAAACGAACCTTCTTCATTTGTTGTTGTTGAGTTACGAGCCAGATATAAAGGTGACACACCTACAACAACAATAACCTAAGCACACTTAAGAACTTCACATGTGAGACGGTGGTACCAACCCGCTCGGGTCCGATAACAAGTGAGTATTTAGTACCTACCCAACCCTACCACCAGTAATGCAATAGGTATAATAATTGCTCACTTCCCTTAGTCGCCTAGTACTATTTTAAAAGCTGTATCAGAAAGTACAAATTATAATTTGTGAATAAGGAAAAAGAGTATTTTAGTACGAGCGGGAAACGAACCTGCGTCCCTTCCTTTCCGGGGAAGTGCTCTAATCCATTGAGCTATCGTACCATTTCTAGAAATACCGAATTTCCTCATCACATTTGTCTTAACGACCAGCGCCATCTATCAGCAATGCATTTACATGCATTCATCCAATGTAGTAAGTTTAATTTTGCAATTAAAATTCATACTATTTGATGGCGTGATTTTTCAAACATTTTGATCTATATTTTAGCACTTGACATGCTCGGCTACTCTTAAAGTACAAATTATAATTTGTGAATAAGGAAAAAGAGTATTTTAGTACGAGCGGGAATACTCTTTTTCCTTATTCACAAATTATAATTTGTACTTTAAGAGTAGCCGAGCATGTCAAGTGCTAAAGTTTAGATCAAAAAGCTGTATCAGAGTTATTTATGTAATTTTATGATATTTGAAAAACGCATTAGGCTATTATGGCGTCAATAAAGACAAAACAATATTTTTTAGAAATTCGTCCGTTTGTTTGTTCGGGTATCCCGGAAAAACTACTGAACGGATTTTGTTTAATAGCTCTTGTGCCAGTTGTTTTACCCCGTGACTATATAGGATTTATTTTTGGCAGCGTCGGAGCCGCGGGCAAAGGCTAGTTTGTTATATTATTGGAATATAATAAATTGGAACTGTACTTTAGGCACCTAATGTATAACATTCGTTGATAATTAATAATTTGTATATTTCATTATTTACCAATAGTATCCCATGTACCATTATCCAGTCTCAGGCCCTAGCCTTGTGGGCCACCCGGGCCCCTACAGCCCAGTCCGACCCTGCATAAAGGTCAGGACATTGTTATTTTTTTTTACTAGCAGTGTTGATGTTGGTTGATTCTTACGACGCATACGATAGAATGGGTGATATCTCTATGAGTCTTAACCATTCCCCGCAATAAAGTTGGTAAGTAGGTTTGTTACCAAGCAATATTAATTTAAAATAAAATTTTATATAATACACTTGTTTTGCAATCATTTAACAGAATGAGGAAGTATCGTTGTTGTTTATTAATAAGCTAAAGGCGAGTAATTTGGAAAACTGCTCCAGTTTTAATTATTTTATCATTGGCGTTTTTATTTTCCGGTGAATGTAATATAGTAACGGTAAAAGTAAATTTTCGAGGTCCTAGCGATTTAAAGGTCAATGAACCAGTTACGCTTAGTTGATTCTCATACGCGAATTTAGCAGCTTTTCGTACATGTTAAATCCTTACTATTATAAATGCAAATGTGCGTATATTTGTTTGTCACACTGTAACTATGCTACCAATCAACATGAAATTAAACGTCCGTATCCTTGAAAAGGACATAGACTTTTATCCCAGAAAAAATGATCCTTCCCGTGGGATAGCTACATTTGCATTTAGATATCAGCGCTACGATGACATACCATGCAGGCCAAATGGCTAAACTGAGAACTCCTCCTTCCTCGTATAGGTAGGTGGTTAACAGCAAGGATATTTGAAAGAAGATGAGCAGGAGTGAAGAAAGAGCATTACGAAGTGGATAGGAGGGGATAAGTAGAAAGTTTTTGACTCAACTACTAAAGTGAACAATTAGAATACCTTCTGGGGAATTGCTACAAGAAATTGGCACCGGTCAAGTCGGCCCATTCAAGCAGGAAGATGATTTCTTCTTTAAAATACAAATACGTTAGAAGACTGTTGGAAACCAATTTCAGAAGATATAGTACATATCAACATCAGACAATATGGGATGTATAGGTACACATTTATAGTTGTACATGAAACATATAAGTATACTTACTAATCCACATGGTTAGTTTAGGCAGCAGTTTAGGACAGGCCAATGAGCATTTTGGGTAAGCCACTTCGCTCCACAAACCGACAATTAGTAGCGATAGAGAATTGCTTATACCAGCATGAATGAGCCGGACCAGGGAAGTACCACCCTCTTACAGAAAATCAGCCTGAAACAATGGTAGGTACAGCTTTATTTTTGTTAAGGCGGGAATTAATATTCCTAACCGCATACCCCGTCGTTCAGGGCAACGAACAGGGTAGTGTGGGGCCTTCACCCACTAAAGAAACCCGCAGTGTGCCGTCTCTCCGCCTTTATTGGCGGGCCACTGGAACTATGTTACACCCCTTCGGTGGTCAAACAGTAGGTACTCCTGCCGTTGTGTTTCATGCGGTGAGTAAGAATGCCGGAGGCTTAAACCTTATACCTATGCTCCTTGCATATCCTTCCTATCCTGTCTTTATTGTCATTCCTAACCTTTCCTTAGTCATACATCCATCCATCAGCCTTTCAACGTCCACTGCTGGACATAGACCTCCCCAAAAGAACGCCACGAGCGGTCCCGTCATGGGGGATAATGCCGTAATCGCTACGCTTGGCAGGCGGGTTGGCGATCGCAGTGGATGTTGTTAATACTCGAGGGAGTGCTGCTGCCTACTCCCCGGTATTCCCTCAGTCGGCTCTTACGACTCCCGTGGGTAGAGAGGGGTGGGACAATTCTAAAGTCGGCCCCACACGGCTATATACCTATAGTCTTATAGTCTCCTTATAATCCTTCTACTCCACCTCTTACCCCTTTCCTTGGAGATGACGACCTGCGACTGATGCATCTAGTGTTGCTAGCACCCATATGCGATGGTAACTGGTCATATACTTGTTTGACACCCTTGTAGTATAAAATAAACTTTGGAGAAGAAAGGTTCTCAAGAGACGACAACCTATCAAACAGTGCAGTGTAGAATGACTTCCCAGCAGGTGGAATATGATGGTATGGCTGTAGGGAGTCGTTCGATGTAGGTGCAACAGTAGCTCATAGTAGCGCTCTGTTGGGGATGCCTATGTCCAGTATTAGACGTTGAAATGCTGATGGATGGATGGATGGATGAACACATACGGACCTAATACGTAGGCATATTGGTTTGTTAAACCTGTGGTTTGTTTTCTATTGGTTGTATTCTACTATTTAGTTCCTTAACTTACCAATAAGCCAACCAAGGATTGAACCGTGATAGTGGCGGAGAGATGGCACATGGTGGGTTTATTTAGTGGGTTAGGGCCCCGCACTACTCTGTTAGTTGCCTCAAACGACGGGGTGTGCGGTTAGGTACATATTATCCCGCCTTAATAAATAAAAGGACTTTTTTGTGTATGTTTGTTTCCTGGATAGTCCACAGAACTCTAAAAATATTTGAATAACTTTATATTACTTATGAACATAACTTTCAATTTCCTCACAAAATACTTTGCAAGACACATTTACAGGAAGTGCCAAAATAGTGTTGGTGATATTGAGCTATAAATAGGTACATTAGCATTATACACTGGTATCATCTTTTGTCTTCACATATATAGATACCTAAACATTTTGGTCAGTGTGTGTCATTTGGCAAGTTTTGACTATGCAGATGGTGGAGTTAGATACCGACCTCCCTCAAGTGTTGTGGTTCGATTCCCATACAGGACAAATCATTGTTTTGAGTACTCGTTGCGTCCAAACATTATATGTTTGTAAGGTCTCCTGGTGCGGGATTTCGTCTTTTTTATTTATAAATAAATAATGTTTTGACGTTTCAAGAATACATAAAGCTACCACCCCCTTCATTCCCTCGAGTGTCGTATGAGGCAACTAAAGGAAGTATCTAAGTCTAAGAAACCATCTACAAGGAGGTGCCACAGTCAGTTGTCCGCATCTGCACTAGCCGGGAAGCATTTTAGTGTGATTTTTGCAGGGAAATATAGTCGAACGTCCGAACATTCGGAGTGACGGCACATGGCGGTTTTATTTAGTGGGCGGGGGCCCACTCTACCTGTTATGTATATGCTTCATTCCTACCCATTTTTATATATCTACTAAATGGGTGGCGAATAGGCAAACGGCCATCTGATGGTAGCTAGGTAAGCGGTTACCGTAGTTTTACGTGAGTTTTTCTTTCGTCTAATCTTCATGGTAAAATATTCCTAACTATTGGAAAGTTATAACAAAGCTGTGCCTGTACATTTATGATATTTGAGAGAAAATTACTGTATTATGCTATATGTATAGGCGTGTCTAAACACAACACTATTTTTTTTTTAGATTTTTTATCTGTGTCTCTGTTTGTTTGTGCGCGCATCACGCATAAACTATCGAATGGATTTTGGTGCAACTTTATATATTTGATAGCTCTTAATTAGACTTAAAATTGGTATACATTTTATCTCGATACTATATCGGAATCCTGAGATATAACCTAAAAACTAGCTTGTGAGTTGTGTGTTATAATTATTTTGACGATTTTGAGAACAAATAATTTTATTTTTTTATTTTTGTCAGTTTGTTTGTTTACTCGTCACGCAAAAAATGCTGAACTTAACGTGAAAAAAAATTTGTTTGATAGCTCTTAGTTAGACTTAAAAACTAGTAAGTTTATCCCACTAATATATCGGGACCTGATATATAACCTAAAAGTAGCTTTTGCCTGCCGGGGAGCCGCGGTAAAAGGTTAGTATTTTATAATTCCCTTATAACTTGTAACATAAGCTTGTGGAAAATTTATTTGGGTGTTCCCTGCAAGTTATTGGTAAACATTTGGTGCTCATTAACACTGCCCTATGCTCTCTAACTGCGCTGAACTTCTAATTGAAACAATAGTTCACCTTTTGATAACACCATCGACCTGCATTTTACTTAAAATAATGTAATTCACTCACTATCAAACATACTGCTTCATTCCACTAGCTAAGATAATACTTTATGACACAATACGTCTAAAAATTCCGTACTACAGCGCTACTATAGTCAACATTTTAGTCATAGTTCATTCACAAGTGAAATTCGTCGTCAACAGACTTTATCAAATAAACACGTAATTGGGTGAGTCAGTTGTTTGAACGAAGAAAATATGGCATTCTTTGCGAGTAAGATAGTACTTACTTACAGTGTATGATTTGCATATAGAAGATACAATGTGAGTCATATTTTGATTTTAAGAAGTGAATAATAGTCTATTTTTAAATGAGTATTGTTGTGAAATCACACTTAAACTTCATAGTTCCAACCCTTGTATTTTTTTGTGTTAGTAGAGCCATCTTTATAAATAGAATGTATTAACTCTAGTTAACCGAAGGTGTATCTCTGTTTACAGAGCTGTTAGAACCACTTCCACTTGCTTATTCGGGGTTAGGCTTGAGATGTAATGTGACTTACATTTATTAGAGAATCGGAGTAATTACAAGTTCTGAAAATATATATTCAATATAAGTTTGTAACAATACCGTTGATTAAATGGAATTTTCTTTCACCGTGCACGCATGCAAACACCCACGCATTAATCACTAACTACTAATGCTATACATGATGTGTATACGACTGTAAACAATAAATATATACTTATTATAATATAATTTAAGCAATGAGATTCCAATTACCAAGGCTAGACTATTATTTATGGTACGGTTTGGTACCAAGTGAAAGCTTACTTTACATAAGTAAGATCATTTTCTTTGTAACAGTCCCTTCTCAATGTGTTTCGGTTCTAGAAGATGATAGCTTGTTTGATTCCCAATCCTCACAAGGGTATTGGTCTTCTTCATGGTGAATAGCGGCTTGGCATTGCTTTTGGTATTGCCAAGTACTATGAGCGGTGGGCATCACTTACAATCATGTGAAATAGCTTTCGATCACTGTAAGCAATAAGAACAATATAAATGTGAAGTGAAACAGGTTAATTAAAAAAAGACAGGAGTTTTTGTAATGTTAGAGCCATGCTTGTACCAGCATGAACGGGCTGACTCAATCGGCGAAGTACCACCCTCTCACAGAAGATCAGCGTGTAACAATGGCAGGTCTTCCTATTGTTATGTTTCATAGATTGTGAGAGTGCCGGAGGTCCAGAACCTTTATTTATTCTTTCCTTATTATCCTTCATATCCGCCTCTTATCATTTACTTGGAGTTGGCGATGTGAGAGCGATGCCTTAGGTACTGCTTACGCCTGTAGCTACGGCTATGGTAGTATAAAAATATGGTTGGCAAAAAGCATACGGCTAGCCTGAACGCAAGCGGTTGCCTATAGAGGTTAGCAATGCTAAAGGATTAGCCAACCTCAGGAGAAGAGATAAGAAGGGTTAGGAAGCAGGAGCGAATCAGAGAGAGTTTAAGTTTTCCTCGTTCTTATCTAACGCAACGAAAACATAGAAATACCTACCATTAATCTATATAGAATATTCTGAGAGAGGTTACTTTACTTCCTCGGTTAAGCTGGGCTCTGTCAAGGACACTGGAATCAATAGGATTCACCTCCAATAACCCTTAAGGACATCTATTACAACATCTATTAGTTTTCATAATTTCTTCCCCGGTTTTTCCAGTTAGTAAAGACATTGTATAGACGATTTATAAAACCAGTTAATACTACGATAAATGCCGAGACAATGTATATCATACGAATGAGGTTTCTTTGTGTTGTATGCTGTTATGTTACATACAAGTCACACGCGCATAACGGCAGTCACGATGTTGTGGGCCCTAAGGAATGTTAAGTAACGCTGGATGTCTTAGTTTTTGCTCATTACTATGGTAGTATACAGTATTTTCGCAAAACCAGATTGCTTTGCGAGGTGTCGTCGTCAAACTTGATACTCTGCCCATGTAGTCCCTGGTGTTACTACTAGGATACCTCTAATGGATACTAGTACTACATTATAAATGAACAGAATCTGTAAGAAACTTCAAAATTTTGATTTGATTGTCAGGTTAAAAATAACACCTACTAGCTATCTCATTGTCATCGCCATATTGAAAACTACTATAACAACAAAAATGTTGGAGTATTTTTTATTAAATCACTTAAATAAAGTTATGATCGTTTAAAATATAACTAACTAACTTATCATCACGCCATTTCCCTTTCGGGATAGGCAGAGAGAACAGAGGCTCTATTCTTGCATACATCTCTCGCTTCCTCAACATTCATAACTCTCTTTATACACGCTCGCCGGTTTCGGAGACTCCTGACTCCACCCTCCTTCAATACATGACCGATTTGGTCTAGGTAGGTGAGTCTCTGTCTCCCCCTGTACCTACATCCTTCCACTTTCGCATTGTATATCTGCTTAACCAATCGTCCGGCATTCTTTCCACATGTCCGAGCCATCGGAGCATTCCCTTTCGCATCTTTACACCAACACTCTCTTTCATACCTACTCGCTCTCTTACGTCGCTGTTACGAATGCGGTCAGTCAGCCTCACTCCACAGATTCTCCGCAGAGATCGCATTTCAACCGCATTGATTTTACTCTCATGCTCCTTTTTGCATACCTACCCAACTCTCGCTTCCAAATAATAACGTTGGGACAAGCACTGCGTTGTGTATTGCGATACGTGCCTTCTGGCTGAGGTGGTGGCTGCCGAGAAGTTGTCCCAATGCTCCGTTCACTCTATTTCCTGCATTCACTCTTCTCTCTTCATCAGTGGTGTACCTTCCATCCCGACAGAATCCACATCCAAGATACACAAATAAAAAATGGAATGGTGTAAAAAATGAAATGGTGTGCTAGAACAAGTGGATGAATCCACTTGTTCTAGCACACCATTTCCTATTGCTACTCTAACATCGTTTCTGGCTTCTTCTCTTTCAAAAACCATTATTTTGGTTTTGCTCACATTCACACGTGGGCCCCTTTTCTTATAATCTTCTGCCATTACGTCTACTAAGGTTTGCAGATCAGTCGCAGCCTGCGCTAATAGGACCGCATCGTCTGCATATAGCAGAGAGTTAACCACTAAGTCGCCCATCTGAACTCCCCCCACATTCATTTCATTCAACCTTTGTAAACATTTATCCAGATATATGATAAACAGTCTGGCTGATAGAACGCAGCCCTGTTTAACGACGATATTGACATCAAACCAGGGTGACATTCCATCATCCAGCCGCACACAAGCTCTGCAGTCCATGTAGTTGGACTGCACCGCTTCTAGCAGTCTACCGTTAATACCATACTCCGGCAAAATGTCCCAAAGTTCCTTTTGTACAACAGTGTCAAATGCTTTCTCCAAATCCACAAAACTGCAGAAAACCCTCTGGCCTACAGCCAGATGCTTCTCCACAATGTTGCGCAGAGAAAACACTTGATCCATGTATCCTCTTCCACACCTGAAACCTCCTTGTGCCTCACATAAAAATTCATCAGACACCATACCCATTCTCCTTTCAATAATCTTACCATACACTTTGGCTGCCAAACTGATCATGCTTATGGCTCTGTAGTTTGCACAGTCATAACGTGAACCCTTGTTTTTAAACACACAGCACAATGACTGCGCTTCTCCAGTCCTTGGGAACCATTCCTGAGCTCCAACATAAATTGAGAAGCATCAGGAAGGATTCCCAGACACATGAGCCTCCAAGCTTGATCATCTCAGCAGCCACCATATCAATACCCGCTGCCTTACCATTTTTCAAACTTCTAATCGCCCTTCAATTCGTCCAAACTAATATCATCAGAGGATGCCGGTACTGAACTCTGATCTGTTAGACCACGTGTGGCACCAGCATCACCCTGAACATCCGCATAAAATTATATTTTTTATTTTAAAATATAACATTTTCCAATATACTCACGTAATGGGTTTTTCACTCAAAATTTATCATTATTTAATCCCATAGATACTGAGCGCAATGATAGTGTAGCGGTAAAACCAAGGACTGCAGACAGTGGTATCGAGTTCGAAACCGAGTTCAAGATTCAGACCACGTAGTGCACACACCTCTGATTACTGCACGGTGAAGGAAAACTTCGTAAAGAAACCTGCATGCCTGAGAGATTTTCTCAACAACTTGTGAAGTCTGCCAACCGGCATTGGGCAAGTTTGGTGGACTAAGGTCCTACTAATCTCTCTCATCATAAGAGAAGTCCCGTGCCCAATAGTGGGACAGAAAAAGGGTTTGAAAAAATCCTATACACAGTTACCTAAGTACATTAATATAACTACAAGCTGTTAACAAATGCTATTTAACCTGTCACATATCGCACCTTTTCTTAATTATTTAACTTTATAATCAATGAGATACATCTGTAGGCAATCATCGCGCCTATCTTATCTCTAATTTGATTTCAATT
The DNA here is from genome assembly GCA_948253155.1 of Leucoma salicis. Classification (NCBI taxonomy): domain Eukaryota; kingdom Metazoa; phylum Arthropoda; class Insecta; order Lepidoptera; family Erebidae; genus Leucoma; species Leucoma salicis. The sequence continues at coordinate 25,423,014 of OX411804.1, read as the reverse complement.
CAATAGAAGTCAGGTGTTGGCTAATGTTTCTAGAGTGATAAAAATCAGCCGATAACAAGTTTCACTCTTAGATATTAGACTGCGTGAGCAGGCATAATAGACAAAGGTTTGAAATCGTTTCCTAAATCTAAAAAACAATGAAAAATCAATTTATGTTTTATGTGTGTATTACATAGTCAGAGGATATAATAGTCTCGCTACTATTTTAGTACTAAGGAGTAGCAAGAGTGAGCGAGACACATGTAGGTATAAGTTTTTATACTTTTCGTGTATGCGTTATTTTTGTTTGGACCCAATTCAACTGGGTCCCAACAATAAGGTATCCAACCGTCCCCATCATCGGCATGTAAGCTTGTTTTTGTATTTTGTAAAAAAACGTTCATTAATCACGTTATATACGCTAATGTTACGCGTTCTAATACATTTTAAGCAAAATATAAGCATAACTGCAATTTCTTTTTTATTTATCCGGCTAAAACAGGTAGAGCATATTTAGCCTATAAAATTATAATCATAGTTGTCTTTTAAAATTATTCCGGTAATCATATATCAAACTCTTGCTATCTCAACTGAGAACGTGTCTATAATATCTTTCTGGTTATACGCAATATAAGTTATATAATATAAGTTAAACTAGTACTGGGTCAGCGTGGTGGACTATGGCCTAATTCTCTCCCATTCTGAGAGGAGACCCGTGCTCAGTAAATAAATCATATTAAAGCTGTATCAATCCTGATTAGCGATATGCTGTTGCTAGATGAATTAATGGAATTTTAATGTGAAAACTTTGTGAAATCGATGTGAAATCTTTTATCCATATCGCATTAGTCACCTCCCTATAACAAGAGCTACTTGTTAATTGTTGGTCAATAAATAATTAATGTAAAAAATAAAAAGTGATGCAATTAGTTATTTAAATTACTAAGAATAATAATGTAAACATACGTATCCTTACTTAATATTGTAAATGTAAAAGTGATATTGTTTCTTTGTTTGATTGTTACGCTTTCACGTCGTAACTACTTAATCAATCATTATGAAATTCATACATGTGGGTAGTCAGGAGTCCAGAAAAGGACATAGGATACTTTTAATTGCGGAAAAATGGATGGTTCTAATAGCCATTTTTACTTAGAGATAACTAATGTACTGTAGAGTAATATATTATTATTAATTATTATTATTAATATTCTGAAATCCAAGTGGAAGGAGTCGCGGGCTTTAATATGCTCACAAAGTATATTTTTAGGCATATATTTTTTTTTCACGGTGTTATAACGATTACCAAATGATTTACGATTTACCCAACTTCTAAATGCAGTCGGATGAAAAATCTTCCTTTCTGTCTAGATAAATATTGTACATATATTTATATATGCTATAAGTACTGCGATTACGTTTGCGTGGACCTAAGAATTGAGTGAATATCTTATAAGTATTACGTAACTCTATGCAAAAATAGCTATCCCATAGGAACCTAACAATTTTCCCGGATAAAAGTACCCTTATATGTTAATCCAGGTAATAAACTATTTAGTTGCCAAATTTTATACAAATCTTTTCAGTCGTTCTTGCGTGATTGAGTAACAAATATACAAACTTTCACATTTACCTATAATATAATAGCTACATTTACATAATACTTATATATAATGCTATGTATTTATAGATAACTGGCCTTCATGATATTTATGGCATTCGATTGTTCTACTCGTATTGTTGTAGTGAAATGAGTTTATTGACTAGCAAATAGTATGCAGTAAAATCGGAGTATTCTTTCCAGTATGTTCCCTCCTCACCGGTAGATAGAACTGTAAATTAGTACGTTATTTAGAAAAATAGAATATATTATGGTTAAATATGTTGGTAGGTAACGAATAGATAAGCGTAGGGCACTTCCCTCACGCCGCGGCATTTTTCTCACTTACAGCAATTTAAGCCATCTTTGCTTTTAAACGAATGGTCCGATTCAAATAATTTAAAGAGTACATTATATGTACATAATTAACCTTGATTATGAGACTATTTAGTTGGATAAGGATTAATATCATGATACGAATTTCATCATATTATAATTTTAACCGTATTTTGATTGATTGTCCTGAACATAAAACGGTTATTTTGACTTAACTATAAATAGTTAAACATATTAACAAAAAAGAAAAACAGAAAAAGGGTCGTTTTGGGGATAATGATCTTATGATGTACTTTGAGTAGGAACTACAAATATGTAGTACATTATTAGATGTATCGCAACCTTTCGCAATACACCACAAACAATGATTTTATAGGCAATTTTAATTACAGCCAACGTTAAAGAATTTTGTTACTCCTTACCATCATGTGGGCCCTGACTCTTTTGCCACTAAAAGCAATAAAAAGACTAACCTAACCTATTACATTTACACTGCTGATCACAGGTCCCCCCAAAGTGTTAGAAAGATTTACATCGTAGTCCATTATGACGTTTCAATGTAGGCTAGAGAAATCACGTAGCAAGCATTTCTTCGTGATATTTTCACCGGACAGTGAAAAAAAAACTGTTTCAGCGGAAATATAGTTTTATTATCTCGAAAATTCAATATTAATCAATTGTAATCACGACTCAATATTCCACCTGACGTATTAAATTATAATAATTAGCATAATGCGAGTGCATAATTTTAAATGTTTTTATTTGCGTGTCATAGAATAATTTAATAACAAGTTCCGTGAGAATAATAGATAAGAATGTGTACAAGAGAATGTAGTCTGGTGTATTATTGATGATTTCTATATCCATGCTGTCTTTGTAAATTATTATTAATTGTTGTAAATGTAAAGGATAATTAGTGTCTCATTAGCAGGTTGTCCTATTTGTAGGAGTATATAAATCAGACGTGTCGGGGTGAGTATTTCAGACAGGCGACTTATTAAAACGTATTATTTTTAAACTCTCATAGTCCATAAAAGATTGTGTTATTTTATTGTATAGTGGTAACAACTGCCTTAGTGTTCTAGTGGTGCGTATGCGACTGCCGATCATGGGTTCAAATTCCAGATCGGGACAACAAAAAGTGAAGAAATTCTTAATAATATTTCCGAGTTAGGAAGTTGGCAGTGTTTGAGTTGTGTGCGTCTGATCTCTCTGTGGTCGGATTTGCCTTCCTATCGGACTAAGAAAATGAGAGAACAGAGAGTGCACTTATGTTAGCGCATAAAATCGTGCACTATAATAAACCTCCTCCCTAATTGGATAGTGTCCGATAACATTAGGCGTCATAATCGAACGCTGTCTAAATATCATCATCATAGTTACCGTATTTTTGACGTGACAACGTCTTATAATTCGATAAAGCCGGCTGCACGCACGAAAAAACATGACTCATGCAGCGTTACCTCGCTCTGAGGCGTTCCATGTAAGGCTTGAAGTGCAAGCGAGAGCACGGAACGAGCGACAAAGAAGCACAATCGGCCTTTGCGTTCGGCAGCGTTCGACATCCGTCTCTCTCCTACTTGAGTGAGCGATGCGTCTGCGTGGACAGCTGCTATACTATAGTACATTTACATGTTTTGACCGAGTATCAAGTGCAGTGAAAAGTGAATGTGGTGTCAATTGTTTATAGCAACGATAATTACAACGATAAAGGTAATGATTCTTTGACGTTGTCACGTTCAACTATCGTCAGTAAACCGACTTTACAGACAACCAATTTTTTATATAATGTTATTATTGTTACTTGCTTGTTAGTGATAGTGATACACGGGCTTGTTTTCCGCAACTCGACGTCTTCCAATGCACCTACTTTGCGTGACGGGTTGGTGGCACTACTCTAGCCAACCCAACTCTATCAAGAAGCCTGGCAGACCCTTGATGTCGCCGACGACTTCTGGGAGTGACCTCGGTGAGCCGAGGTATCGTGCCCAGTATTCCTCCACCCCTGGGCATTCAATGATGACATGGGTGGTTGTTTCTTCTGCCTCCGTGCAGGCTCTGCAGAGGGGGCTGTCTGTAACACCCAGTGTAAATAAGTGTTTATTCAGTACATGTCCAGTTAGGGCTCCGACTATAAGTCGTAGCTGAGGCCTACTCATTAGTCGTAGCTTACGTGACAATCTGGGGCTGATTGCCGGGAGAGCCTCTCTAGCTTGTCTGCATGTACTTAGATTAGACCAATATCGTCGATGCTCTTTGACCTTGGTGTTTTGTCGCAGTATTTTCCGATGAAAGGCGAATGGTAGGGGTAGGATGGGCTCAGGGCCCGCCAATAAAGGCGGAGAGACGGCAGCGGCAGGCGGGTTGGCGATCGCAGTGGATGTTGTTAATACTCAAGGGAGTGCTGCTGCCCACTCCCCTGCTATTCCCTCAGTCGGCTCTTACGACTCCCGTGGGTAGAGAGGGGATTATGTGATTCACAAATGGTTATTATTAAGTTTTTAAGTTTGTATACTTTGTTTCCATTAATTATATGAAGTCCTCTGTAATATATGACTGTTATGAAGTGCAACGTCTTGTATTTAAAAAAATATAAAGGGTAAGTAAAATATAAAGTTTCTAACAAAAAAGACGTTGTCCCCAAGTTGCTGTACAGTTGCCCGTCTATCAATACATTCGCGTCGGCCTAAGAATTTGTATTAGAATTAATCGAACTCTCACTTACTCAATTGGGTAATCAACGGATTTAGCCCTTTAGGTTCTGCGTAGGTGTCATGTTTATGCCAAACAGCTACGTACCTAGATAGTATATTAAAAATGAAAATGTCATTACTTTTCTAGTGCCAAGTGGTTCTTTGCAGGCTTGGTGTGTATTGGATGAATCACCCTCCTGTCGCTTTCTTTAAGATTAGCAAAGCTCGAAAAAAGATCATGTAAAATTACAAATTGTAGAATAGCCTTGCTTGTCTCAGCAGGAATGGGCCGGCTCGATTGGAGAAATACCACCCTCTTACAAAAGATCACCGTGTAACAACGGTAGTCACTCCTACCGTTGTATTTCGTATGGCGAGTGAGAGCGCCGGTGGCCCAAACCCCCTCCCTATCTTCTCTTCTCCATTTATGTTTATGTATCCTTATTTTCTCCTTATTATCTTTCCTACCCACCTCCTACCCATTTCTTTGGAGACGGCAACGCGCGGGTGATGTGCGTGTTAGTGTTGCCAGCATCTATGTATGCTTGTTTGCCACCCATATAGTATAAAACAAATAGAAACACTACAATACAATTAATTAACTTAGTACATAACTCCAAAAAGTACAAATTACAATAACAACAAAGGTACAGTGTGTATACATACCTGACCAATTGTTATATATTTATTGCATAAATTACAATTTTTTGTACGAAACAATGACTTCATTGGCAGTGGAGCTATTAAACACGTCGTAATTGTTGACACCCTAAAGCGGTTTGTATCTAAGTAACGATTAGCGTGACCTTTATTTCTTTTGTCGATGTTTCTAGGGCTGTCACGTAATGCGAAGATTATTAAAATTTCTTTAGGAGGTCTTCTGTCATGTCATATGTAAGTGATTTTAGCCATTTCTGTGCAATATGCTTGACTTAAATATTGTTTTGTTTTCTATGTCAAAAAATCTAGAATTGTTTCATAGATACAAAGCTAGTTAAAGCTTCCAAAACGTTGAGCAGAACTAATTTTAACAGTAGGAATATATATTCTGTAAACACGGCGCCTAGAAATTAATTCACGAGCAGAGGAAGTTAGCACTATGGTCGCTCAACGCAATCTTTAGCATGAAAAGCTCACGTATAGTCAATAAAATAGACAGCCAAACTAAAATTAAAAAAGAATTGTTTTCTTTTCAGAGGTTTTTTTCTCAAATATCTTAAATGTAATACTCTGTTGTGCTGTTTTATAATAGTAGGTAGGTACCTATAGAAAAAAAATTAGACCCACGTCTAAATATTTTATTGTATAATAGAAATCCACACAGAGACCACCCTTTTTTAAAAAAATGTTTTGGTTAAGGCAGGAAACAATTTTGCCTAAGCGCACACCCCGTCGTTCGGGGCAACGAACAGGGTAGTGTGGGGCCCTCACCCACTAAATAAACCCACTGTGTGCCGTCTCTTCGCCTGTATTGGCGGGCCACTGGAAATGTGTTACATTACTTCAGTCGACACAGAGACAACCCTAGAAATTAGTATATGTAACTAAAACGCCAGAAAGTGTTTTGGTCGCGGAGTTGAGTCATATCCTGCGACGGCGTTGTAAGAGTCCGTGTCACCTTTGGTAAATGTCGTCTTAAGAATAGATTACATGTGACTGAGTAATGGGATATGTGAGAATACCTACGTCTGGTTGCGCTTTGTTTAGTAAGCTCAGCTGACAATTCGCGCGTGACGGTCACCCTCTTAATGTAGGTACCTCCTAATTGGTATTAGCGGAGAGAAGCCGCACGACGGGATGTTTAGGGTCATCCCGATTTGTAGCAGGTACATTTTTTACCTGTATATCATAATTTAAATGTCAACGCAGACGAAGTTCTGGTCACATCGCTCGACGAACTGCCAACCTTTGGGGAAGAAAGGTTCTCGAGTGGCGACCATGTATTGGACGCGTGTAGAACGGCCTCCCATCAGGTGGATCGATGACCAGGTCCAGTCAGAGGCAGTCGCTGGATGCAGACGGTATAGCACTGTTCTTTGTGGCTTTCTCTTGGGGAGGCCTATACAGTTCAACAGTGGATGATGAAAGGCTGATGGATGGATGGATATTACTCTAAGGCACATTAATACCTATTGTACAGGGAAGGGCAATTTTATTGTATGTAGTGGCAGACGAGCCACTGCCCATCTGATGGTAAATGGTAACCGTCGCTCGTGGACTCAACTATACCGAGAGTATTGTCAAGCCGCTGCTCACCATTTCATTTCACTGATATGAAATGAAAGAATAAACAGCTATCTCCTGCTACAGCCAAAACGCAACGATGTGCTTCATGGTCGGTCAACGGGTCAACTATATCACATGGATGGTGGTACCAACCCGCTCGGGCCCGATACCAAGTGAGTACTCCCACATGGTACCCAGCCCTACCACCAGTCATGCAATGGATGATAATTGCTTGCTTACCTTAGTCGCCTCATACGACACCCGTGGGAAAGAATGGGGTGGTGACACTTGTATTCTTAGTCCGTCACCACACGGACAGAGCAGACAATTATAGATAGGAATATTATTGTTTTTCAGAGATTTCTTGCATTTTCGCTATTAACTTTGGTCTTGTTCTTTGTGTATCTTGTTCCCCGATCGAGCCCACCCATCCATACTGGGATAAGCAAGGCTCTACTATTAAAATTTTATCTTTCAATTGCCTTTTTTTTTTTATTAAAAATAAGTTATTTAAGTCTAGTTTGACTTTTTTAAATAATGTTATTAGAGAACATAAGCCTGCATCGAGTTATGTTTGATTTATTAAATAATCCATTGTATTGGTATATAATGGATCATCTTGTACATCGAATAATGAATAGGTAGAAATAAATCACTATTCAGCGCTTAGCAATAAATTATTTTGGCAAAACAGATTCGATTTATTATACTTTAGATTGATGTGCAACGGTAAATTTGTACTTTTAAGGTTTGTCAGAGTAGATAAATATAAAGTGAGATATTATGCTTAATCCAATTACTGGTTTCATTTCTGTTGCTACTATTAATTTTCTCAGTCGTGACGAATCGTTACTTAAGATTATTTCTGTTCAATGAATGATTTCATCAGTTTTAGAATAGTTTTTTGTAATAGAGGGTAGGATAATAACAAAATCAACGATTAATTGCTAATAAATAGACGTGTTACTTAAAATTGTTTTCTCCGGTAACGATATGAAATACGCTTGCTGAGTAAACCCTTTGAACTTGAATAAGCCAGCTCGTTCCATATCAATATATATTTCAGACTACGCAATATCTTATTGCCGTGTGGGGCCGGCTTTAGAATTTTACCCCCCCTCTCCAACCAAGGGAGTCGTAAGAGCCGACTGAGGGAATACCGGAGGAGTGGGCAGCAGCACTCCTTCGAGTATTAACAACATCCACTGCGATCGCCAACCTGCGTGCCAAGCGTGGCGATTACGGCACTATCCCCCATTCTTGGGGAGGCCTATGTCCAGCAGTGGACGTTAAAAGGCTGATGGATGGATGGATGGAATATGTTTTTGTTTACGTAAAATCAAATGAATCAAACAAGACTTTTGTAATATGTACTCAAAAAAATAAGTTACTCTCATTCGCAAACAGGATAAGCCACTATGAAATAAAACAAAAAATTGCGTCATGTAGAAAGGGCTTTATCGTTGCGTAATTATTTATAATTAACCAATGATTTGTAATCAAAGATATAATTACTTTGCTTCCCTCTATTAGTTTTAATGTCGATTTGAATTTAGAATGATATGATGCGAAGTAATTACCGTAACTGCGAAATTTCCAACTCATTTAAGTATTTATGCAAACGTTTCTCAAGAGTGAAATCAGTACATTGTATTTTATGTAGAACTAGATTTTACCGCGATTTTGTCCACGTGGACTTTAGGATATGTCACTCTACAGATCACTATATGTAAAACTTGCTATCTAATAGGAACTATCCATTAATCCGGCATAAAAAAATATATACCTATTGCGTTTCGTTCTATGGAGTAGTTATTGCGTTTCGTTCTATGGAGTAGTTATTGCATGAAAACTAAACAAACAAACAAATGCACTTTCGCATTTATAATATACTAGATTTTACCGGTGACTCCGTTTGCATGGACTTCAGAATATACGTATATCACTTCTACCGTATACTGATTGTCTCTATGTAAAAGTAGGTATCCTGAGGGCACCATTCATTTTTCCGGAATGAAAATGTAATGTATATATGTCCTTTTCTGGGGTATAGAATGAAAAAAAAAATCATGAAGATTGATTCAGTAGTAACAGCTTGAAAAACTTAACAAACATACTCACTTTCACTCACATTTGTAATATTAGTAGCAATAATATTGTTGATCGAAGATTAGAAAGGATTTTATCGATGTGATGGGCATTATAAAATAATTTATTACGATTTATGTTGCTTGGCGGCAGATACAAATGAGAGTTTTTATTAGTTACCAGAGGCTGGTACTATTTCTGATAGAGATGGTGTTACTATTTTATTAATTTAACTGTGAAGTAATGAAGTGTATTGATCGCCGGATGCTAAGCCGCTACTTACGCATAGCTTTCAGTCAATAGACTAACCAATAATAAGATTAAAGGCGTTGTTCACCGTTCGCGATAGGAAAATAATTAATGGGGGCTCTCTTCCGGAAAATACAAGAAAGCTAAGAATACAAGTGTTACCATTCCATTTTTTTAAAAATAACCCACTGCTTAAGCATTAATCCTAGTATCGCGGGGAATTGTCAAACAAAAAATTTAACGGATACAGAGTAGACCATGACTTGACCATGACTCAGAATAACAAAGAATTTTTCCGTGCGGGAATCGCAACCACAACATTCAGTTCGGGAGGTCGATGTCTATCCCACTCCGCCATCTGTGCAGTCTTTCTTTGTTTTTGGGTGTCGTAGGAGGTGACAAGGGGAAGTAAGCAATTATTACATACTAGTGGATATCCGTGACTTCTGTCTGCGTTGCTTATTATATTAGCAAAAAAACACGTTATTAAACACATAGTACTTATAAAGACAGTTGTTTCTTATAACTTTTACGATTTTATATTAAATGAAGATATCACAATATTTATTTATTTTGATATTTTTAGATATGTTTATATTTTCAGCATTTGACATGCTTAGCCATATAAATTGACACAAAGTGTAAAAATATACGAGCAGGATATAAACCTGCATCTCCTGGATACCGTCCAGATGCTTTGCCAATTCAGCCATCGTGATAATTGCTCGGGACTGCTAATTTGGATAAAATCTTTTCACGAAAAAGCATGAGGTCTCGGGCTCAACCCGAGGATCGAACCCGAGACCTCATGATCGGCAGTCGCACACACTACTGCTACGCCACCGTGACAGTTAATACTTTAAAGGCTTTTTATATACGACAAAGATTATATCTGTATGTAATACTGCTTATTATGCTACGAGTTCATGTATTAAATAATTCAATCTCGGCAATAAAAATACTTTATTGTTGATTAGTTATATTTACAGTGATTATAGATTCTAAGCCCATTACTGCGGTGATAATTTGAGTTAAAAAAGTAGAATATTTATTCAAGTATGATTTTTATAGGCACTATAATTTTTATTTTATAGCTTTATATAATATCTTATTATATCGTAAAATAAGTGGAAATCCATAATCAGTGACTATCTGTGTAGGCTACCGACGTGAGTCTTTGTATACGATGTATGCTGACAAAAATATAAAAGACTTGACGGGAAAAGCGTGATGAAATTAGAGGGAGAGTTTCTGCGTTCGCTTTTGTATACGTTTCCTATTTTTAACTGTGATGTAGAAGCAACGGCGTTTATAAACTCACAGTACAAGGGCATACCGATGCTACTATCCATTGAAGAACGTTCGGCATACACCAGATTGTATAGAATCGCCATGTTACCCTATAACTAACGCTCGTATCGCATATTGTGTATAAAATTGTTGTCGTGACAACTTTTATAAACAGAATAATCATAGACAATGTTCTTTCTATAATATGTCTTCTTGGTAATGAACTTACTGAACCACTATCGCCCAAACCATTGGATAATTGCTGCAAATTAACTATTATAGTGATATAAGAGATTGCAGCATTACTACCGTTTAACGCACCAAACTCCTTAACGTATTAGTCAGAGTAGCAAAAAACTAGATTCAGTTCTACGATTAAATTCCTAGTTTTTATTGTACGAACTAATAAATGATGACATCATCATACAATCAACAGTTTTCACGTTAGATATCTATGTTGCAGTTAAATTGATAGTTTAGATGGTATTTGAATTAGCTAGACACCAGTTCGATTCGGATCTTTGGCGTATATTAATCGAATACTCGTATTGTTGTTAGTAATAAGTAACAACTTGCTAATATAATAATCGCCTAAATGCAATCTGGTTGCTAATAAGCTTGATATAGTGGTGATAGACAGAACAGAGGGCCGGCACTAAATTTGTCGATGTCACTACTCCGCATGACGAGATTCTCCTGAAAAGAAAAACATATTAACTATTTGGAATTACCTCAAGAGATTACATATATGAGATCATTTATAGGATAGCATGTAACTGAACATCGCTGTATTATTGGGGTTATCACATCTTTCATACAACGTCCTCTGGTTCTAAACTAAGCTTAACGCTTGTGCTATGGGTACCAGATTGCGGATATAATACATATATTACTTTCTTTTTGTAAATACATACATATACTAGATAGAAAACATCCAGACAAAGTACAAATATCTGTGTTCATCATACAAATAATTCTCTAGAGTGGGAATCGAACCCACGGCCTCGTGCACGGAAGTCGGTTATACTACTGACTACGTCACGAGGCACGTCATTATTATTATCATTTATTCATTTAAAAAATTAAATATTTGTGGCAATCTTATCAAATACTAGTTTTCAAAGCTCAACTTCTACATCTATATCTCTACACTTAGAGATTAAACCGTGACTGCCAGCCATGTTTATCCGATATTTAAATGTTACAATCATTTACAGTCGATTATTTCCTGCGTTTTAATGATCGGTAACTATACATCATGCGTTCATTTGCATAAATACAATTACTGTAATAAAGTATTTATACATCTGACTCATTAATAGAAAATGCACTGATAAATACAAAAAAATATTATTTAAATAGTTTATAATATTTTTTTAAGCGGTTTTTAATATTTTTTATAATATTTTTTTAATATAATTTAATATTTTTTTAATAATAGTTTATAATATTTTTTTAAGCGGTTTTTTAATTTTCGTCTATATTAGTAAAATATAGACGAAAATTTTAGTTTATGAATTTTTGTTAACTGATATTATAATAATACAAATTCGTCATTATAATAAATTTTAATTCTAAAAATAACAAAAAAAAACAATACATTAACAAAGTTGAGTAAGCCATTGAAAAAGTCTTAGGCAAATATTTTTTCATATTTTAGGATAATGAAAAAATAAATAATAACTTTACACAAAAGCATTGTCTTTATTTCTAATTTTCGGCAAAATTATTTTTGGTTAGTGCAATTTGGTCACAACTGTACCTTTTCAATGATGTTATAGTGTTTTAAAATAGTTTATCTCTTCAAAAAAAATCTACAAATAAGCACTTCGAAATATTTTTATTCGTTCAATCTACCTGAATATTATTAATTAAACTCTTTTGAAAATACACTTCATAAATTACTAAACTATATTGTATATGGGCTATGTTTTTAAACATCCATATCTTAGTTATGAAACCTAGGACTACAAACAGTTGTATCGAGTTCGATCTCAAGTCCCCAGACCTAGCATACACCTCTGACTTTTCGAGACTTTTAAAAATAATGTGTGTCATCACTCGGTGAAGGAAAATATCGTGAGGAAACCTGCGTGCCTTAGATATTTCCGCGACGGCTTGTGTAGTCTTCCAAACTGCATTTCTCCAGCGTAGCGGTCTACGGCCTAAATTAATCTGGCTATGAGAGGAAACCCGTACCATTGGAGTATTGATTCACACAGTAAACGGGTTGAAAAAATGTTATTGAGATACTGAGATTATTATACGTATAATTGCGTATAAAGTTATAAATAAAGTATGTAACTAGACGAAAATCTATTGAAAAAGTTAGCTGGCATTTTAGTGAGAAAAATTGATCTTTTTCAGCATAAAAAAACAAAACGCCGTTGGGTTATGGATAATATATACACGATTCTATTCCACGTGCATCATTTAACGAACTGTGGGTGTGTAATACACCTCTGTCTACCCCTTCGGGGAATACAGGCGTACTGCTATGCTATGTATACCGCGTGCATCGTAAGTCAACTAAAAGAAAAAAATCCCTAAGGAAATTATTAAAACTAAACGTAAGGTTAGGGTTCAGTACTCAATTTATGGTACCTACTAATTTAAAATAAGCACATACCTCATTTTATTTTAATAATCACATATAAATATGTTGTTTTGGTTACAGCGCCTTTCAAGCTACTTTAGTTATAATGGACCGTATACAACTGTAACAATTTGGTGATTTAAAAAGTTGCTCATGAGTTTCTTGCCGGATTCTTCTCATGAGAATCCTTACTACGGAATCAAGCCGCTAGTGGCGTTTATGATAGCGACAATAGTACTGAAGTTGCACTTTTGAGGCAAGTAGCACTTTTGAGCAGTCGTATTATTTAGTTATCATTTAATAAACTTTTGCCCCCTTACTAATAAACATTGTTTAAGCTCCGAATAGTTATTCAGTGTTTTGTTCCGTTCTTTCAACATCAATCTGTCATATTAGTGACAAAGACAACACACTGAATAACTATTCAGAGGTTATACAATATTTATCAGTAAGGCAGTTGATGATTTTAAGCGCTATATAATAAAGATTTTTTTGAATTTGAAAATGAAGCTATACTTTAACCATAATTCATATTTGAATATATAATGAGTCTTGATTTTTGGACCCTAATTTTTTAGTAACACAAACGTAATGGTTGTATAATGATATACCTACTTGTTTTTCGCTGTAGAAGATTTGACATTGAGAGCTCAACCTTCTATATTATGTCATATATGTTTTTATACTCATATAAGAATGATACTAATTATAAAACTGATAATTTCCTCTGGCGGTTGTTGTGATACGATCATTTAGATCGTGCATTTTATTTTTAAACTTTTTTTATCGATCGCGCCGTCATAAGTTGAATGAAAATAACAAAATGGCCACCTATTTGTTATTCGCAATTGTGATAATTAAAGTTACCTGGTCGGAACAACATATGCGAATACATTAGACAGATGACGCGGGCGTTACCCAAGACATCGAGCAAGACTGTGTTATGGAAGTTGATAGACCCGAGTAAATATCACGATAAATCATTGCAGAGCGTCTGGAACGTTAATCCAAGAGACGCAGCTTGAAATCCTGCTCTTGGCTTACATTTTCTATTTCACATGCTCATGCAATATGTTATGATATTGAGGTTTTTTATACTGAAAACATGTATACAGCCTACCTGATGGCAATTGGCTACGTAGCTTATAGATACAAGAAGAAGTGGATAGAGTCATCATTCACGGATTGCCAGCCTAGGGGTAGGAGACAGGACACGAAAAGAAAACTGAAGAGACGTTTAAATTTTCTGCCAATACAGGCGAAGAGATGGAACCTAGTGGTGTCGGCACATTGTGTTCGGCAATAAGCCTACTTATTGCCCCGAACAATAGACAAAGGTTATGAACATGATACAAATGGGACGTGTAAGAGGAATGGGAGAACTCTGACACTTGCCGGATAAAATCTAGTGCGGCAATATTGGGCCCTCACCCAATAAGTCACGTACCATCGTACATACATGGCGCACCACCAGTAGTGCACTGTTTGTCAATTCGGTGGACAAGTAGGCATTTACGCCGTATCTGTATGCCAACATTATCTACGACGGTGGTACCTACTTCTCCGCCGTTGAATTGGTTCATTCATACTTCACTTTTTACATAAATCAGCAAGATTACCACCACAAAATGTAAAAAGGAGGTTACTAAACTCATGTAATAAAATCGTGTTGAAATAATTAATAGGCAATTACAATTTTTTTTTTATTGGAAACTTACATAGTTACTGCAAAATATTACGATAAGACGTAGCAAGCAAAACAGCTTAAGCCTATTTATATAAATTTATACAATCGTCTTTAGTATATTTAATAGTTTTGTATTGTCCGGCCATCTTTAATCTATGTAGCATATCCATCATCTATATTGAAATATTAGCGAGACATTGATATACAGCCTAGGTGTGGTCGGCAAGTCATTTTGTGTACAGCAATTTATCTAAATAATAATAATATGTTAATTTCTAGATGTGGCATTATGTAAATACTGTAATTATAGTGAATCAAAGGCCCATAATACGCGTATGAACATTAATATAAATACCGTTGTTTTCGCACTTGGTGTTCTATAACATAAACGGACGGGAAATCGACCTTGATTTATTTAGTACTAGTATACTTAAAATTAAAAAAGGTTATAAGTTAAACTTCTTTAATAATATGTAATCACACATATCTCATCTTTTCTTAAATTCTTTACTTTTTTTTAATTTAAATACATTACTTTTGTTTTTGCTCACTTTGAATGTGTTAACGCTGTCTACGCATAAATGATAATTTTATAGACAATGTATACACGTGAAAACTTGTAATTGGCCATCACCCTCACGCAATAATATTGCATATGTGCATATTATTTTGTATTAGCTGTAAGTTTTCCTAAAATAATAAAATAAAATAAATATTATTATTTTGTTCCGTATGCATTTAAATGTTCGGTCTAGGGTTGCCAACATTTCTTCGGTGAAATATAGTTTATAAAATATATATTTGTTTATGAACAAATTATTTGTGAAAGCGGAAAAAGAGGTTTACTGCTTTCACAAATACTTTGTACTTTATATAAGCTGAACCTCTCAAGTGCTAAAATAAAGTCCAAAAGATATACTAGTAACTTATTTATTTTTAAAACTATATTTTTATGCGCTTCTTGCATTATAGCTTAACATTTTTTTTTTGTTAATTAATTGAACGAGGCGACACTTGGCGGAAGTCCATTGTTACTATTATAGAATGGATATTTTTAGGAGGAGAGCAATATATATATATTGCAATATTGTGGTTCTGAGAGTTCTATCGTATCGCATGGTTGTGTCGCGTTGGTGAGTTTTTTTGTCATTATCGTGCATGCTAGTATAGGGTGAGTGGTGGGCTCTCCTCCTAAAAATATCCATTCTATTATAGTAATTTTTTTTTGTAATAAATAAAAGTGTAATATACTATATCAAATTCAATTTTTATATTATAGGTAATACAATACGGTTGGCAACCCTAATACGGTCCCGTCCCGTACACTCTGTCGTCGAATTTGCGTGTACGAACAAAACACCTGATATTATGTGGTACCTATCACTTAATATCGGAAATATTTATAGTAGAGCTATAAAAAGTCTTGCTACTCTGGCTTCTCTTATTGTGAATGGGCTTCTCGACCAGAGTAGTCCCAACCTCTCCTATGAAATGACTAATGCTTTTCATTTCAATGGCGATCCACAGGCAAAGCTGAGCGCAGATGGCGCTATTGGTGAGATGACCACTGTCAAATTGTAGTTGCCTTGTTTGCATAAAAATTTTCTGCTATTTTTTGTGTTTAATCCAGTTGACCAGCGATATTGTTAAAATTTACAGTACCTGGAAGATTAAAGAATTGAAAGACGCTATGCTGTCGTCTCAAAATTTTTGCATCATTTTTCCAATTTTATTAATGTTTGATTTTTTTTGTTATTACGTTTCGGTACAGCACACAGAAGCATATTACGATAAAATTTTAATTTATCAAATTTCAGGTTGCTAAAGAATAACAATGACAGTTTTCAAAGGCCATGTCGATAATACGCCATCTACCGTGAAATAATGGCAGTAAACATTCCCATTGTCAATCTCTTGTAAGTAGTGCCGCTAACCACCGTCACCCACAAGACTGTAAGAATGAAAATGTATTATCGAAATTCGCAGTTTCGAGCAATTGTCACGATGTCCCAATTGGCAAAGCATCTGGGACGGTATCCAGGAGATGCAGGTTCAAATCCTGCTTGTGACTGTTATTTCCGATTTCACATTTTCACACTTTGTGTTAATTTATAGTGCTATTAACTTCTTTAGTCACCTCGTCAGTGGGGTTGAATGAGTGTGTTTTTATACTATAAAACTGTTTTGGCACTTATCAAACGAATTTTGTCAAGTACGCACTTACTATTTTACATAGGAAGCAAGCGCATTGAAAGTTTTAAGTAATCGTGTTTTCACCACGCATAAATCCTAGTTTATGTCTTCAACTTTACTATATATTTATTACATATTTATTGGTTCAGTATTGTACTTAATATTTGGTTTGAAAATGCGATTTCACCTATCATGGGTCCTAAAGTTTAAGAACAAAAAATCATGTCATTCAAATTTTACATTAGTGATGGATATTCTTAGGTAGGTATGTATAAAATAGCTTTTATAAAATAAACCTCTAATGTTTTAAAAACATAATCGTGAGAAAAACTACAACTGATATACATAAATATGTACATATAATTGCATTTAAATATGCATTAACATTAAAAACAAAACATATATATGTTATAATGCGAATGATTTACGTAATGGTTGAGAATTATATGTAATAGTGCGGATCTTATATGATTATATCTACATACTTGTAACTCAATCCTAATTATCCTTTTTACAAACTCAAAAAAAAAAGTTCACAATATTACAAAAAAATATCACAATTGGATTCTTTATATTTTTTTATGTATGTTCTCATGCGCTTCATTGTTTATGTATTGACTAAGATGAGCCTTTTTTTATTAGAAACAAGAGACCTCTAGAATGGTTCCATAGCATTATCACGTCTGTATTCCCCGAAGGGGTAGGCAGAGGTATATTACACACCCACGATTCGTCAGCTATATTTAAGTCCCACGTAATAGGGGGCGAGCCTATTGACGTCTACCGGGCGCATTTCCAAACTCCTGGCTGCTACTGAGAATTTTTCTTTTTAGAAAAAAGCTAAATAACTGCCCGACCCGGGGATCGAACCCAAGACCTCATGATTAGCAGTCGCATACACTACTGCTACACCACCGAGAATGGTTCCATTTAATTTTATTATTATAACACGTTTAACGGGTCTATACGCGCATAAAACTTATCAAAATACTATTATTTTGACTAACCTCGACGTTTCGGCTGAGTTGCACCAGCCGTGGTCACGAGTAGATTTTATTATCTCTGGACTTTGGTGATACACGAGTAAATTTAAAATCAAACGGGACATGAATACTGATTATGTTATAAGTAGGTGTTTTTTTCACATACAATAACAAGGCTGGATTCTAACTATGGTCAAGAGTGTGTTGGACTATATTTGGACTACGAAGTCACAACAAAATTCCTTAATAACAAACAGCAAGAATGCGAATTGAGTTACTATGGATAATTCCATTCAAATGCATAAAAAGTAGTAATAATACAAGAAATGACTCCACTTAATTATGTATTATTTACGAAACAACCCTGTTTTGACGATACGTGGAGTCATTATCATTTTATATTAATTATATGAAGTAGTAGTTCAGTTTGTGACTAATACAGATTGATTAGTAATATTCCATATTTGTTTAATTTAAATATATTGTTCTACCGGGAAACTAATTCTCGTCACTAGTAGAATGAGGTAAGTATTAGATATTTTTATAAAATACTATTTTCATTACTCATACTTGGAAAGTAGGTTTGAAGTTGCCTGAGGAGCGGGTTGAAAGTAATACTTTTCAGCCTTAGGGAGAATCGGTTTCAAATGACAACTGTCAAATTATTTAAAAAAAAAAATTTGTTCTATTTTCACATTTCTATTGAACCTTATTCCAACTTACTACAGCCACTCAATCACAGCGCGATGTTTAATTGAAATAACAAAGTAAAGTATTGAATAAAGTTTTTTTTTAACGACCACCTATTATAATTTACTTATATCAAATATTTTTTTAAATAATATAGATTTGGGTAAAATATTTTTCAATGTTGAAAATGAAAAATAATGGCTGTTATGCTAGCCGGCTACTAAAAAAACTTTAAATAAATAATTATCTGTGCAGTTGATGTAAATTAAATTTCACTCATTTTTGCATCTTTTTATTTTTACTTTCCTTCTATTCGTAATGAAAAGCACAGTGTTTACCTCGGGTTAAAGACTTATTTAGTCCCAAGACGGGGTTTGGCGCCCGTGCGTAGAGAGGGCGCCTATAGTTCGAGGGGTTCCTAGGGGTTACTTTCACCCCTATGATAACAATGTACTATTGGTTTCGGTTATCTAAGACTGTCAGGTATAATGCTATAATCCGCTCAAGCTATTATTAATTGTAAGGATGACTTCATTTTAATGATATACTAGATTCTGCTCGCGGCTTCATCCGCGTGGACTTCAGAATATAGATACTTTACTCAACGGCACACTAATTATATATATGTAAAAATAGTTAACCCATAAGACAAATTATTTTTTTCGGGCCTATATGGCTTATTATTTTTTCTGTGTTCTATAATATATCTATCAGCCGTGTGGGGCCGGTTTTAGAATTGTCCCATCCCTCTCAACCCATGGGAGTCGTAAAAGCCGACTGAGGGAATTCCGGGGAAGTGGGCAGCAGCACTCCTTCGAGTATTAACAACATCCACTGCGATCACCAACCCGCCTGCCAAGCGTGGCGATTACGGCACTATCCCCCATTATTGGGGAGGCCTATGTCCAGCAGTGGACGTTAAAAGGCTGATGGATGGATAATATATCTAGAGTCTAGTTTATATAATAATATTAGTAAGGATTAGTTTTAAACAAATATAGGTGATTTACAGTTTTACATTTTTATTTTTTTTATTGCATTTAGCGGCAGACGAGCCACGGCCCATCTGATGGTAAATGATAACCGTCGCTCATGGACGCCTACCATTTCAGCTCTCACCATTTCATTTCATAAAGATGAAATGAAAAAATAAACGGCTATCTCCTGCTACAGCCAAAACGCAACGATTTGCTTCATGGCCGGTCACACCGGGAGATGGTGGTACCAACCCGCTCGGGCCCGATACCAAGTGAGTACTTCCACTTGGTACCCAGCCCTACCACCAGTCATGCAATGGATGATAATTGCTTACTTCCCTTAGTCGCCTCATACGACACCCATGGAAAAGAATGGGGTGGTGACACTTGTATTCTTAGTCCGTCACCACACGGATAATTTAAAATTTCTTTTTTTCTTTATATTTCGTTACACATTATTACCATACTGGTGGAAGGAGAGCAGTTGGTTGGCCAAAGTTAAGATGGTCATTGAGGACATGAGAAAAAAAGGAGTAAATGCTGAAACGATGAATGGCAGAGGGAAGTGTAAGAGAAAAACATGTTGTGGGGACCCCCCATGACGTGGGAAAAGGGGTCCAACACCTTTCATGATCACACAACAGGAGACACCTAGCAGCATTTTGGTGTAAGATTAATATACAATAGCTGAAATTCTATCTTGTAATTTCATTCAAAATGTATTTTCAAAATGGAGGAATAGGCGACAACTTGTTCTAAGAATTGGGAACAAATAATGACGGTAACTGTGACTGCACTAATAAAGTAATACCTCATTATGTTAATACATTTTTATCAGAGCAAAGTTACTCTGCAACTTCGCTGCCTTATCACGACGCTAAAGGTTAAGGCTGTATACTTCATGGCGTTACGTAAGACGGTTAATTTTCTTCGTGAGCTTCAACAAATACGTTCTAGTAACAATCTCCAGTAACCTTTACACAGTGGGAATTATACACAGATTTTTGTAAAGGGCTTAAAATTTTCAGCGCGGTCTTCGGAAAAGTACGCGACAAGTATATAAAAACAGAAGATTGCTATAAATATTTTAAGTCTGATATGCCAAAATATACCAATACACAAATTGTTTAATATTTTGGACTATTTTATACCAATGAAATCCAAATATCCAATCCAAAATACCGATGTTATGATGGATGAGTTGACAAAGCATCTGGGATGGTTTTCCAGGAGATGCAGGTTCAAATCCTGCTCGTGACTATTATTTTATGTTTCACATATTTGTCCTTTGTGTTATTTGTCCGGTATAGGAAAATATTGTTCAGAATTCATCCAACCTCTAGTGGGTGGGTGATGGTATATAGCCTGAATCCCTTTCACTGTGAGAGTAGAATCATGTGAATATTAAAGCATAAATCATAATATTTTTGAGGTTATGAAACATTTTGAAGATATTAATCAAATTAAATCAGTTTATGTATTTAAAAGGATCTTCTCCAATTCATTTGCATTTACTTTGCACGTCGTCATAGTATAGGTATTAAGTGAGTAATTCTGCACTGATGATTAATATAGACAGTACCTAATGCAAAGCCACGTGTAGCTTGAAGTACTCGGGTGAAGGTCAAAGATCAAGAACGTACTTACTACCATTATAAATGAACCGTGAAATAACCTACGAAAATTGTTTTAAATAATCATTTAGCGCTGTTGCATCGGCTAAATCACTTTAACGACGCAAATGTTCTAGCCTCGATAAATAAAGTTTACGTTTTTGTGCCGTTTGGTGTAGAGACAATGGGGTCCTGGGGACCCCACGTGTACAAAATTTATGAGGAATTGGGGGGATGTCTTGTGGAGCCACCCGTGACTGAAATGCTGGCATAAATTTCTGCCAAAGGATAAGCCTCGCCATTCAGTGGGATAATGCTGCCACCATTTTGGGCATATTGCTGGCTCTGGATTGTCACTTGAACGAAATTTAGTTAACAAGATCTAAAGCTCGTTCAAGTGTTAAACACAAAGTGAAAAATGTGAAATCGAAAATAACAGTCAGGAGCAGGATTTGAACCTGCATCTCCTGGATACCGTCCAGATGCTTTACTAATTCAGCCATCCTGACAATTGCTCCTGACTGCTAATTTCGATAACACATTCATACTTAACGTCTTTGGGTGACGCCTGCACCATCTGTCGGAAGTATTTTCATACATTATACCGACCAGGTAAACTTAATTTTACAATTAAGATTTTACCTAATAATGACGCAAACCCTATAAATATTTAGATATTTTTATATATATTTTTAGCATTTGACATGCTTAGCACTATATATTAAACACAAAGTGAAAAATGTGAAATCGAAAATTTCAAGTGTTCACATCTATAGTGATTTTATTTTGTAACTTTTAACCCCTAACCCTTTTTTTGTAGGTATGTATTAGTGAGTAATAGTTAATCTAACCTTAGTTTTTTCGACATTTAAATTTTAGTAATACTTTGTATCATATAATCATTTGTCAGAACATGTCACTATTCTATAAATTCTGAGAATAGAGTTATTTAACTAACAATATGTATTATAATAATCCAACTGGTGATAACACATATGGTAACTTCGGCTCATGTTCATAATACAATATCAGAAGCCTAAGTCGTGACCTACCAAAAAGACCTACTGTCACGTTCAGGAAGGCATTGGGTATATAATCAGTTATTTTTCTGTAAAACCAATAAATTGGAACAGTATAGTGTTCATTTTGACCAGCAGTAAAAATTCTGGATGTTTCTATAAACGAATGAAAACTTTTGGTTGGTTAAGTTATTCGTTGGTAAGATCTGGTGAACTTTCCACTTATTACCACTTCCCAGAAATATCACTTTATTTCTTTTTCGGCACTTACATTTTGTTTGAAATACGATAGAAGTTAGTATAGAAGGTAAACCAATAAAAATTCACAATAGTCAACGAATACAGATTTTCATATTGGTGATTCTATATATGTTTGATTATGCCGTGTGTGGCCGGCACCAAGAATAGCTCCACCCCGTCTCTTCCTATAGGAGTCGTAAAAGCCGACTAAGGGATTACCGGGGGACCGGGCACCAGCGTTCCTCTGTGTACTAAAAACATCCACTGCGATCGCCAACCCGCCTTCCAAGCGTGGCGATTATGGTAAAACCCCCATTTTGGGGAGGCCTATGTCCAGCAGTGGACGATGAAAGGCTGATGGATGAAGATATGATTGAAAATATTTTGTGCTATTGAATATGTTGATGTGATAGTGACTAACGAACTACTCACTTCTAAAAGGAAAAATCATTTAGGGTGTTATAACATAAATATTATTTAAGAGTGATTATGAAATACGCTAGTGCTTTACAATATCTTAAGTGATTGTAAGTGCAGTGTAGATCACACGGTAAGTGGGCTATACTATATGTGCCTATGCTATAGCACACTTTGTTTTATATATTATGTATTGGTATATCAAGACTGTTGACAGCGGTGTTATTCAATTGCTATGTAGTAAAAAGTGGGAGAGAACGAATACTAGCAGATCAGGCCACGCGTTGCCGTGTGCAAAATCTTAATTTGTTCATCAATTTTATTTTGGAAAAGAAGTGGTATAGCAATTACCCACTTGCCTTTAATTGCCTATTCACGATGCCTCAAAGATTACCTCAAGTCCCTCTCAAGAGTCTAGCCCCTAGAAACCAAACATCTAGTATGTTAATAGGGACTTACATGCCATTTAACCAAGATGTTTCTTAGAAGGTAAATTATTTGTTTAAACGCTTTCATTCGGAATCTGAATTAATTATTACCAAGACTTTTCCCTGTGGGGATTTTTAAAGTGTAGAAGATTTCTTCCTGTTAATTCTGGTAATATTTTCTAACACCTGAAGAACGTGTGAGTCAGAGAAATGTGAGTGTTCATAGTTGTACGTCAGTAAGTTATTATGTATCTTTGCAAAGTTTACCTGGTATGACACTTAATAGGGCTATCGCCAATATGATACATCTAGCTTTACTACCTTCTTGTTCACCATATGCTGCTTAGAATAGTCATATTCACACAACATTAACGCAAATTTGTCCGTGTGGTGCCGGATTAAGAATACAAGTGTCACCATCCCATTCTTTCCCACGGGTGTCGTATGAGACGACTACGGGAAGTCAGCAATTATCATCCATTGCATGACTGGTGGTAGGGCTGGGTACCAAGTGGGAGTACTCACTTGGTATCCGGCCCGAGCGGATTGGTACCACCATCTCCCGTGTGACCGGCCATGAAGCACATCGTTGCGTTTTGGCTGTAGCAGGAGATAGCCGTTTATATTTAATTTCATATCTGTGAAATGAAATGGTGAGCAGCGGCTTGACAATACTCTCGGTATAGTCGAGTCCATGGGTGACGGTTACCACTTACCATCAGATGGATCGTGGCTCGTATGCCACTAAATGATATAAAAAAAAAAAAAACAATTTTCACACAGCTTGGTAGGATAGGTACTTTTTATCAAGAAGAGAAATTTAAGGTTAGACGGTTATCAAAATTTTAACTACATGACAACAATTTGGTATGGTATTATTGTCTTATGGAAAAAGATAGTAACTACTGTGTGTGTTTGTTTTAGAAATCAATCTCGCCCTCAACACATATTAATACGACTTCGTCAATGTAACATGTGAGTTCTCCTAACTACTGTAACTGCCTCGATGGTGCAGCGGTAGTTTGAGCGGCTACTGAACATGAGGTTTCGGATTCGATCCCCAGGTCGGGCGATACTATTGAGTTATTTCGTAAAATGAAAATTTCTCAGTAGCAGCCGGGAGTTTGGAAAAACAGTGGGTGTGTAATACACCTCTGCCTACCCCTTCGGGGAGTACAGGCGTTATGCTATGTTTTCTATATACTTACTAGAACCGTAGTAATAAATCGATGGTAAATAGTAGTAGTAGTAGTAATTACAATGTACATAGGTATAGAAGCAAAACGGCTCCCACGCGAACGTGACAGGCTTGTAGTGCTAGGTAATGATCTATTTTGAAAGGACGTTTAGTAAATAGTGGTCTAAAGAAAAAGTTAAAGCGCGTATGGGTAACTACCTATTACTATTTGTGAGGTTAAATTTGTCTATGGAAATGAATATTTATTTATGACTGCACAGATGGTGGATAGTAGTAGTTTAGATACCGAACTCCCGCCCAAGTGTTGAGGGTTCGATTCCTACATAGGACACATACTTGTGGGATCCATAAATGGTTGTTCTGAGTTTGGGTGTAATTTGTGTCTGTGAAATTATATGTTTATAAAGTCCCTCGCGATACAAGGATTATTTCTTTGGGCAGTGTGTTGCCTAAGTGTCAAGATTTAGATTAGAGATCCTTGATAGTACTTATGTATTTTTTAAACTATAATGAAGGACTTTGACATATCAGTTCCAAACCATAATAATATGTATATTATTCAAGGTTTATTTACTCTGACTGCTCTACTAAACCTACTTTAGTAAAGCAAGTATTGAAATGTAACATCACCATAACCTGTCCAGCCATAACTAGTCAACGATCATCATGGAATTTAGCATACATGTACTTCAGTACCAAGAAAAGGGTGACCTTTTATCCCGAATAATGCATATGATTTTTTTAACAACAACTTAAAATATAGTATTGCTTTGTTAAATATTCAATCTCAACAAATCTTTTTTTGTCTGAATCAAGCGTACGAAGTTGCTGGCACCAGCTACTCTCTTATAAATTGAGCCACTCGCGCATCATGTTCTCGCCGGAAGGTTGGCAATGACGCACCGCTGACCGCATAACCAAGTCATCCTGATCAGGAAGAATGGATTAAAACTGAAGTGTGTGTTCGTCTTTGTTATCTTTAGACGGAAACTACTGTTTGACGCAGAATTGGGTTGTTTGGTTAATCTTACCGTCCAAACTTACGATAACAAAAGGTTTGGTTTTATATGTTGTAATCTTAAAGTATTAAGTAAGCTCGCAAAACGCAAAAATCCCATCTGAAATTGTTTTTATTTTATGCTATTCTAATAATTTTTTTTTAAAATATTTGATAGCGTTTTATTTTATTACAGTCCTTATATATCAAGAATCTGTCCACAATGAGAGAAAACATTGTGTACCATACTGTAGGTACTGATTAGATTGATGGAATAGCAAATGTCTAGCAGTGACTTGTTCTTTATTCGAGATGAAACTTTCAACTTCTGGTAGGCATTTATGCAATATGTGTATGTTTTTGTTACTTATAGCTGCAGACAAGCAACGGTTACCTGATGGTAAGTAGTAAGTCCACTACGTGTGATAGGAGTGGGAATACATCGGCTATATCTTCTACACCAAAGATGGTTGAACCAAAACAACTAACAAGTGATAGCTCTTACTTGTACGGAACCCTACAATCTGTGTATAGAAACAATATGAAGGGCTTTCCCAAGGGTAAGTCTACCGAGTCAGTTCTTAATCTAGTGGTCAGCAGGATCGAAGAGGCAATAGAGCAAAAAGGCTCTTGTCTAGGTACCTTCATAGACATCGAGGGCGCCTTCGACAGGACCAATTCCTCCAGCATGTGTACAGCCCTATCTAAAAATGGGGCACATCCCGTACTGATTGACTGGACAAGAAACATGCTTAGCAAGAGAGTGGTTCGACTAGAAGGGGAGGAAAAAATGGCAATGATAGCCAAAGGCTGTCCACAAGGGGGGGTCCTCTCACCCCTGCTGTGGAATTTAGTTATAAATGACCTGATCACCAAAATCAATGTCGTGTGCCGAGTCGTGCTTTCTGGTCGCTCGCCAAGGCAGCACAGGGAAACTTCTGCCAGTCTAGTCTCCCATCACTGCAGAAACAGGATGGCAATTTAGCCCACAGTGCCAAGGAGAAGGCCGATCTTTTGGGCCAACTCTTTGCCTCGAACTCGACTTTGGACGTCGGGGCAGCCACACCGCCTACAATCTCGCGGTGTGTAAGCTCCTTACCTGAAATCCGCATTACGCAACGTGCGGTCAGGAGGGAGCTGCGGCTGCTGGACATCCATAAGTCGAGCGGGCCGGATGGCATCTCTGCAGTGGTTCTTCGAACGTGCGCCCCTGAGTTGATCCCCGTCCTAACGCGCCTGTACCGTCTCTCATACAGTACCGGCAGGGTTCCTGCTTCGTGGAAGGTAGCCCATGTTCACCCGATTCCCAAAAGGGGTGACCGGTTGGACCCGTCGAATTACAGGCCAATCGCATTGACATCTCTGCTCTCCAAGGTTATGGAAAAGGTCATAAACCGCCGACTTTTGCAGTACCTAGAGGATCACCAGCTGATCAATGATCGCCAATACGGCATTCGTCACGGTTGGTCTGCTGGTGATTTTCTCGTGTACCTTACCCACCGTTGGGCGGAGGCCTTGGAGGGCGGAGGTGAAGCTTTAGCATTCAGCCTGGACATTGCGAAGGCGTTCGACAGGGTCTGGCATAGGGCCCTTCTATCGAAGTTACCATCTTACGGTATCCCCGAGGGACTCTGCAAATGGATCGCCAGTTTCCTAGATGGTCGGAGCATCAAATTCGTAGTAGATGGCTTCTGCTCCGATACTGGGACGCATTTGTCGTGGCGCCCCAGTTCTAAGGGGTAACTCTCCCGGTCTCCGAGAGCATTGGGATCCTCGGCATTGACATCTCTAGCAAAGTCCAGTTCGGGAGTCATTTGGAGGACAAAGCCAAATTGGCGAGTAAAAAACTAGGCGTCCTGAACAGAACCAAGGTACTTCACACCGAGGCAGCGACTTGTGCTATATAAAGCACAGGTCCGCCCTCATATGGAGTACTGCTCACATCTCTGGGCAGGTGCGCCTAAGTACCAACTCGACCCACTTGACTCCCTGCAAAGGCGTGCTATACGAATTGTCGATGATCCCGATCTCACGGATGGTCTGGAGTCGTTGGAGTGGCAGAGAGACTTCGGGTCCCTCTGTGTGCTCTACCAGCTCTACAATGGGGAGTGCTCGGAGGAGCTGTTTGAGGTGGTACCGACATCACCATTTTACCACCGAACCACGAGACGTCGCGGTAGGGTTCATCCACACCACCTGGAAACGATTTCGTCAATGACAGTTCGTTTTCAGCGTTCTTTTCTACCACGTACGTGTAATATCTGGAATGACCTACCTGCTACGGTGTTTCCCCGGCGATACGACATATCCCTCTTTAAACGAGGTTTGAAAGGGGCACTTAACTTGCTATAGGCGGTGGCTTGGCTGTGCCCCTGGTGTTGCTAAAGTCCATGAGCGGCGGTTACCACTTACCATCAGGTGGGCCGCTTGCACGTCTGCCACCGTTGGCAATAAAAAAAAAGAAAAATCAATGCTAAGCACAAATACACGATAGAATATGCGGACGACCTTGCAATCTTGATCTCAGGTAAGGTAACCGACACCATCTGCAACTTACAGTAGAAACTTGGTGTAGTGAATACGAACTAACGGTAAACCCCGCTAAGACCGGGCTAATATTATTCACGAGAAAGTGAAACCTAGGAAACTACAGCCTTCCTAAACTATTCGGTACGGAACTACAACTATCAAATGAGGTCAAATATTTAGGCCTTACACTTGATAGCAAATTAAATTGGAGTAGCCACTTAGACAATAAAATAAATCATGTAAGCATAACCTTCTCGCAATGCCGGAGAATGATTGGGAAAAATGGGGTCTGAACCCAAAGATCATTCTATGGTTATACACCACAATCATACGCCCCATGCTCACTTATAGTGCTGTAGGTTGGTGGCCTAGGACCAGACTGAGCACAACAGCAAATAAATTACAGCGCGTACAACGGTTAGCTTGCATGGCAATGACAGGTTGCATGAGAACAACTCCCACAGCGGCAATGGAGGCCATGTTAAATCTACCACCGCTCTCACTGTACATACAGCAGGAAGCAGCTTTATCATCTCTACGACTCAAAACCTTAGGTTTATGGATGTATTGTAAGACACATTATACGGCATTACTGGAAGAGCTCACCGAGGAGCTCCCTATCATCACAGCGGTAAGTGACCGTATACCAAAACTAAAACAAATTTATGTTTGATATAAAATACAAGATCCAACTGTATGAAGACGGACACTATGAGGGACTAAGGCCCAGCGAGCTCCATATCTTCACAGATGGATCAAAAACAGGTACAGGCACTGGAGCCGGAGTCTTCTCAGAAGATCTCAATGTAAATATAGCTACGCCACTAGGTAGACACGGTATTTCAGGCAGAATGTTTGGGTATCACCCTAGCAGCATCTGCAATCACATCCAGAGAGATAAAGGGTAAGAATCTCCGAATACTATCAGACAGTATGGCAGTGCTCCAGGCGCTGAACAGCCATACGGTCACATCTGGACTCATACACGAATGCCACTAAAAACTAAATCAGGTAGGCAACTTCAATAACATAACCCTACAATAGATCAAGGGACGCAGTGGCTACAGAGGCAATGATGCAGCAGATGAGCTGGCTAGAAGAGATTCTGATTCGACAAAACGGTAGGAATACTTACCGTTGTTTCATGTTGTTCTTCTGTGAGAGGGTGGTACTTTCTTGACCACCGAAGGAATGTAACATAGTTCCAGTGGCCCGCCAATAATGGCGGAGAGATGGTACACGGAGGGTTTCTTTAGTGGGTGAAGGCTCCACACTACCCTGTTCGTTGCCCCGAACGACGGGGTGTGCGGATAGGAATATTTTACCCGCCTTAACAAAAAAAAAACTTGGTGGTCCTTGTCGAGCCGGCCCATTTATGGGATAAGCAAGGTTCTACCACTTTCGGTTAAGAGCCGTCGGCGTTCACCGCTTGTCTGGTAAGGTTGTCATAACCATCCGAGGATAACAACCATAAAATCCCACAGTCTCTAAAACTAGCAAAATGTTCGTCACTGCTCATGATCACTTTAGGAACCTTGGTGCACAAATTAATGCATTTAGACCCAGCAATTTCAGATGTGTGTTGATCGGTCAGTCTGACTGTCAGTTGTTATTTTATGCAGGTAGTTCACACAATGAATTAATGACTAGCGCTATATATGGTTGGAGTTTCCAATAGACAGACATCTGACAAATGAATAGACAGGAGGTAAAATATTACACGTACCGTTAGCAAAATAGTTTATGTAGTTAAATTTTCTCATCAGTAAAAACGTTAATAAGGAATGCGTGATCGAAATTCGTAGTCCCGAGCAATTGTCACAGTGGCTGAACTGGCAACGCATCTGGGACGGTATTTCAGGAGATGCAGGTACAAATCCTGCTCGTGACTGTTATTTTCGATTTCACATTTTCACACTTTGTGTTAATTTATATAAAATCCTTGCTAATATTGTAAATACTAAGGTGCAACAATTTGTTGTGTATTTAAATACTATTACTTACTATATTTTTGTAAATACTAGAGACAAGTGCTTAAAAATATACATACGAGAATAACAATCAGCCGTGTGGGGCCGGCTTTAGAATTGTCCCACCCCTCTCCACCCATGGGAGTCATAAGAGCCAACTGAGGGAATACCGTGAAAGTGGGCAGCAGCACTCCTTCGAGTATTAACAATATCCACTGCGATCGCCAACCCGCCTGCCAAGCGTGGCGATTACGGCACTATCCCCCATTCTTGGGGAGGCCTATGTCCAGCAGTGGACGTTAAAAGGCTGATGGATGGATGGATGGAATAACAACACTTATTTTGAACTATTAAAGCAGCTAAATCATTTAACCCCATTTTTCTAAAAGTAATTGAGTAACTTATGCTAATTTTATGATGATCATTTTAATTTTAAAACACCGTACTTACCGCTTTATCATTTTAAGTCAAACGAAATAGCATATTAAACGTCTCGACAACTGATGGACAGTTTACGTGGCATTGATAAAGGTTTCTGTAAAGTTAATCTCGCATATCTTAGGCCAAGATTAAATTTTTAACGGTAGCAGGCTGTATTAGCACCGTTTTGCACTTTGTTAATGAGTCATGTGTTGTTTTCGTTAGATATACAGTAAAAACTATACGGCAGAGACCGGACACTTATTCATAAATAGTTGCACGTTTATCTCAACAAAATGACACACAAAAGATTATTGCAACACAATAGAAATATTTTGATACTTTTATATATTTTTTTAAAAATTGTATAAATAAATTAACACGAAGTGCGAAAATGTGAAATGAAAAATAACGTCACGAGGATTTGATGCATCGGGGTCGGTATAGTAGGAGATGCCGGTGCAAATCCTGTTTTACCACTGAAGGAATGTAATATGGTTCCAGTGGCCTACCAATAAAGGCAGAGAGACGGCACACGGCGGGTTTATTTAGTGGGTGAGGAACCCACACTACCCTGTTCGTTGCCCTGAACGAAGGGGTGTGCGGTTAGGTACATTTTTTCCCGCCTAAACAGAAAAAAAGGTGCAAATCCTGTTATTTTCGATTTCACATTTTCGCACTTTGGGTTAAGACGATAGAAATGTTGATTGGCATTGCCAGTATCCTTTTCACTTAAATTTTTTGTGTAAAATAGTTTATGTATACTTACTAATATTATAAATAAGAATGTGACTTTGTTTTTTGTTTCTTACGCGATATCTATTCACCTGATCATCATGAGTTTTAGCATGCATATCGTTCAGAAATATCCTTACTAAAACTTGTTCTATGGTACCAATCCGCATGCAGTTGGTAGCGTTCCATAAAATCAAATGTTTTACACACATTATATAACACATATTGTCTATATATTTAATTTGTTAAATCACGCAGATTAATATCATTTCCTCGTGACACTAATAGCATTTTAATGAAAAACATACTTCTTTGGAAATTACTCGGTGTAACATTTTCTTAATCGTAAAAGTCGTTAGGATTATACAAAAATATTGCGTATTATTTTTAAGTGGGTTAATTAAAATTATGATTTTCTTACAAGATAGAAACTTCTATTTATTCGCTAGAGGGGTTTTACGGAATGGGATTGGTATATATCGGTACACATATATAATGCTATTTCTCGATGGAAATAGCATTATTCTACTTTTCTCCGTACAAAACATCTAACTAAGGTTTAGGTAAGTCAGCACATACGACTGCTACCTGCTGCCCGAAAGACTAGTAGCATCTTTCGCCTGGCTGGTATCAGATGACTAGCCAAAAGTTATAGTTGTAAAAATCTTACTCCGAGCTTCAGAAGGAACATTCCTACTATTTGTAGGTCTCAGCAATTAATATTCTGCAAGGTTGTCAGAACCCTAATTAAAAATCTTACTCTGATCGAGTACAGATGGTTTCCAGTTTTTCCCCTATTTGGGAACTGGAAATAGTCAGTCACTCCTTGTCAATACTGGTCATCAACTGCCTCTGTAGTGCAGTGGTAATGTGAGCGACTGCTGATCATGAGGTCTTGGGTTCGATCCCCGGGTCGGGCAAAGTTATTGAACTTTTTCGTAAAAAGAAAAATTCTCAGTAGTAGCCCGGAGTTTGGAGATGTGCTCGGTAGACGTCAATAGGCTCGCCCCCTATTACGTGGGACTTAAACATAGCTGGCGATTCGTAGGTGTGCAATACACCTTGTACATAACCGTACAAAGCTCTCTTAAAGAAAGTGGATTATTTAATATTAGAAGTTTAGTCTTACATTGCATGTGCCGCCCCCTTAACACGCCTAATGTACTAGTTGCTTTATTTCAGTTTGACTAGAAGGGAATCTTATTCTCGTGAGGTACCTATTCAGAGTCTCTGACAGTAAGAGTGAAATGTAAAAACAACTACAAAAACTTGTAAAACATACATAGAAGCAATTCTCACAATGCTTTTACACTAATTGCCGAAATAAATATTTGTTAGAAGAAAAAAACCAACGCAGAAAGTGAAATCTTTATAAGCTTCCGACTTTGAAAATTTCAAGTTGTAAACTGCATCAACAAAGAAATAAAGCGTACAAAGTAGCAAAGCAATAAAATATATTGTAGCTGGCAACTCTCACTTTTACATTTCTAAAAAAAACGAGACAAAAATATTAAGACTACCTTAATTATGTAACAATAAGACCCTTTCATATAGAAAGGCATTGTTCGGAATCCTATCAAAAATAATAAAAACAACCAACCATTTTGTTTTAATGGGCGGACTCTCTAGTCTGTATAAATAAAATCGTATAATATTAAACACAGTGTAAATTTTTTTTAAACATTTTTGATCTATATAAATGCTAAAAAATTTGACATGCTCAGCTATTATTTAGAATAGATGCTGTTGGTCGTTAAGATAAATAAAAGACGCGGTTCCGTATACCGCTTGTACTAAAAATCTCTTTTTCCTCATTCACAAATAAATTAGTTTTTTTGATTTATCATACTTTATGCATAAAATAACAATGGCGGACTTAATGCCTAAGGCATTTTCCACCAGTCAACCAAGGGTATTGCAGAGATTACGGAAGGTAGATGCATTTTCAGGAGGCAACATCAGTGAAGAATGTTCCTAACATATAATATTATGAAATTATTAATATACAGAATACAGTAAAGTTACAAATTAATAGTACTTACTATAAATATATGATTAACATAATACATATATACTACATGCTATATAAGACAATAGGTGGTTTTTGGTTATTCCTAATCTTATTAACGACTAAAAGAAGTAAGGTTATCCCTAATGACGATAATCATCATTAATTCTCAAGTCAAGATATAAATGACTGCGAAGTATAAATAACAAATAAAACGTATATTTTAATGCCTGTCTAGTACTTAAATGTAATTAATACTGTACTACTGGTAAATGTAACATAAATGTGACGTTATTACTAAAAATATTATAAAAGTATTGCGGAAATAGAAATATGATCACTGCAGATCGGATCCAAACACCGTAGTATCAGTTTTAGTTAATTTCATTACTGTTTGTTGGAAACACATACACTAGCCACCGTTTCGTGTTTCCATTTTTAATTTTAATGAAGTCTATTTAATACAAATACCCAAATGAATTTGTGTGTTAAATTTATAGTGAATACCATAAGATTCGTAGGAAATGAAGAGGCGTCTCTGGATGCTTTCTTTCTTTGATATTATTCCTTGGAACAGCACTTTTAAAATTCGTGTTTTTGATTTATATCCATTGGTCATCTTTTCAATTTGCAATAACTTCATCCAGTAAATTATGTAGCGTATCAAGTACTTCAAACACAAATATTATGTAGTGACATTATTACATGTTATACAACTCTATACCATTTGGATAGTGAAATATAAATTAAACTGTACGTAGTAGCCACGTAGATACTTACTAAGGAAAAAGTCCAGAGAAATACCACAAAGAAAAATCTTGTGTTAAGTTCTTTTCCTACAGTCGTGCGTGGAAGATATATTGGCTCGATTATAATATATATATCTATTGAAGTAAGGGCAGGAAAATAGGATGATATTATCTGATTTAAAAATCAATTAAAATGTAGGTAATTATTTCGATACTATACTAAATTAGAATCACTACATTTCCTGATATTTTCTTCTTACCACCTAATAACTTATTTAATTATTTAGATATTTTTATATATATTTTTAGCATTTGACATGCTTAGCACTTACATTAAACACAAAGTGAAAAATGTGAAATCGAAAATAACAGTAATGAGCAGGATATTTAATAAAAAAATTATCTTATTAAATACAACAAGACAATCTGCTTAAAGTTCTTAAAGTTGTGCAAGTGTTATATTTGTGTTTTGTAAGAACAACGCAAGAAGTTGCTTTATGAAAAAGACATAAAATAAAAAAAACAAAGCATATTTCATAAGGTAGGTACTTTTTGATGGAAGGCAAAACGAAATTGAAAGTAAACTATGTTGTTCGTTGTACGTTTTCGAACCCCCATCGGCAAAAGACAAAGATCCTAATTGTCAAACACAAACAATCCATTGTTCGAGAATTACGACATAATTTTACTATTGTCGTTGCTACGAAAAAATTGGATCATACGACAAAAACAGGGACAAAATAAGCGGCTTTATTAGTGCAAAAACTATTCTGGGTAGTTGCGTCGTTTATGATGGTTTGTTTTTGCCTTTTTCGACGAAAGTCGACGCAGATACCGGCAAAGTCAAAGCCATCAGTATACCTTTTCGTATGCAAATATGTTGCAATGAACTCATGTCCGAAAAGACCGTGAAACGCGCGTGTTCAATGTCAACGCGAAATTTGCCTCATTTTTTGTTAGAATTTTCGTTCGATGCTTTTTTGTTGTCCAAAAGTGATTATATACGTACCACTACGAAGAATAGAGCTTGTTTTAGTGGCTCAATAAGAAATCATTAAATTGTGGGCAAAATATGTTGTCCTTTTTACGGGATTCTGCGAACCTTGACTGACATTTTGGACAACATTTTATTGCGCTTTTTGTTTTTAAATAAGGTCTTTTTCTAACTCAGAATGTTTTATATTATGCCCTTTTATGTAGAAGTACGATCGTAGTCCGTGTCTTAATAAATCTCCAATCCGTATGCTAATGTTATCTTACGGAAATCTCTAGGAGTTTTTGTAGCGCTAACTTGGTCTTGTAATAAATATTTCTCATGCCATGGTATTGGACATGTTTGATTCAAGGCTATTTTAACTGTAATTGTATGTAATAATTTATTGAGTCTCCAACCTTAACAAAGCAAATAAGCCATAATTAGAATACTACACAAAGAAAACATAATATTTTATACATGACCAGGACTTTTTCATAATTGAATAAAATAACGAAGTTCTATTATATTTTCCTTAATAAATTTTCCTTTGCTTTTAAAGTAACAATTTATCTATATATGTAGTATCTACTTACTTTCTGATATTTCGCGAATATTTCAACATTATGAAATAAAACCACTTTTATTTTGTTTTTACGTTTAAACGGATTTTTATAATAATTTCATTTGTGGGTAGATGAAGATAGCGAAGTCTAGTTGTTTACTTGCAGTTAGAACGACTGGAAAGGTTAAGCAACTTCACTCGGCTGGAATCAGATGGGTGACCAAAAAGTGACACCTTTTGCAGACATCAAATCTCCTCCGTGCTTCGGAAGGCACGTTAAGCAGTGGGTTCCAGCTGTTCCATAACACCCTGGCAGTTGCTACAGGTGATACCTTTTTTTTGTTAATGCGGGAAAAAATGTACCTAACCGCACACCGTGTCGTTCGGGGCAACAAACATGGTAGTGTAGGGCCCTCACTTACTAAAGAAACTCGTTGTGCCGTCTCTCTGCCTGTGTTGGCGGGCCACTGGTACTACGTTGCATTACTTCAGTGGAAAATTTGACTCAGTCTTGTTCTAAGGTCGTGAGTCCCATTAATTGGGTCGTGAAGATGAGATAGGCAATCACTCTGTGTAAATACTGGTAGATAAACTAAAATCGGACAGATTGGAAGCCGACCTCAACAAAGCTAGGGTAAGGTTAGGGAGATGATGAGATTAAGCTGTTGTAACAACTGATTGAGCTTTGGACGCCTAAAATCTTAGTCTACTTAAGACTATGAATGCTCTCTCGGGACAGTCAATAATCAAACTTACTTCTATTTATAAACCAAGTTTATACTTACTTACTTCACGCCATCTCGAGTAGGCCGAGAGAACACTGTCTAAAGGCTTATTCTTGCATATATCCCTTGCTTCCATAAAATTCATAATTCAAATTTTAAATTTATTTCCGAGTAAATAGGGCAAAATTTCAAATGCTAACAAATCTCGTTTTATGGGATAATATCAGCAAATGTCATCAAATACCTCACGATCTCTTCATGAAAAATACGTAATTGGACAATAGGATCTGTACATGTTTGTTCCGTTCACTTTATACAGCTTTTTTCGTGTATAGACGTCCTCGACCGCATCCGCCAAGCGTTCGCTACTCGTTTAGTATTACGGAAAGATAATATAAATTTGCATTTGATGGTAAAAAGTTTTAGAATACCCTCTTACGCATTTAGACTAGAAAAAAATTGTTTATAATTTAAGAACTGCATAAAATAATAACGCGTCTATCTGTGATTTTATAACAAAGCTTTATTTTTATATTTATCTTTACAAACTCGTGTGGCTTTTTGCACCTAACCAATAAGTTTTTATCCTTGTCCAAGAAATTTACCAAAATGGTAGACTGCTATTAAGAAATTAATATAAATGAGACAGAAGAGAGGCTGTGTAATCGTAATATAAATTGTCGTGCGCACAGAACTCAGAATCTAAGTTCTGTGACTGGCTAGGCCATTATATTAGATTTTTTGTGTGTGTTTAATTTTTTCATTTGTCCCTGAATGGTTAAGATTTTAAATTGGACTCGGTAGATGGCGTTGAGATCCTATATATATTATGCATACTAGGATTCTTGTTATGAATTCTTGATGGAAATTTTGTTCTGTTTAATTTTACTGTAAACCCCCACACGATGTGGAGATTGGTAATGACCATTGGTCAGTGCGATGGCTTAGCGGCTAGGGCACTTCCCTGAATTGGAAGGGACGCAGGTTCGATGCCCGCTCACTCAAAAGTTCTCTTTTTCCACATTTCACAAATAATTTGTTCCCCACACACTTATTGAAAATACAAACATCAATAAAAATATGGGTCTGTTATCAGCAGGAAAACCAATATTCGATCAACAACGTCTGCCGAGTCTAGCTAGTTTATAATAACTATCTTGTTAACAAAGAGAGATTATTACAATAAATTTCCATTTTGTTATGAAATCGACAGAGTAGACATACCTAAACTACTTTTGTACTTAAAACAATGTATTTCAAGTGACAATGACCTCAGATATACAAACTGTTTTCATTAACATTTGTCAGAAGTAGTTACTATACAACATACATAGACTTATGCCGTTTCAGAGGCGTAAAGCAAACAAATCGCGTGCTATTTTGATATAATAATAATAATTTTATTGAATTGATCTCAAGAATACAATTTTACAGTCAAACACAAATAACATTATATATATATACGCAAACAAAACAAGATATGCTGACATGACTATTTTTGCTAGTCATTTTGTGAACTCTGGAACCCATTTCTTTAAAGAGTAGCTGAGCATGTCAAGTGCTAAAATATAGATCAAAAACGTATGAAAAATCACGCCATCAAATAGTATGAATTTTAATTGCAAAATTAAACTTACTACATTAGATGAATGCATGTAAATGCATTGCCGATAGATGGCGTTGGTCATTAAGACAAATGTGATAAAGAAATTCGGTATTTCTAGAAATGGTACGATAGCTCAATGGATTAGAGCACTTCCCCGGAAAGGAAGGGACGCAGGTTCGATTCCCACTCGTACTAAAATACTCTTTTTCCTTATTCACAAATTATAGTTTGTACCATGGTAAGATTTAACTTGTGTTATGGTCCAGTATTCTCATATTTTTATTTGCTCTATATTGTGTTGGTTATATCATGAGAAAATACAGCTGTCTGTGTGACGAGTACTTATATGCATTAGGAGTATCTATACTATATGTGACCATTTACATGTTGTATTGTGCGGGTGTGCAGATGTGTGTGTATGTATGTGTGTATGTTTATGTGTGTGCGTGTGTGTGCTCGCGGGCGTGTGTGTGTTTGTGTGTGTAGTACGTGTGTTATTGTGAG
Source organism: Leucoma salicis (assembly GCA_948253155.1). Classification (NCBI taxonomy): domain Eukaryota; kingdom Metazoa; phylum Arthropoda; class Insecta; order Lepidoptera; family Erebidae; genus Leucoma; species Leucoma salicis. Next base: position 25,384,731 of record OX411804.1, on the reverse strand, counting down.
CGTTAATGACTATGAGAACAAATTATTATAGTAGTGATGATAATTTAAGTAAATTTTCTGTATCATTATAATTTTGTGCCTGTAACCATTTAGAGACCAATCTTTTACATTCCTGCCTTCCACTGGAATAGATTGAGAGAGAGATTTGTTTATCTTATTATAGAGATGTTCTGCTAAACTATAGATTATGTTCATATTATGGTCGTAAGTACTGTTTATGTTACATTTTTTTTTCTTGTTTTTGGTGTCAGGTGAGCTACGGCCCACCTCATGGTAAGTGGTAACCAACGCTCATGGACTCAACAATATTAAGAATAAGTACCGCAGAGCCGCTGTGGTGTCAGCTGTTACTCCGCCAACACCAGAGGCGTCACTCGCGTGTCGCCATCTCTAAGGATAGGGATATGAGGTGCATAGGAAGAATAATAAGCAGAGGGCAGGTAGGATACTAAGGAGAGGATAGAAAGGATAATAAGTACTTCTCCTTATAATATAGGGAGGGAGCTTGGGCTTCGGGCGCTCTCGCTCACAATACTAATCACAACGGTAGGAAAAACTACCGTTCTTCTGTGAGAGGGTGGTACTTCCCCGATCGGACCAGCCCCTTCGTGCTTGGATAAGCAAGACTCTAACCACTAGGAAGAAACATGAAAATTAATAATATATTTGAGTGCATTATTTGCAGACAATATAATAAATATTTATATACAATCAAAACTAATTATATTTGTCATAGCTTTAAGCAATTATAACAATGTCTGTAATCAGTCTCACCGCCCACATTTGCCGGCTTTAATCTTAATCACATGTTTTCTGATATCTTTGATATCTATGTCATTCGGAATTAACTCAAGATTTTGATGAAGTTCATGACAGTTAACTGTCAACTGTACATAAGTTAGAATACGGTTTAGTTTGCAAAACTAATTTAAATATAATAAAAAAATCAAGATCAAGCTATGGTTAAAACTACGTGACATTCGTTGTTACACCTACAACGATATAACACTTCAATACTATCATTGTTCCTTTGTGTAATATGTTATAAATAAAATGAACTATCTACACAAGTTATCGTATATCAATATAAACTAAAATATTAATGTTAAAACTCAATTTAACAAAATATACACGTAACGCTAAAGTCTATAGGCGATGTTGTGCGAATGTGTGCACTGCCTCGCGGTAGGACCTTGGCAGGGACGTGGAATAGTATCATCAGTGTTTTACTCTAGTCACATTAGCTACCTTATTTTGCATATTTTAAAGTACACTATTGATTATCCTTAATTGTGGTTTTAAGTCGTTTTTATCGCGTGAATGGTTGTCGAAGTTAGAGCCTTGTCTGAAGTAGGACGTCAGAATTACCACATTGAGCCTAAGTGCAGAAAGAAGGCGGTGGCGTAATGATAATGCAAATTTGCTGTTGCTAGGTGACCAATATTATAAAAAAACTAGCTGCTACCCGCGACTTTGTACTCGTGGAATTTATTTTTTTCGTTTTTGTGCCAAAGACTAAATATATTTCTAATAATTAAAGTAGCCTTATAACATCAACTGCCTTCCTGTCAGTGAAAGTCCCTCCGAAATCGACCCAGCTGGGTATTCGCCGGTACAAATAGACCAAAAACTTTAAAAATATACCTATTTTGTTATTGGTGACATATATATATTTTTTTATTGCATGTAGTGGCAGACGAGCCGCAGCCCATCTGATGGTAAATGGTAACCGTCGCTCATAGACTCAACTATACCGAGGGTATTGTCAAGCCGCTGCTCACCAATTCATTTCACCGATATGAAATGAAAGAATAAATGGAGATCTCCTGCTACAGCCAAAACGCAACGAAGTGCTTCATAACCGGTCACACTGGAGATGGTGGTACCAACATGCTCGGGCCCGATACCAAGTGAGTACTCCCACTCGGTACCAAGCCCTACCACCAGTCATGCAATGGATGATAATTGCTTACTTCCCTTAGTCGCCTCATACGACACCTATGGGAAGGAATGGGGTGGTGACACTTGTATTCTTAATCCATCACCACACGGACAAAACAGTATATACTTTCAATAGTATATACTTTCATATGCAAAAAACAGGCTGTTATTTAGACATTACAAACAGACACTTTAATTTTATATATTTGTATTGATGTATACATGTTTAAAGAATGCTGTGGACCTTGAAAATAATTGACACTCACGTCTAAGTTTCTATGCAGATAAGTTTTAAGTTGGAACAAAGAAGTGCATTAAGAAAATAACAGTATTGTTCTTTGTATCACCTTTGTGGATTAGTTCAGTCACTAGTTTATTATTTAATTTACTAATTACATAATGTTAAAATAGAAAACATAATTGCGAGCGCTATAGAAATCTTTTTTTTTGTCAAGGCGGGAAGAAATGTACCTAAGCGCACACACCGTCGTTCAGGACAGCGAACAGGGCAGTGCGGGGGCCTTCACCCACTAAATAAACCCGCCGTGTGCCGTCTCTCCGCCTGTATTGGTGGGCCACTGGAACCATGTTACATTCCTTCAGTGGTAATTTGAAAGCTTAGCCATAATTGAAAATATAGGTAGACCCCACTTATGCCCATTAAAATTTCAATTAGTTTTAATTAAATGCTTTTCAGTCGACTAGACTTCCACTCTTCTGGATAATCACAGTGAGCTGCTGCACTAGCAAGTAAAACTGTTGTAAGCTTTACTTACATAAATAGTAGATTTTGTCCGTGTGGTGACGGACTAAGAATACAAGTGTCACCACCCCATTCTTTCCCACGGGTGTCGTATGAGGCGACTAAGGGAAGTAAGCAATTATCATCCATTGAGTGGTAGGGCTTGGTACCAAGTTGGGGTACTCACTTGATATCGGGCCCGAGCGGGTTGGTACCACCATCTCCCGTGTGGCCATGAAGCATATTGTTGCGTTTTGTCTGTAGCAGGAGATAGCTGTTTATTCTTTCATTTCATATCGGTGAAATGAAATGGTGAGCATTGGCTTAACAATACTCTCAGTATAGTTGAGTCCATGAGCGATGGTTACCATTTACCATCAGATGGGCCGTGGCTCGTCTGCCACTACATGAAAAAAATAAAAAAGATTCTACCCGTGGATTTCAGAATATCAATAAGTTACTCTATGGCATTCTTCTTCTGTTCTCTTCTCATTCATCTCTATGTAAAACAAGCTGGTATACAGGAACCGTTTACTCCTCCGGGACAAAAAGTAGCCTATGTACCTATGTTTTTATACAACGTGGGTGGCAAACAAGCATACGGTCCACCTGATAATAAGTTACAGTAGCATATAGACGCCAGTGACACCAGAGGCATCACTCGCACGTCGCCATCTCCAAGGAAAGGGATACGAGGTGGACAGGAAGTATAATAAGGAAAGGATAGGGAGTGGATTTGGGCACTTCATAGTCATTGGTTTAGTAGTTATAGCGTAAAAGCGAAAAAAAAACAATCTTACTTTCACATTTATAATATTAGTAAGGATCAAATCGCAGACGTTGCAGAAAAAAATAATAAGTTTATAATAATTTTAACTCTATTTCGTAATTCACTTCAAACTCCTTACATGCTAATTTACCTGCCAGTTCACGTAGAAAGGTTGATCAAATTTAATTAATGATTAAATGCCTTCTATAAATATTGCAAGAGACAACTTAATTATTTTACATTGACGAAGGTAATTACTGGTCAAGCAGTTTCATGAATTAAATATTTTAAATGTATTCTAAGCTGTTTCATTACCGGACATCGATGATTCTATAAATAAGACGTTATTTGTATTCTCGATTTTTATTAAGGCGAGCGATACGAGCCCTAGTACTATTCCACAATCTATGCATATTGTGGAACACTTTACTGAGAAACTATCACACTTTCAGATTTGGGCTTTGACATAGTAATTTCAATTTATTTCTAGATGTGTTATCTATCATAAAACATAGTATTTTATACACATAAAAAATATAACAATTTTTATTAATTAGAATTTCAATGTATTCCTAACGCCATCTGTTGAAAATTATAAATTAAGTAGAAAACTTTGCGAGCACAAAGCTCAGTGTTTTGCTAGTTAATAAAGTAAGTTCCATAGCCTTTTGTAAGGAGCTGATTAAAAATTAAATTGTAGATAAAGTTAGATAACAGTTACTAACAGACTACTTAGAATGGATCTTAGTGTATTCCTGTCATTTATTTTACTACCGTTGTTAACTTGGGAAACTAGGATATATAATCAATCAACCCTTCACAGACCACCGTTGGACACGGGACGCGTACTGCATTCAGTATATTAGGATATCAACATTTTGTTGTTATTTATATATACAGGGTGTAAATGACATACCACTGATGGAATGTAATATGGTTTGGGTGGCCCGCCAAGTTTATTTAGTGGGTGAGGGCCTCACACTACCCTGTTCCTTGCCCCGAACGTCAGTGTCTGCGGTTAAGTAAATTTTTTCCTGTCTAAAAAAAATTAAAATGTGTAAATACCACGGGTTCAGTAATCAATGGGTATGATGTAATACGTTTACTTAGAGGCGTAGTGTATTAAAAAGCTGTGATAATTCAGTGGTATGGTCTTATTGCTTATAGAATAAGATATATTTAGTTCAATTAGTTAGTTTTCATTTTATATTACTGATGATTGGTGGGTATCATGGGAGAATTTACTTATTATCAGACTCGAGTGGGTCGCACCCTTAGAGTATAATCTATACTCTAAGGCAGGGGTCTCCAAACTACGGCCCGCGGGCCATATCCGGCTCGCCAGTGCGATCAATCCGGCCCGCAACAGCTTAAGACTAATGTCATCAATCCGGCCCGCGACAGCTTAAGACTAGCAATATCTTATTGTTATTACTATAGCTGTGATAAGTTGAAGAAGAAAATACGCACAATTTTAATTTAAATGCAAAAAAAAAACGTATGTTTGCTTCGGTCGCGCACTTTCGCGACTAGTCTAGAAATATAGTTAAGGACAGAAAAATTAAAACTGTTTTGGCTCTTGGAACATACTGAAAAAATCATTATGGCCCTAAGGTTTCAAAGTTTAGAGACCGCTGCTCTAAGGTATCACCGTATCCCATATGACCGACCGTGAAGTACTGCGGTATGTTTGGTTATAGCGGGAGATAGTTGAGCAATTTTTTATCTCACATTCGTGATATGAAATGGTGAGAAGCAACTTAACAGTAGTGACTCTTAGTATAAAAAACAAATTATTTGTGAAAGTGCCAAACGAGAACTTTACTGCGAGCAGGTTTCGAACTTGCGTCCCATTCAATCCTTTTTTTTTTGTTAAGACGGGAAAATTTTTTCTTAACCGCACACCCTATTGTTCCGGGCAACGACTAGGGTAGTGTGGGACCTGCACCCACTAAAGAAACCCGCCGTGTGCCGTTTTCCGCCTTTATTGACGGGCCACTGGATCTATGTTACATTCCTTCGGTGGACCAGGAATTGCTTTGGATTTTTGGGCTATTGCAGATCGCTCAATCTCCACTTCACATTTGTTTTATACCTAAGTATGTCTTTACGATTCACATCACCTATCAGATGCATTTAAATGCATTTTATACCAAAATACTAAGTTTAATTTTTTTCGTAAATTCGTGTTTGGTTTCATTTAGTATTGATATATAATCAGGGGTCTATAAATCACGCTAAATTATACTCTTTTGGACCTCGACCCTTTCGTCAGAATGCGTCACAATTTTTGCAACCCACACTCCTTTTTTATTTAGTACATGATCCATTGATATTGAACAAAATAAAGTACAGCCTGAACGTCACTTTTCCTTAGACCCCCGTCTTCCTTGTCATAATTTAATTCGTCACACCAAATTTGTGGACGTATTTTTGGAATGACCCCTGTATATATATGAAAGAAACACATTGTAGCCAGTAACGCCCGTCACCCGCAAGGCCTTCCTTAAAGGTGTGCTCTGGTGTACGGATCCGTCACTCAAAAGAGATTACCCGAAAGTAAGGCGCCGACGGACCACTGAAGTAATATCACACAGTTCTACTGGTCCGCCAATACAGGCGGTGAGACGGCACACGGCGGGTTTTATTAGTAGCTGAAGGCCCCACACTCCCCTATTTATTATCCCGAACGACATGGTATACAGTTAGGAACATTTCCCGCCTTAACAAAAAAAGAAATAAAAAGGTTCCAGTGGTCTCAGTTCATGTAGGTATTATCTGAATTGGCAAAGCATCTGGACGGTATCCAGGAGATGCAGGTTCAAATCCTGCTCGTGACTGTTATTTTCTATTTCACATTTTTCACTTTGTTTAATGTATAGTGCTAAGCATGTCAAATGCTAAAAATATATATAAAAATATCTAAATATTTATAGGGTTTGCGTCATTATTAGTTAAAAATCTTAATTGTAAAATTAAGTTTACCTGGTCGGTATAATGTATGAAAATACTTCCGACAGATGGTGCAGGCGTCACCCAAAGACGTTAAGTATGAATGTGTTATCGAAATTAGCAGTCAAGAGCAATTGTCACGATTGCTGAATAATAAATATATATAAAAATATCTAAATAGGTATTATCTGTATAAAACTTCAACACCAGAACAAACATGGCCGCCTAAAACATGTTCCATATTTATCAAACAAACCAAGATCGCCCAGTTTTAATTACTATGTCATTTGAGAGACAGGTAATAACATAATCTAAGTAACAGTATAACTTTATAGGTGAACAATTAATCGTGTACTTCGATGTAAGTAATTATATGTTGTGTTCACTGAGCACACTCGACACTGAGTCTCAAAGATATATGAAGAATGGATATCATAGATAGCCTCCATATATTAAAGTTTCAAACTGCTATAATATCACAGCTTCAACCATAAAGGGTAAGCAGGGATGTAAATGTAAGTACAAACATTTCGACTGTACCACAGAGTACAATTCTTGCGCGACCTATATTATTTTTGATTTGAGTCTGAAAGTAATTTTTGCTCGTTAATTTTATGTTTATAAATTCCCCTGAGATACCTATAGGGATTCCCACAAATTTGTGGTAGAGCCTTGCTTATCTCAGCATGAATGAACCGGCTCGATTGGGAAAGTACCACTCTGTCACAGAAGATCAGCGTTAAACAAAGACAGTACTTCTACTTTTGTGTTTCATACGGTGAATGAGAGCAAATCAAAGCTCCCCCTATCCTCTCTATATTATCCTTCATATAATTTCCCTAGTATCCTTCCAATCCTGTTCTTATTATCCTACTTCTCCACCTATACCTTTCCTTGGAGATGGCGATGCGGCAGTGATGCCTCTGGTGTTGCTAGCGTCTATAAGTTATGGTAACCGCTTACCATCAGGTGAGCCGTATGCTTGTTTGCCACCTAAGTAGTATAAAAACACATATTTATTGAGCCGTAGAGTGACTTATTTATAGATTATATTATCCAGGCAGAATCTAGTACTTATATATATCCAGATAACAACTGTGCGTGGAAGCAGCTGTGGGCTGTGGCGTTCCCGTGACCACTCGTCTCGGTAAATAAGAGCGCACTTGAGAAGTGAGCTCTTATTTTGTTTATTTAAAAAAGTACTTTATTTGTTGCTTTTTAAGCTTGATTTCACAGTATGTGTCTTTTGACTTTTAAGTAAATTGTTGCTTTACTCGTTTTTTGTGACAAATGATCGTAAATGTAAGATAATATTTTAAAGATTTGTGACTTTATTACTAAGTACCACGATTGTAATTAGGTTGAACTTAAAACTGTTTGAAAACCTTTGTCTCAGTTCGTTAGTAAACAGATGTAGCTGTATAAGTATATATTCACATGGACATTTTTTAGCTTGATTTTGTTCGTGACACTGTATCTTGTTTGTATTGATGATCGAAGTATTTTATACGCGGCAAACGACCCTTTTATGTTCAAAATATGGGTAAAATTCGTAAATCTTTAAAAGCTACAGATTACTACAAATCAGAATTGCATTACTCCGTTATATTAGTTCTTTCATAACTCTATGTAGCAGTATGTCAGTATGCCCTCCAACTGCGACCTTACCGTGGCGATCGTATACCTGGTGCTCGCACGATTACGTGAACATTTCGCGTTATTGCTATTTACACTTGTGTTTCTCACATAATATTAACCTAGGTACACACAATTAGGTCGGTTTGATTAAAACAATGTTGATTTGCAATGACAAGATCTTGTTAGTTGATCTAATTTTAAATATGTTTAGATAAAAATAAAAATAAATATTCACGGACATTTTCACACAAAGTCCTCTGGTACCAAACTAAGCTTAACGCTTGTGCTATGGGTACCATATATTACTTTTTTTTTTTGTAAATACCTTCATATATATATATAATACAACACCCAGACGCAGTACAAATATCTATGTTCATCACAGAAATAATTGTCCTGAGTGGGAATCGAACCCACGACCTCGTGCACGGAAGTCAGTTACACTACCGACTACGCCACGAGGCCCGTATTTCATTATTGGGTTTAAATCGCTATACGTATTATCATAGTCTGTCAGCTATGAGTAGCTAATGATACTGCTGCTACGATATGTTGGGTTCGATTCCGCTCGTCGGGCCCGCAGAAAGTTGTTGGGTTTTCCGTCAAGAAATTCTCACATGCTTCACTCCCGTACACTGCTGTTTTTTTTTTTATACTACGTGAGTGTTAAACAAGCATACGGCTCACCTGATGGTAAGCGGATACCGTAGCCTATAAACCCAACAACACCAGAGGCATCACTCGCGCGTCGCCTTCTCTAAGGAATGGGATACGAGGTAGATAGGGTGGATGATAAGGAGAGGATAGGTGGGATACTAAGAAGTACCGTTTGTTACACGCTGATCTTTTGTGAAAGGGTGGTACTTCCTCGATCGAGCCGACCCGTTCATGCTGCGATAAACAAGGCTCAACGGCACACACTCGTGCACTATATCTCCTGCGTACATGGCTAGTGTCTGTTGACACTGGCGGTGGCCAGAGTGTGAAAGTGACTGAAATTATCAGGAGATCATGATTATTACTAACATAAAATATAGCATCACGCCAGTATTCCCCGAAGGGGTATCCAGAGATGTATTACACACCCACGATTCGCCAGCTATGTTTGAGTCCCACGTAATAGAGGCGAGCCTATTGCCGTCTACCGGGCACATTGCAAACTCCGGGCTGCTACTGAGAATTTTTCTTTTTAGGAAAAAGCTCAATAACACTGCCCGACCCAGGGATCGAACCCGAGACCTCATGATCAGCAGTCGTTCACACTACCGATGCACGACCGATGCAGTCACAGTACATGATTATGTTCTTAAATCCAGTAGCGCCTTAAGGGCGACTACAAAGCTTATTTGCTACCCTTAGAAAGCCCCTTACCCTTAATACCTTAAAGAGAAAATTTTAATTAAGCTCACTGCTACGCCTATTGATTGGTTTTCAGCTTTTAAGGTTATTCATTGTAATGAATCTATATACTTACTCCAATCTACTTATAAAAATATAAACAGAGTTAATTTAATAATTTGTTCCTTCGATGACAACGAGTTTGTTATTTTCATTTTAATTGCCTGTGACGACCACAATTGTTTGCGCATTCTATGAAAACGGAATTTAAAAATAAAAATTATAGCTTACCATTTCAACGAGTCTTACCTAATACCAATAATAATGAACGGAAAATGGTATGATCATTAATTTATGTAGTCATTACTCTATAATTAATATATTCAAGAAATATTCTACTAACAGTTCCTAAAGTGACTAATAGATCGTTACTATACTAAATATAATTATATATATTATATTGTAATATTTTTTTTATATAAACAATTGAATTCATCATCGCGATGTCGTCAATTTGAAACTGCTTGGACATGTTTTCTGCTCACCCATTTTTTTTTTTTTCATAAACTACACCCAGGTCAGTCATGAGATCTTAAAAGCCATCAACTCAGTCGACGCCATTCTAGTAATAGACGTTTTGGGGCCAGCAACGGTCTTGACCCTGGTATAACTGGTCCTTGAATACCATTTGTCCACAGGTAAGCTGCTGGCTTAATTGCTCTTTATAAAAAAAATAACTAGGTACTAAACAGACCAAAAAATTTTGGAAAAAAAAGCAAACATTGGAAGACTACAACTTGTAGGTAAATATGGAAAAGTTTGAATTTAAGAAAAATATATTACTCACAACAACATCCACTGCGATCGCTAACCCGCCTGCCAAGCGTGGCGATTACGGCACTATCTCCCTATAATATGAGCGCACAGGACCGCTCGTTGTGGCGTTCTCTTGGGGAGGCCTATGTCCAGCAGTGGACGTCGAAGGGCTGATGGATGGATGGATGGATATTACTCACTTTTCTTTTTTTTTACGTTGAATTTTGGACCAGTTTTATTAAAAAAGTACCAACTAATAAACAATACTGTTTAAAAGAAGTTATTTTTCTTACGGAGCTGTTCGTAAACATATGAGGTGTACATTTCACTAGAGACAATTTACTAGGATCTTATTAGGTAAGTAGATTCAAGGCTTAAGTTGTGGTTGTCCATGACAAACAGACAACAATTAGAAAAATATGTTTTCGGTTCAAAGACAAAAATATTAAAAAGTCATTATTTCTCAAATATCTTCAATGACATTATCTTATAGTAATAAATTAAACGACGTTATTTAAAAACAAAAGCTTGTGAAAAGAAGAGAGGCTTAATAAATGTTACTACTTTTAAGACATCTGATATGACATCCTGGACTATATTGGCTTCTTAGACTTAAATCTTTTGAAAATAGTAAGTGACTGATACGCTAAAGTAAAAAATGTTTTAAAAATTAAAACCACATCGTCCTAACTCATAACAAAGATAAGTTCTAATAACAATACAATATATAACTAAGAGTATCAGTCATAAATGATTCATCTAACGTCCGCAGACTAAATTTTGATTCACACAAATAATTGCACTAAACCATTCACAAAAAACATAGACTACACCACCTTTAGAGGCCCGCCTAAACACTTCCTAATTCAAACACAAGCAAACAAACATGTACATATCGCGTGCAATGCCGACAATGTTTAAGAGTTCCGTTTAGATTATAGTATGAGTGATCAATGTATGACGTGAGATCACAATATATCGACGCTTTCTTCGTGGAAAATGTATGCATCATTGCTCACGTTGGTATCCACGTGATCGTAATAAGTCGATACTATAACGCTTGAAGCAATATACCCATCCATCTATCCATCAGCCTTTCCAAGTCCACTGCTGGACATAGACCTCGCCAAGAGAACACCACAACATGTGTTTCGCTCATACTGTTTGTTTTACTTGTTTACATATAAGCGTTATATATAAATTAATATTTTTGACATCTTTTTTAATAACCACACCCTGAACAATATCTCTGTATCTTGTGGGACTTCAATCCACCACCACAACCATTTGTATTTACACAAAAAAAAATCCTATATAAGAATCGAACCCACAGCACTCGGTAACTAAAGTCTATCACACTATTCAATTAGTGAAGTCAAATTTATGAAGGAAATGAAAATTCACAGAGTACAGTGACTCGTAACTTTACCAAGGTCTTCTTTTGTTTCCATCAGACGAGAAATACAATTTTCGTATTGATAAAAATTTTAAAAAATACCACAAAAGATTTTCTCAAGTCATAAACACGGCTGTAATTTTCAACCACATCACTTAGATGCGGTAAAAAATTTAACCTTACATGTTGCTTAAAATACTTCCATTGTTATTATCTGGGTATTAGAAGCACGAATACTGTATTTTGTTTGGCAGACAATACAAAGGTAAACTATACGTGCCTATTTGTAGATAAGAGTGAAATCCGTGTATAGAAATCTTTCATGGAACATGATTAAAGTTATCTATCTAATGATTAGCAATTGCTTTCATCATATATATATCTATGGCAGGACTTAAGTGCTATTACTTGTTTCACCAAATGGATTCCTTAGTGCGATTCTAGTCTCCATTATAAATGTACAAACTGGAGTCATTTAATCAATTTCTTTTTATTAAAAAGACAACACGCTGCGCTAAGGAATAATCCTTGTATCGCGGGGGATTTTACAAACATACAATTTCACGGACACAAAGCACACCCAGACTCAGAACAACCATTTGTGGATCACACAAAGAGTTGTCTTGTGTGGGAATGGAACCCACAATACACGGATGGGAATATTGTGTTATTTAAACCACTCCGCCATCTGTGCATCAATAGATAGATACTAAAGGAATTACTGGCACATAATTATGAAGTGGAGAGAGAAAGAGAGGAAGAATAGTATAAAGGAGGTAAAAGGCGAACCTAGCCGTGTGGGGCCGGCTTTAGAATTGTCCCACCCCTCTCCACCCATGGGAGTCGTAAGAGCCGACTGAGGGAATACCAGGGGAGTGGGCAGCAGTACTCCTTCGAGTATTATGCGCTCATGGACTCAACTGTACCGATAGTATTGTCAAGCCGCTGCTCACCATTTCATTTCACCGATATGAAATGAAAGAAAACGGCTATCTCCTGCTACAGCCAAAACGCAACGATGTGTTTCATGGCCGGTTACACGGGAGATGGTGGTACCAACCCGCTCGGGCCCGCTACCAAGTGAGTACTCCCACTTGGTACCCAGCACTACCACCAGTCATGCAATGGATGTTAATTGCTTACTTCCCTTAGTCGCCTCATACGACACCCGCGAGAAAGAACGGGGTGGTGACACTTGTATTCTTAGTCCGTCACCACACGTGTAAGAAAGATTCTAAGGAAAATATAAGGAGGTGGTTGGGCCTCCAGCACTCACTTACCATACAAAACAACTGCTGTTGTTTCAAGTTGATCTTCTGTGAGAGGCTGGTACTTCTCTGATAACGTCGGCTGGTTTCTTGGATAAGCAAGACTTTACCACTAACTAAACTTACCGTTGCTTTACACCGCTTCTTTTCGAGACGGTGGTACTTGCCCGTCGTAGCTGGCTGGGAGAAGCAAGTCTCTATAATTATGAAATGTCCAAAATCAAGAAATTAAATTGTTTATTAACATAAAGTGGGAAAATGAGAAATCGAAAATAACAGTCACGAGCAGGGTTTGAACTTGCGTCTCCTGCATTACCGTCCCAGATGCTTTGCCTATTCAGCCATCGTGACAGGGTATTCTAGGAGATGCAGGTTCGAATCTTGCTCGTGACTGTTATTTTCGATTTCATATTTTCATACTATATGTTAATTTACTATATATGACTAAGCATGTCAAATTCTCAAAAAATATGTAAAAATATCAAAATATTGATTAATTAAAATTTATAAAGAGGGAGTCCATGATGAACATATTATATGTCATTAGGTGGGTATCGCCGGCGTTTTTGGCATCAAATTCAATAACAAAAGTACCTAAAAGATACAAGGTATTTGTAATTTATTTGCCATTTCATTAAATAAAAGCATTAACTTTATTCTGATGATCGGTTTAGGTTCATAAAATGATGTATTCATTATAAGGAATAGAGGTACTTTAAAAGATTTAATGTTGAAGATATATTCTCGGGACAAACGTGTATAAAATTTAAAACAAAGAAATTATAACAACGTTGCAGATCTCTATAGAGATATCAATTATTCGAAATTAAAAACATGCGAGCCTCCCAGGAAAACGAAACGAAATAAATTGAAAAATCAAGACAAAGAAAATTGTATGCTGTTTACAACGAAATTTACATTAAATTGTTACTTCTTGTCGTAAACAAAATTAAGATGTAGAAACAAAAACACACGAAGCGTAAAATTACCAACGGCGAGGAAAAAAGTCTCAAACGAGTTTTATGGAGATTCAAAGTTTAAAGTCCAAAATAAAAGAAATAGTAGTAGATACAATAAAAAAGATTATATCAAAAATAATTGCTCTAATTACATATTAATTCTAGAATTTGGTAAGTACGATTGAAACTACAAATATGGACACGACCTTCCTCATAATGGTAGGGAAATGGATCTACTACGTCACAGTGGCTAAATGGATTGGCATAATATTATGTTTTTAGCAAACTCAATCTATCTCGAAATAGTACTGTGCCTGGTAATGAGAGAAGCTACTTAAAAATGTTTCCCTAAAGATGCCAAGAATATGTTTACAGTATTATTACGAATCGTGACACCACCTTTTTAGAGGCAAATGTCTACCGGACCACCGGTGTGAAGGATTTCTTTTTCCGGAGAGGTTGAACAGTTTGTTCGAGGGAGTATATCTGAATACCCTAACTGGTCTAGTAGTCTCTAGCCTTAGTGGATTTGTGGCAATAATCAGCTGTACAGCACCTCAATCTCTCCCTTTATTATCGTAGAGCACTTATTAAGAAACTGTAAAGGTTGTTGTTCGTAGGATTTTTGGTTTCAGTTCCAGTAGCCCGTTAATACAGGCGGAGAGACGATACACAACGGGTTTATTTAGTGGTTGAGAGCCCCACATCATCCTGTACGTTACCCTGAACGACGGGGTATGCAGCTAAGTACATTTTTCCATGACTTAAAAAATAATTTTTGGTTTGAATGCTAAATGGGTAGCGGCAAAATCAGGAAATATGGAATTTTTTGTTGTTGTGTCTGAGAACAAATATCGGGTTAATAGGTGCAGATTGATAATAAATCTTCCATAATAAATAATGAGTCGTATTAAAACAATTAGGGCTAGTTCTTAATGTGGCCCAGACGGATATGCAGATATATATAAAGAAATTGGTGTTCATTAGTCTCGCTAAAACTCAAAAATGTCTTGACCGAGTTGAATAATTGTTTTTTTTTTGTATTGTTCACTCTAACATAGGGGTGGTTTAAAAGATAAAAAATATTGAGAAAACCCATAAATGTTTGGTGGAAAATTATAAAATTTTTTCATTGGTAATTTTGTATGGGAATAACCCTTTTGGATTATGGAAATTAAATGACACCTACTGTTATTCTTACTAATTCATTTGAATTAGGTACAAGCATGTTTCATTTAATAAAATGTAGGACTGGTTTTGATGAAACTTTTTGTGTATGTTCAACTGGATTCAAGGGTAATTATTATAAATTCATAATTGGACCCGGTTGGTGGCGCCATGATAGGTTTTCAGGATTTTTTATTAAATTTATTCTTAAGTAAAAACATATAGGTACATAACAACAAAATTTGCCCGGAGTTTGGAAATGTGCCCGGTAGACGTCAATAGGCTCGCCCTATTACGTGCGACTTAAACATAGCTGGCGAGTCGTGGGTGTGTAATACAACTCTGCCTACCCCTTCGGGGAATACAGGCGTGATGCTATGTTTTATGTTTTTTTTTTCAACAACATTTCTCATACCAACAACCCCATTTTTGTGTAACTGAAATAAATGACTCCATCCAAACAAAACGCTAATGTGCAGATAGGACCACGCCTGTCAGGTCCACTAGTGGATTTGGAAAAAAAGTACAAGTTAATGAAATTTAATTTATGAATGACCCCTTTTTCATTTGAATGTAGTTACTAATTTTATTGATAAATAATATCATGGATATGTCTCTGGCAATGCTAAGATCATGATTATCAACTATCATCCGGCAGGCTCTTCTGCTACCGTTAGCAATAAACAAACGAGGCACATAAACTACTATTATTAAATTAATGTAATATCTACGAGTAACACATTTATAATGACGTAATTCTTGAGAATTCTTTAAATTTATTCATTATTGCGAAATTGCAAATGCACCAGAGCTAAACGCGATGATATCAAAAGATCCTGGTTAATTAATATGCGACTACCTGCCGAAATTTCCTCGCCTACGCTACATGAGTTTAGGATCATACTCCTCTGTGGTGAACAAGCTATAATATATTTTGCAGCTTAATTCATAAATCATGATTGGAATTATAAAAAAAAAACCCTTATAGCGACAGCACGAAAAGAGAATTCACTGTCCACTTAACATTATAAGGCTTACTTGTTAATAGAGTATCGCTTATGATTTGTGAACAATTTATGTTGTTATCAATCAGTAGTGAGTTTATTTGTAAGCTAGTAACTATTGTTGGTTTCCTCAATTCTGTATATAAACAAATAGTATAATATAATATATAATAAAACAAATAATAATATGTTATTAATAGCAAATTATATAAACACTTCATATATGTAAAACCATAATTCATGTATAATGTTTTAATTGTGCGTAAGCTTCCTCACTGTGGATAATTAAACAAGTTAGTTACTGATCACATCTAGAATTATAATAATAATAATCTCTTATAAATATGCATTTCAAACTGCCAGTTAAATAAATTATGAATAACTTTGCATTCATATTATAGTTATGGGTAACACAAGTGCTGGAATTGTTATATCCGAGAAAATAACTTCAGCAAGAACTATTAATTAAGATTTTATTACCGCAGATATAAAAGTAATGATGACAGTTATTATAATGATATTCTACACAAAGCCTATTATATTGTAGCTCAACTAGCATAGTTATGTGTATATGAATAGGTATGTAGTTAAACATAACTACGTTAGACAAAATTCACGTTACATTTAAAGAGCGCGAAACCATTTTATGTTTATATCATCGCTTGTACTGTCCCCCACATTGCTAAGGTGTGGGCCGAAACAATTGTCCAGCTAACATTGAAAACAATCGTTAATTCGTCAAGGTTTCATCTTACGAACATGCTGCAGTAGAAATAGAACTGTGTAACATCAAGACGTGGCAATGTCATAGGATAGTTTTTGCGGTCGCCCACACACTGGAACATCAGAAGAATTTGACTTAGCGCACAAGGTCACTCGTGCATTGTCTTTTTTTGTTGAACAAAATGTATTTTACCTATCTTATTAACCCTGGCCTGCGTAGGCGATACTAACCATAATTTTGTTGAGCTGCAATAGTAGTATAATTAAGTACAGGAATCTCGTAATTACCGAACGAATATTTAAGTACGATATTTTTGTTTTATGAGAAATCAGGAAATATTATGAACGATAAAACAAAGTAAGTACATACCTACTTAAGATATTCTGCTCATTTTCAATTAAAACATGATTTAATCTTTCTGCGTGGCCTAATTTGTGGACGTAATTTACAGTACGTTTAATTCTCAATCGATATTGGAGTGTAGGAAGAGATGCGATCTCTGTGGAGAGTCTGTGGAATGAGGCTGTCTGACCGCATTCGTAACGATGAAGTACGAGAGCGAGTAGGTATAAAAGAGAGTATTGGTGTAACGATCAGAAAGGGAATGCTCCGATGGTTCGGACATGTGGAAACAATGCCGGAAAAGCGACTGGTTAAGAATATACTATGCCAAATTGGAAGTATGTAGGTACAGAGGAGACCGAGACTCACCTACCATATCTACACATAAATGAAGGAAGGTGGAGTCAGACTCAGGAGTCTCCGAAACTGGCCGAAATTGTTAATGTTGAGGAAGCGAGGGATGTATGCAAGAATAAATACTTTTGGAATTCTGTTCTCTCTGCCTTACCCGCAAGGGAGATGGCGTGATGATAAGTAAGTAAGTAAGTATGAAGAGATGTCACCTAAGCTGCTGAGACATGAACACTGGCGTTAGACGATCAATGAATTTAAATTACTTTAATAGCCGCGTGGGGCCGGCTTTTTTTTTGTCTCACCCCTTTCTACCCACGGGAGTCATAAGAGCTGACTGAGGAAATACCGGGAGAGTGGGCAGCAGCACTACCTCGAGTATTAACAACATCCACTGCGTTCACCAACCCGCCTGCCAAGCGTGGCGATTACGGCATTATCAACGATAATGAGCACACAAAAAAAAAACCCTGGCCCGCTTGTTGTGGCATTCTCTTGGGGAGGCCTATGTCCAGCAGTGTACGTCCAAAGGCTGATGGATGGATGGATGGAATAGAAGAAGCTGTGCTTAGTAGTTCTCTGAAGAATAAAATAGGAAACTATTGGTTAGGTACAGCTGAGTATTAGAGTTACCGATATTATTAGCAAGTTTAAGCATTGCGTTGCTCCGTCATGCCTGAATAACGTACGCACGTCATTGATTCCTGGTCATTGATATAGATATATAATTGATTCGTACAGTGGGCGCCGTCTGTCACATTATCGTAACTAACGGTGAATGCGTTGAATGGCAAAGAGCTTTGAAGCCATATTAAGAAGTTGTATATAAAGTGTTTGATTTTAATAGTATATAAATATGCAAACGGCTCATTCGCGCATTTGAAGCATTCTAGGATATTATAATTGTTAACTAGCCTTTGCTTGCGGCTCCACCGCAACCAAAAGCTAGTTTTTGGGTTGTATCTCACGTTCCCGATATAGTAGCGGGATAAAATGTATACCAGTTGTTAAGTCTAATCGAGATCTATCAAATAGAAAAAGTTGCATCAAAATTCGTTCAGTACTTTTTGCGTGATGCGCGAACAAACAAACAGACAGACAAACATCTAAAAAAAAATTGTTTTGTGTTTAGACACGCCTATATAGCCTATTAAAGTTTTTTTTTTTTTTGAAATATCTTAAATGTACAGACACAGCTCTATTACAGCTTTATAATAGTATATAGATTATAGTATGTATACAAGTCAGTATAATGTTAGAAAAGATTTTTTTTTAATTTTACTACATACTACCATTTCTTATATATTGCTAGTGGTCGAGTCTTGCTTATCCGAGCACAAATGGGTGGGTTCAATCGAGGAAATACCACCCTCTCACAGAAGATCAGCGTGAGACCACGGTAGGTACTCCTATCGTTGTATTTTATATGGAGAGTGAGAGCGCCAGAGGCCCAGAAACCTTGCTTCTTATTTACCTCTTTGTTATCCTTCCTATCCTCTCCTTTGTAGGCTCCCTGTCCTGTCCTTGTTACCTTCCTATCCAACTCCGTGTGGTGTTGCCAGCCTCTATAGGCTACGACAACCACTTACCATCAGGAGGGCTGTATGTTTATTTGCCACCCACGTAATATGAAAAAATATATACCTATAGATATCTTACTAGCTTTTACCCACGAATATTACGTCTGTCTGGATTTCAAAGTTAATATTTATCAAAATATCGTGCAAATCCGTCCTTAGGTCTATATAATAATACGTTTATTTTAACTTCGAAAAAGTGTGAAATAAAAATATCGGCATCGGCATATCGATGTCGTCACTTGTCTTATTGTGAGGACACAGACGGTTATAGGACAAGGTTTGCTGAAAATATTTAGACATCGCGAAAGAAGGGCATGCAGCTCGTAGCAACGTCGCTCTTATCAGTATGCCGGTTAGACAAGGTGTAACAACTATTACTACAATAATCTATGACTTATAAGGTATAATCCGTATACTTTTCATTACTATACGACAGTCATAGTTTGTACAAGACCTATAGAAAATGGTGTGTGAAGTAGAACAGTTTGTAAAAATAAATATGAAGGTATTAAGAAAACCTTTTGAAAAGTAAGCACGTTTTATGGGCTTAGTAAATAGTTAGTTGCCTAAAAGTAGCACAACCTATCAATAAACAAGTCATTGTGCATAATATTTTACCACAAACGCATCTAGAAGTGCAGGCTACACAAAAGGTAGTAAATCTCTTGACCTCCATTCCGCGGGTCGGACGCACTTGCTCACAGATTTGTACAGTCACTAGGAAAATAATCACCGTATTGATGATTGATTTTCATATAAAGGATTAGGTACTTCTAAACGGTTTTTGGGTAGCCATGACCAATATATGCCGTGTGGGACCGGCTTTAGAATTGTCCCACCCCTCTCCACCCATGGGAGCCGTAAGAGCCAACTGAGGGAATACCGGGGGAGTGGGCAGCAGCACTCCCTCGAGTATTAACAACATCCACTGCGATCACCAACCCGCCTGCCAAGCGTGGCGATTACGGCACTATCCCCCATATGAGCGAAACACATGTTGTGGCGTTCTCTTGGGGAGGCCTATGTCCAGCAGTGGACGTCTAAAGGCTGATGGATGGATGGATGACCAATCTACGAAGTGGAATGGTGAGCAGCGGCTGGACAGTATAGTATTGCTGAGTCCGTGAATGGAGGATGGGCCGTGGCTTGTCTGTTATAATAATCAATATAAATAAGTTAATTCAGTGTCCTATTAGTGTTTATATCGAGCACTGGCTATCGTTTTTTGGCAACGCTGCAACTCGTTTAGATTAGATAAATTCAAAGTATCTACAATGGAAGGAAAATTCAAACTAAAAAGTATTTTCATACATTTTCTCTTATCGCAGAGCACAGGGTTAGCTTATACGGTACATAGGTACCGGTACTCTATATAGATAGAGAAAAGAAAACATTAACATTCTGTAGAAGTCATTCCTGAAAGATTTCTTCATCGATGGCATTTCAAGAGATTTGTTCTAATGGTAGGGCCTTGTCTTGCCGGCTCGATCGGGGAAGTACTACTCTCTCACTGAAGATTAAAAACAAATAGTATAACACCTGTATCCCCGACGGGGTAGGCAGAGGTGTATTACACACTCACGGTTCGCTAAGTATGTTTAAGTCCCATGTAATGGAAGCGAGCCTACTGCCGTCTACACACACATTTTCTAAACTCCGGACTGCTACTGAAAATTTTTCTTTTACAAAAAAGCTCAATGTCATCGCCTGATCCGGGGATCGAACCCAAGACCTCATGATCAGCAGTCACTCACACTCAGTGGTAGTACCACCGAGGCTTAGTTAAAAGGATCCGCGTACAACAACAACAAACCTATAGTTGTGTTTCGTATGGTGAGTGAGAGCCTCAGTGGGGCAGTGGTAGTGTAAGCGACTGCTGATCATGAGGTCTCGGGTTCGATTCTCAGGTCGGGCAGTGTTATTGAGCTTTTTCGTAAAAAGAACAATTGTCAGTAGCAGGCTGGAGTTTGGAAATGTGCCTAGTAGACGGCAATAGGCCCGCCCCCTATTACAAGGGACTTAAAATAGCTGGCGAATCGTGGGTGTGTAATACATCTCTGCATACCCCTTCGGGGAATACAGGTGAGATGCTACGTAAAAATCCGATCAGTAGTTTTAACGTGTTTTAAGGCTATAGTACCGTAAACCCCAACCATATTCTGCGCCAGATTATACAGAAGACCGAGGAGTATAATCGACCTCTGTGCCTGGCGTTTGTGGACTATGAGAAAGCCTTCGATTGGATCGAGACTTGGGCGGTGCTGCAGTCCCTTCAGCGGCGCCAAATTGACTATCGGTACATCGAAGTGCTGAAGTGTTTGTACAGAAACGCCACCATGTTAGTCCGTGTTTAGGACAGGAGTACGAAACTGATCCAACTGCAGAAAGGTGTTAGACAGGGAGACGTTATGCCCCCGAAACTCTTCACCACTGCATTGGAAGATGTCTTCAAGTCCAAGAGTGGACTGGACCGAATTCGGCATCAACATCAATGGCGAATACATCACTCACCTTTGATATGCCGATGACATAGTAGTCATGGCAGAATCGCTGGAGGACCTTGGCAGCATGCTCAATGATCTCAGTAGGGTCTCAAAATGAACATGGACAAGACGAAAGTCATGTCTAATGTCCATATCATTTCAGCACTGGTCCTAGTCGGGAGTGCGCTTCTCGAAGTTGTCAACCACTATGTCTTCCTTTTTTTTTGTTAAGACGGGAAAAAATGTTCCTAACCACACACCCTGTCGTTCGAGGCAACGAATAGGGTAGTGTGAGGCCCTCACCTTAATTGACGGGCCACCAGAACCATATTACATTCCTTCAGGGACAAACAGTCCAGTTAGGTAGACACAACTTCGAGAACGAGGTCAATCGACGAATTCAGCTCGGCTGGGTAGCGTTCGAGAAGTTGAGGAAGATCTTCTTGTCCGAAATTCCACAGTGTCTGAAGACGAAGGTCTAAGACCAGTGTGTGTTACCGGTGATGACTTATGGAACAGAGGCGTGGTCTCTGAATGTTGGCCTTATATCAAGGCTCAAAGCCGCTCAGCGTGCCCTACGGGATAAGGTCCGTAATACGGAAATCCGTAGGAGAACGGGAATAATCGACATAGCCTACCAGGTCAGCATGCTGAAGTGGCAATGGGTAGGCCACATAGCTCGACGATCCGAGAAACCGTTGGGGAAGAAAGGTTCTCGAGTGGCGACCGCGTATCAAACGGCGCAGCGTAGGACGGCCTCCCACCAGGTGGACCGATGACCTGGTCAAAAGTCGCAGGTATTTGTTGGATGTAGGCGGCACAGGACCTTTCGCTGTGGCGTTCTCTTGGGGAGGCCTATGTCCAGCAGTGGACGATGAAAGGCTGACAGATGGAGTTTTAACGTAATGTGCATACAAACAAACAGACAGACAGTTAAAAATAAAAAAAAAATGAAATAGTATTCGGAGTAACCTTAATAATACTGTATTCGGTATACAGTATTTTTTTCACAAATATCTTAAACTAGCCTTTGCCCGCGGCTTCGCCGCAGCCATAAGCTAGTTTTTCGGTTATAACTCAGGTTCCCGATATAGTAGCGGGATAAAATGTATGTCAGTTTTTAAGTCTAATCAAGGTCTTTCAAATAAAAAAAGTTGTATCAAAATCCGTTCAGTAGTTTTTGCGTGATGCGCGAACAAACAAACAGATAAACAGACAGACAAAAAATCTAAAAAAAAACGTTTTGTGTTTAGACACGCCTATATAGCCTAATTTAGTAATTTTTTTCTCAAATATCTTAAATGTACAGACACAGCTCTGTTACAGCTTTATAATAGTATAGATAGATGTACCAACATAGCTCAAATTAGTACAAATACAAAGTTTGTATGTCTACCTACAGCTTCATATTAGTACAAATACAAAGTTTGTATGTCTACCTATTTTTAAAACAATATTTTAGAAATAGTATTAAATTAAAATATTATTCAAATAAAACTACTGGCGTGCTATTAATGTCATAAACAAAAGCTTATCAAATAATTCAAATTGTAACAACACGTAACAAATTAAAACACATTTTTCTTCCTTTAACAGTTTTGCCAGAATTGCAAAAAAACTATTCGCAAATTAATTATTAGAATATTTATAACACATAAATCACTGTTTATTAAAATTTGTTGCACATTAATTTAAATAGTAATCTAATACGAACAACAATTGCGTTTATTTTAAACTACTTTTGTTTTAAATTAATTAGTGCAACATTTACGAGTAACAACAACATATTTCGTTGTTAAACTTTAACAATTAATTTTCTTTATCTGTTGTTGACGTTGTTACAAAAGTTACTAAAGAAAATAATTTCACTATTATTTAAGTTATTATTTAGTAAAACATACGTTTACTATTCACAGCTACAAAGTATTACAAAATATCTAGGGTAATACCAAATCTGCTTTAGTGTGAAAATTGTACCTAATTATACACCTCGTCGATACTATTTACTTGGGTATTTATTACCACTGAAGGAATGTAATATGGTTCCAGTGGCCCGCTAATAAAGCCGGAGAGACGGCACACAGCAGGTTTATTTAGTGGGTGAGGGCCCCATACTACCCTGTTCGTTGCCCCGTATTTAAAATAAGCCGCCATGCCACCTCTCCGCCCTTGCTTTGGTTGTATTTAAGGTGATTACCCTGCCGTCCGCGGAAGCCTATCGCGAAGGTGATGCCCAAATGCGCGGGGCGTCGCGCAAGAGAGGGTGCCCAAAGGGGCTGCCGGGATCCGCCGTAGTAAGGGCGGACGAGGGCGCACGGTGGGCTGTATTTAAGGTATTGGAGGAATATTTATTTACTTACTAATATTATAAATGAGCCCCTACTAATATTAAAAATATTATTAATTGTGATTGTACTAATTGCGTTTATTTTATCGCCATAATTATTCAACCAATCGTCATGATATAATTAAGAATCCAGAAAAAGTCATTATCTACATTTTATCTCTGATAAATGCTTAGCATTTTTTCGCATGGAGATATTAAGAGAGAGAATGCTAATAAAAATATAATATAGACCTTATAGTAATATATTCATTTTGAATTCCACGTAGACGAAGTCAAGGGTCGAATAATAGTATGAAATTAAGTATAGTACTATATTTGTTTTTCTTAGCCTCATATTATAGTTATGAAATTGCGTTATCTAGCGTTATCATATATAAGACCAACTAAATGGCAGGTAATTTTCTTATGAGGTTAAGGCATCATCACTATCTACTTTTGGTCGTTTGAAGATCTTCATTTTATAATGGAATAATAATAAATAATAATAATAATAAAATTTATTAAATCATTTTGTTACAAAATTATGTACCTACATATTAACACATATAATTAACTTGTCTCTATCTGAAGGAAAGTTTCCGGAGAGACTTAAGCTATCTATTATTAGGCCTCTGTTCAAAAAGGGTGACGAAACGGACATGAACAACTACCGGCCAATAACATTGGTACCGGTTCTTTCAAAAGTCTTTGAACGGACTATGTACAGTAAAATAGAGAGTTTTCTAACATCATGCAGCATTCTTAAGAAAGAACAATTTGGGTTTAGAAAAGAGAGTTCGACAACTCTGGCCTGTTTCACTCTAATGAAACATATAACGGAAACTCTAAATAATAAGTCAAGGGTAGCCTGTCTTTTTCTAGACATGACAAAAGCTTTTGATTTTGTATGTCACAAAACCTTACTTATGAAGTTATCTAGATATGGTATACGTGGAAATGCTCATGCTTGGATCAAAAGCTATCTTAACGATCGCCTACAATGTGTCGAAATAACCAGAATGTGTAAAACAAATGAAATGAGCTTCCGGTCCCCATATAGACCTAATAACTGTGGTACGCCTCAAGGAAGCATTTTGGCTCCCCTTTTGTTCTTGCTATATATTAATGCTCTACCAGATACAATGAATAGAGACTTCATACTCTTTGCTGACGATACTACAATAATAATTAAACACACCGATAAACTTAAACTACATTGCGAAATCCAACAAGCTATCAACAATGCTAGCCACTGGTTGGAACATAACAACCTAAAAATTAATGCAACAAAAACTAATATCATTGAATTCCATACGTACAAAGCAAATACTTCTCCCTCTAATATTATATATAAAGATGCACATATAAACAGTGTTAGCGATTGCAAATTCTTAGGTATCACGGTAGACGAACACTGTAGCTGGAAGCCACATATTGAAAAATTAGTTAGTAAAATAGATCGTTTTGTATACGTATTAAAAAAACTTCAACAAATTGTTAATTTAAGCACTGCACTAACTGCATATCACGCCTATGTGGCTTCCCTACTCAGGTACGGCATAGTGGTCTGGGGAAATTCAGTCGAAGTCGATAGGGTACTTAGGACACAAAAAAAGTGTATTCGCGCTATATGTGGAGTTGGTGTCTTGGATAGCTGCAGACCGCTATTTTTAAAACACAATCTGTTACCAGTGCCATGTTTATATATTTATGAAATATGCATTTTTGTAAAAAAAACACGCAAACTTATTTGTATTATTTAAGGAGACATCTAGACACAAATATAAATTAAAATTACCAGCTATAAAATTAGAAATATTCAGTCGAAACTCATTTTGTATGGCTATCAAAATATTTAACCACCTTCCACAAACATTTAGAGCGCTGTAGCTTCAAAAATTTAAAAAAGAATTGCGCAATATTTTATTAAACAAACGTTACTACAGCACTAAAGAGTATTTTGAAGATAATAACATCAATAATATAAAATAATTGTATAATGTTGGTGAGAGATAATGACATGAATTCAACAATGCGATAAATTAAAGAATAATATAACAAGTATAAATTGACATTATTGAAAATATAATTAACATTGATTTGCTTTTATTACATTGACATTTTATATTTATTACATAATTATTAATTAATATAGGACTATTTGCACGCCAGAAGGGGCAGAATATGATGTACTTAGATTTAAGCTGACACCTGTATCATACCATGTTCGAGCAAATAAATGGATTATTATTATTATTATTATTATTGAGATGTTCTTAAATTAGTACAGAATCAGAGTTGTACCTGAACTAGGTGATCCTTTTTTCAGGCAAGAATAACTGGTATTATATTATAATGAATTAAAATATTTATTAGTAGCAGTATTTAATCTAAATAAATGAAAATGCAAACAGTGTGAATGTAAATTAAGATTCAATAATGATAAATCCTTAACTATAACGGTAATTTGAATATTTCATAATTATACAATGTTATAATTTCCTTAACACAAATAATAGTTTCTCAGTATCTTCGTAAGACATTTCTTGAAGTGCATGTTTGGCAATCATTTTACATTGGTTATAATTGCAAGGATTAATGGTATAAATTGCATTTATTCTATTGTATGGAACAGGACCCAAGAACAAGAAGAATTTAGTCGTGCATGTTTCAATCTTATAATTTGCTGCCAAGCAAAGGTACGCTTAAGGCAAAGCTTAAGGTACAAAACCGCATCAGTGGTATGCATCCAATATTCCATAGTTATACCTATTTATAATGGTCCAATTATTTATGAAAACATGATGTAATTTCTAGTGGCGACTATAATTTCATCATTATCAAGTTCATATAATTGCTCAAATAAATTTATTTTAAAACCGTAGTTCACTCCCATGAATATATTATTTTATTAAACACAAAGTGAAAAATGTGAAATCGAAAATAACAGTCACGAGCAGGATTTGAACCTGCATCTCCTGGATACCGTCCAGATGCTTTGCCAATTCAGCCATCGTGACAATTGCTCCTGACTGCTAATTTCGATAACACATTCATACTTAACGTCTTTGGGTGACGTCTGCGCTATAGTACTAAGCATCTAAAATGCTAAATATATATATAAAAAATATCTATATATTATTTTAATTCTATTTGTTTCTGGAATAGATTTATTTTGTAAAGATTTAAATAAAATACATGGTACAATGATGCTTGAAGAATCATACGATACAAATATTTGTGCAAGCTACAGCATACACTTGAAGTCTGAAACTCCTTTGCAATAAAAAATAAAAATAATAAGGCATGACTAGATAAAATTTAAACAGAAAGCTAGTTTACTAGTTTTTCAGACAAGTCAACGTATGCTCGCACTTTATTATAATTTATCTTCTATTCATAATATAACTGCATTATTGAATAATGTTTAATCAAACACATTATATGTATAATATGTTTATTGCTTAATATAACAGCAATATCTGTGATTGCTATTACGAAATCGAAATCGATATAAATAAAATGATAGAGATCTGCCGTTGGGCGTGCATTACGAAAAACTAGTGTGTAGATTTTAATTAAGTTTACAGTTTTATTTCTGGAACACTTATCACTCATCTAAAAAAATACTGTAATGTATTGTAAAATACTGAGATGTATTAATATTAATTTATTAAAGTTAAGAAACAACGAGTTTTGTAAGCACTATGTGTTAGTTTTGTTAGTATCAGCTAGTAGCCAATAAATAACAACCATTCTTCCAGAATGTTCCGAAATTCAGTTCGTTTTTACATGCATGTTTACATGTAATTCTTCTAGCCAGGTGATATTAAGCCAATGAACACAAAGAACGAAACAAAACTACTTGGGAGCTTGCGATCCGTACGGGACACACAACCAAACCATCGAGCCAAATACAACTATAACTGCAACTGCCCTACCCAGGTATCTTGTGCGATAGATAACTTAAGAATCGTGACCTATATGTTATCTATATTATTATTACTGTCACTGTTATTTCTAGTCTCTAGCAAATCAATTAGCCGCTTTCATAAGACAAGCTATTTTAATTGCTATGATATCTTTATAACGCTCATCGACTTAAAAAAACATCTGTAGGCACGATATTATGCTGTTTGTTAATTGTAATTTGTAATAGGTAGATTTCATGTATACTTCTTAAGCTTAATTTTTATTTAATAACCCAAAAAAAAAACTAAAATAGCTCAAATTGAGGAAGTTATTCAAACGTATGTTTTTATTGACCTTTTGGTTAACTTAGCTCTATTACCGCATTGAGTGAATTTGAAATTATATAATTGTTCTTTTTTTGACAGAACAGTATATTTCTGGTTTTGTTAAATGTAAATTAAATGAAAAACATTAAAACTTTTTGTTTATAATAACAGTTTAAACGGACAAACAAAAACAAGGTTTTCCTTGACGAGTTCACATTATAAAAATATACTCTTGGTTAATAGAACACACTAATAATAGCTACAATATTATCTTACATTCTCTAAGACATCAGAAAGTAGGTATAAAATATAGATGTACAATTATCGCTTTATCTAAAAGTCAAGGAGAAGTCTCGATGGTGCTATTATCGGATATGACATAACACAAGCATACACGACCATAAGACGTACTACGTACTGCGTATTTACAATCTGTCACAAAGAAAACTTATTTAGTAATTCTTTCCTCGTCTGTACATACGCATCTAATGCTAGACAACGACTTCACACGACAGCCGACCTTGTAGATATGGAGCGTCGTAATGGCTAGTAATTGTAGAATGAATGTTGGTATGCCGCAACGCAATCAATAGCTCTATGGTTTGCAGCGTGACAGAAAAATTATGGTCATTTTAAATGAAAAATTTCATCAATTAAGGAATAAAAAAATATTCGTAGTAAAGAGTAATAAAATACTTTTCCGTACTTTGTACTCGCTACTTGTCCGTGTGGTGACGGACTAAGAATACACACCACTCCATCCTTTCCAGCGGGTGTCATACAAGGCGCCTAAGGGAAGTAAGCAATTGTCACCCATTGCATTACTGGTGGTAGAGCTGGGTACCAAGTGAGAGTACTCACTTGCTATTGGGCCCAAACGGGACGGTACCGCCGTCTTCTGTGTGACCGGTCATGAAGCACGTCAGTGTGTTTTGGCTGTAGCAGAAAATAGCCGTTTATTCTTTCATTTCATATCTGAGAAATAAAATGGTGCGCAGCGGCTTGACAATACTCTCGGTATAGTTGAGCCCATAAGCGACGATTAACATTTACCATCAGGTGGGTGCCCAAGCACGGGCCTCTTTATAGAATGAGGGGGATTTGGTCGTAGTATGGCAGACGCTGGTCCATGACGGTTTGACAGATTTTACAAGTTGTTGAGAAACCCTTTCAGGCATCAGATGTCCTTCACTGAACAGTAGTAATTTGTAAACAAATAAACATAAACAAACATAGCATCACGCCTGGCTATATACTATTGAGAATTTTTCTTTTTACGAAAAAGCTCAATAGCACCGCCTGACGCGGGGATCGAACCCGAGACCTCGTGATCAGCAGTCGCTCACATTACCGCTGTACCAACGAGACAGGCAAAAATAGCACGCAATTGTATTATAATGTATATAATAGATAGCACTAACTAAAATAATTCTAAGGTTAAATTATAGCACTGCATTGTCTAATACGTGGTTCTCAATCATGAACCTTTTTTTCCCAAGCAGTTATCGGTTCGTCGAACTTAGTGGCCTGCCTGATTCAGCATCTTAACCCAGTGGGATTTTTGTTACTCTTAGGTAGGAGGGCAATATTAAAGGTACACGGGTCTGTTCATCAATGGCATGCATCTATTTTATTCAAGATATCAAGTAACATAAACAAACAAATATAAACGTAGCATCACGCCTGTATCCCCGAAGGGGTAGGCAGAGGTGTATTATACACCCACGATTTGACAGCTATATTTAAGTCCCACGTAATAGAGGGTGAGCCTATTGCCGTCTACCGGGCACATTTCTAAGCTACGGGCTGTTATTGAAATTTTTTTTTTTACGAAAAACGAACTGTACGAATTGTTACGCATAATAATTTAAAGGCAAGTCATTCTCCTATCTAAGTAAATATAAAAGTAAAATATATTTTATTACTCATATCAGAAATTCTAATTTAAAAAGATGATACAAATCAAATCATACTACACTAGTTATAAAAAATCATAACAGAAGATTGGTGAACCCTTGACATTTTAGAAAAGATGCCACTTGGCCTCGGATCGTGCTAACACTATTTACCTTCTAAGAGAACATCACACTGAGCAATTAACTGGTATTATACTGTGGATTGTAAAACGAGGTATATAGACGCGGTTTCCTCCAAATGCGGAGGTATTTTAATATGTTCGTTTATACGGAGTAGTTGGCCTTGATGTTGGCTGACATACCATGCCCTTTCTTCCACCTTGCTGCCTATGTCTTCTAGACGGTGATTGCATACATGATACATTATTAACATGCTGCTATACCCTGACTGTCCAAGGTCGCATCTATACAGTCCTACATTGCAGTCTAATATAGAAAATATATCCTTTATTTCCAATTAAGAGAGTTCATTCTTCCTTGTACAGTCAGCAAAGTTTAGTTGACAGTTTGTACGTGATTAGATTAGACATAAGCGCCACCTGTTGGCCAAAACAGGCGAGTGCAGTTTTAGTCGATCGTATCTAAGTGATCAAGTGTTTCCGTTATGCATTTACGCCAGTTATATTAATTTTAATTCTAATGTTTAATTCATAACTTGGATTTATATATCTTAATTGTAAATTGCGGTGCAAGTATCTGTGATATATTATTTACTTGTTTTAATAAATCTTACTTACAACCACGTTTTTAAAAAATCACAAAATGAATTTAAGACTGAATTCCTTATTTTTACACGCTTTTTATTAGCTTCACCTGTATGTTTATATGTTTGTAACCGACTCCTTTGGGCGCGATTTTGACCCACTTTAAACGGCCAGATTTCGTTCAAACTTTGTAGATTTATCGAGGACCGATGACAATACACTAGTTTGATAAAATTATTCGGTATTATTGGTTTTTAGGGTTCCGTACTTACGTAGCCAATAAAGAACCCTTATAGTTTAGCCATGTCCGTCCGTCCGATGAAGTTTAAAGGCAAATTATCACGGCATAAGTAGGTTTTATTTCTTTTAAATAACAGTACTTTTCCCGGTCCATCCACCCGCAGCCCCAGCTAGAGCGGCATTAGGCACAAATATTCACGCCTGCGCCGCCCCAGTCGCTGGCGGTGGTTTGGGTCTGCGGAAGGATCAGCCTCCTTGGCCCTCTCCGCCGCTTCCTTCAGCGAGATGACCTCCTCGCAGAAGGCAGCGACCGCGGCCCAATTCCTGTCGCTGCCAAGCATCGCTCTGACGACGCTCGGCAGCGAGAGGTCCCCCCCTATTGCTGCGACAAGTTCACGACGCTGCTCGGCCCAAGCCGGGCACGACTCGAGCGTGTGCTGCGCCGTGTCCTCGTCGCAGCCGCAATGGTGATAGCCCGGAGTCGCTTCCCTCCTTGCGACAATGTGCAGATATCTGCCGAAGCAACCGTGCCCCGACAGCACCTGCACCAGTCGGAAGGTAAGGACTCCGTGCCGTCGCCCTGCCCACTCTTCCAGCACTGGCTGGAGCGCCCCTACGGTCCAAAGACGGGCCCGGGGCGCCTCCAGCCGCGCCCTCCAGTTGGCCATGGCAGCTCGGCGGGCGTCGCCCTGCCATCTGGCCACCACGCTGGGTGAGGGACGTCCACCCCCCTCCCGCTCTTGCGACGCCCGCCGGTACACCTCGGCGAGCACCTCCGCCTCCAAGTCCCACGGAGGAGTTCCGGCCAACACGCAGGCCGCCTCCGTCGACACCGTTCGGTATCCACGTATGACCCTGGACGCGACGACTCTCTGCGGCCTCCACAGAAGAGCCCTGTTTAGTGCGTCCAGGGACTCCGCCCACACGGGTGCGCCGTACAGCGCCATCGACCGAACCACCCCCGCGTAAAGCCGTCGATACGCATTGTTGGGTCCGCCCATATTCGGCATGAGCCGTGCAAGGGCGGACGCCGCACCGACGAGCCTCGGAGACAGTTGACGGAAGTGCTCGCGAAAGTGCCACCGCCCGTCCAGCACCAGGCCCAGATACTTAATCCGGGCCTGCACTCCAATTCGGACCCCGTCCACCGTGATCGAGGCGCCAGCAGGTGGCCGACGTCGGGGCCCATGGAAAAGCAGGGCCTCCGACTTGTCCAGGGCCACCCTAAGCCCCAGCGCCCCGATCCTCCTGACCACCTCCGAGGTCCATAAGGTGGCCAGGAACGCCGCTTTCTCAAAGTTTTCGCCCCGGGCCACGACCAGCGTGTCATCCGCATAGCAGATGACCGCCAGCCCGGGGGGGAGCCGACAGCGTAGCACCCAGTCGTAACCGATGTCCCACAGGAGCGGCCCTAGAACCGAACCCTGAGGGACACCGCACGACATAGGTCTCCTCACAACGTTCCCTATGCGGCTCTCATAGAGAACGCTACGGCCCTCAAGATAGTCTGCCACTAGCCGCCTCAGGTAAGCAGGCACCCTGTGATACCGGAGCTCCCTGATACAGCTGAATGGCAGACTATTGAATGCGTTGGCGATATCAAGCGACACCGCCAACAGCACTCCACCGCCGACGACGACTGCCGTGGCCGCGGCCCTCAGGTGCATGATTGCGCCGACCGTCGAACGACCAGTCCGAAAACCGAACTGGGCGTCCGACAGGTCAGGTCCGACGTCGACAATCACACCCCTAACCTTGCATGTTTGTTATAGTCAGTTAATTCATTCTTAGGTTATGTTGTTTTCACATACAATATATACGATCTAAGGAAGAGCGGAGTCTCCTAACACAGGTATTATTTACCTAAAAGGAGGCTTCAATCACTAGTTGATAAGGAGCAATCATGTGGATCAATAAACAATTTTTCAATTTTATTAACTTAAATACGAATTTACACCAAATCGGTCAAAATAGATCAACATTTAAAAATAGAAATATGACAACTATGTAATTTCAAACTTTCATGGTCACTTATAATTCTAAACGTTTTTACGGGATTTATACCATGTAAATTTCTACTTACGAGTTTCCGATATTTCGGCACTGTTGCAAGCGCCATGATCACGGAGCAGCGCCATGATCACGGAGTAACTTGCCCGTAAAAACGTTTAGAATGACAACTATGGTTTATTTTTTAAAGATGTTGTGGAGATATTTCTAGAGCTTTTGGATAGGAATATAAATACGTATTTATAGTCATACATTTTTTTATTTACTGTACACTAACTGTACGGCAGCTCTCAAGAATCACATTATTTTGTTTTGTTAAGAACAAATGTACCTAACCGCACATCCCGTCGTTAGGGGCACTGACCAGGCTAGCGCGGGGCCCTCATCCACTAAATAAACCCGCCATGGGCCGTCTCTCCGCCTGTATTGGCGGGCCACTGGAACTATGTGATATTACTTCAGTGGTTATCTGAACTAATCTGCCTTTCAAATATTGCAAGATTTTTTCAAATATTACATATATGTGTTTAGATTTTTTTATGATTATTTTCGATTTCACATTTTTCACTTTGTCTTTAATATATGTAAGGTGGTTCTTGGGTTTACTTTCTACATACAAATAAACTCACGAAATTGGCACTCTTTCTCTTTATAAACGTCCACTGCTGGACATGGGCCTCCCCACGAAGGGAAATGCCATAATCGCCACGCTTGGCAGGCGGGTTGGCGATCGCAGAATGGTGTTAAACGTTTCCCAGAAGTATGCTGCTGGCCATTCCCCTGGTGCGCCCTTAGTCGGTTTTTACGACACCCGCGGGCAAGGAAGTGGTGGTGACATATCGCATTTTTAATCCGTCACCACACGGACACATTATAATATATAGTATAAAACATAAGTAACCATAAAGAATAGTAAGTACATAGGTACATTGCTAGTAGATTTGGACATTCCTTGTATATATAGGTATAGGTACCCGAGTCTAGAATAGTCTGGTCACTTATTAATACCTAAATTAAAGTTTCAAGAAAATTAACAAAAATATTAAATTTACTTAATGTAATAAAAAAGGTCTCAAGTTGCGTCTTTTATTATCAAATATTTTTACTTTTGGTGAATAAATATGTCTGAAGCTCAGCTAATTCCGCGGTAATGATGATCCTTTATTTGAAATATATACACGTTAATTATATTTTTATTTTTAAACTTACTATATGAAGACGGATATGTTGGATATTAAAGAAATATGCTAAGATGTTTTTGTGTTGTTTAATAAGAGGCCCCGCAGAGTGTCATAAATATGACTGACTTGTATATAAATTAAAGCGGAAAAGTATGATATATACACAAACACAATGATAGCAAGGTTAGCACTTATGACAAAAAGCCATTATACAATTTTTTTTAAAGACGGCACCCTTTATTATGGAATTATCCTTGTCTCGCGAGGGGCTTTGCAAACATACACTTTCACGGACTCAAACTTTACACCCAGACTCAGAACATTACTCGAACGAACTCACAACCATTTGTGGATCACACAAAGAGTTATATCCTATGGTCCCACACTGGACAACTCGATCGAACTGGGACTGAACTGAAATTGAATCTTTAATGAATAAAAACAAAGTACAGATGGCAGAGTGGTTTAGATACCGGCCTTACACCCGAGTGTTGTGGGTTCGATTCCTATACACGACAACTCTGTCTGAGTCTGGGTGTTAAGTCCCCAGCGATATCTACAGGTATTATTCCTTAGTACAGAGAAAAATAATCTGATGTTTTTTTCACAATATCCGTCACTGTGCCCTTTTTTCCCACAACCTTTCACTGTACCACTATTGGGCACCTGGCTCAAAGTAGGCTTAAAACCTCTCTTGATTTTAAGCAATAATCCATCACTCTCACATCGAAATTTTTAAGGTTTCCTCACGATGTTTTCCTTCAACGAGCACTGGTATATTATTTAATTTCTCATAGTGGTAGCCTAGCCATGGTCCACCTGATGGAAGGGGGCATCCGCACGGACTAAGCAATACTAAGAATAAATTAACACAAAGTGTGACAATGTGAAATCGACTAACAGTCACAAGCTAGATTCGAACCTGCACCTTCTGGAACACTTTCTGGAATATTTTGATCTAAATTTTTAGCACTTGACAAGCTACTTTTAAAGTACAAATTATTATTTGTGAATGTGGAAAAAGAGAACATTAGTACGAGAGGGAATCGAACATGCTTCCCTTCCTATCCGGGAAAGTGGCTTGGACCCGATAACAAATGAGTAATCCAACTTGGGACCAAATTCTTCCACGAGTGATGCAATAGATAATAAATACTTACTCTCCTTTGTCGCCCCGTACGACACGTACGCAAGAAACGGGGAGGTGACACTTGTATTCTTAGTCCGTCCCCACAGATATCTTCAAAAAATTAGAAAAAATATAGGCGTGTGCACAGCTTGGTTTACTTTTACTGGGGATCGTACTTGGTACCATTTTGTTTGCAGTCCCTGGTTTTACCGCTAGACTATCACTGTCCACGAGGGAGGGGTTGTGCGAAAACAATAATCACATGTCTAATAAACAATAATAATAATATATAATAAATCTAATCGGAATGCGTAAGTCAGATACAATAATTAAAACATTAATATACTTCTAGCAAAATAAAATTTAAAAATCATATGTATATCTATCTATAAATTTCAAGAATAATCATTGTGTCACTATTACAATCATATTTTGTCAGAAACAAATTCATTAACAGAATAGTAGGCTTTTTCTAGTAATAAATTCTTAATTGCAAATTTAAAGTTATTAATATTTTCTATTTGTAGAATTGAACCAGGTAAATGATTGTATATTCTAGGAGCCATGCCGAGTATACTTTTATTTAAAAATGCAGTAACATTTGTCGGTAAACTTATCTTTAAATTGTGCCTTTTACTATGGAGTCTCTCAAACAACTGTAAGTTTTTCTTAACAAACAAAGCAACTTCCGCAATGTATATACAAGGTAATGTCAATATTTTTAGTTATATAAAGAAAAGTCTGCAACTCTCGGTTTGCTTCAAATCACACATAGCTCTTATACATTTCTTTTGTCCTTTAAATACATTTTCTTTATCTGTTGAGTTTCCCCAGAAAATAACACCATACCTTAGAATAGGCGTTACATATCCATGGTATGCAGTTAAAACAGTAGTTACACTATTATTAATTCGTAATTTATAGAGAGCATAAGAAAATTTACAAATTTTAGGAAAAAGACTATCAATGTGTGATTTCCAGTTTAAATTGTCATCAATATGAATGCATAAAAATTTCGTTCCTCTTACTTGTTTAATTTGTATGTCTTTATATTTGATATCTGAGTCAACTAATCTATTTCTAAATGTCATTATCGCAGTTTTCTGAAGATTAATATTTAAGTTATTTAATTTCAGCCAGTCTATAGTTTTCTGCAAAGTCCTATTTATGTCATCCTCCATCTGTGATTTATTATTACCTATAAAAAGAACCGTAGCATCATCCGCAAAAAGAACAGATTTGTGATTTATTATTTCTGGAAGGTCATTTATATATATATTAAATAAGAGAGGTCCCAGTACACTCCCTTGTGGTACTCCAAAGCCAACTTCTCGCTCTATAGAATAAAATGATAGTTCTGTCCTCCTTACGGGACAAAATCTTGTGATTTGTGTTCCTTATGTTCTATTACTAAGCTAGGATTTTAATAATTTAAGTATGTTACCTCTAATATCATAAGCACAAAGTTTATCCAACAAAATATTGTGGTCCACATAATCAAATGCCCTTGCTAGATCCATATATAGAGCACTGACTTGTCGTTTACTATCTATTACAGTATTTAAAAGATCATAAATAGCAAGATTTATACTTTTTTGTTTTCTGAATCCAAACTGTTGTTTAGCTAGTAAATTGTTTATTTCAAGAAAATTGTAAAGGCACTTATGAATAACTCTCAAAATTTTTTTATAAAATTGGAACTAATCCTACTGGTCTATAACAATTCATGTCATGTTTATTACCCATTTTAAACAATGGCTTTATTAAAGTTAGTTTCAGCTCATTAGGAAATACGCCATGAGTAATACACAAATTAATTAAATGACTTAAAATAGATGATAGCTAATGGATACAGATTTAATTATTTTTGTAGATATTTCATCATAACCAGTACTGTTTGTAGATTTTAGATTTAAAATTATCTGGTTAATGTCCGCGGGTATAGTAGGGAGCATAAATAAAGAGCCGGAATTTTTACTAAAAAATTTCAGTGAAATTCGATCTGATTTACCCACTTGGTCAATAAAGTGGTTGTTAAAAGAATTGACTATATCAATGTGATCTTTGATAATATTCCCATGTAGATCAATATATTGTACTTGCTCTTTAGGGATATTTAACTTATTCTTATTTATTATATTCCAAGTAGCTTTGCATTTATTCGAAGCGTTATATATATAATTATAATTTTGGGCTTGTTGAGTAAATTTGATAATCTGTTTCAGTCGAGAAGACAAATTCAAGAACATATTTTTAGTATTAGTATTGGAATGTACATTTTTTCCCACCTTAACAAAAAAAGAGGTTTAAATGTAAATATTTAACATATTATGAACTACCCCGATAAACACCAATAATTATGACTCCTTGAAACTCTTAGAACACTTTAATACCTAGGTACAATAAGCTCATTGAACAAAAGAAGGCCTTGCAATGCGTTAATTATCGACTAAAATTAGTCGTTCAGCGCTGAATAGCATGCGTAATTTTCTTTGTGAGAAATTCTCGTACAGACTATGTTTGTTACTTAAGTACTACTAAAGTAATTAGGTGAGGTGTTATTTTTGATTCAGTGTACGATCTATTAGTTAGTTTCAATTACATTTAGCTTAAACATATAGTAGTACCTAAGGGTTTTGCCTCAAAAGCAATTATTCTTTTAGG
This sequence comes from Leucoma salicis, assembly GCA_948253155.1. Taxonomy (NCBI): domain Eukaryota; kingdom Metazoa; phylum Arthropoda; class Insecta; order Lepidoptera; family Erebidae; genus Leucoma; species Leucoma salicis. The sequence continues at coordinate 25,346,853 of OX411804.1, read as the reverse complement.
TTTCCTGTGAAGATTCACGAAACTTACTCACTTTTTGACTCATTTGTTTTCAAGTTAGCCTTATCTATCACGATTGCACAAACAACATCAACAATCTGTGTCTTCCTTCGTGTTCTTCGATTTTGAACCTCGTATACAAAAGTTCACTTCAATATTAAATAAGGAACAATGACTTATACGCACGTTAGTAATTAATGATGGCCTTGAATTGCGTTTAAGGCCAATTTACGTGTTTAGTAGCGATCGGGGTAATATACTCATTATAATATCTTATTTGTAGTTTGCTCAATGTTAGACCGAAGTAAAATGAAAATATAAACATAACTTTTTCTTATCATGACTTATACGCAAAGAAGAAAGAAGGGGCAAGAACTGCCAAGCTATTTTTCTAAGTCAGTATAAATTAATCGCACAAAATAGTCTATATCTATAATAATATTTACAATTCAATGGAAATTTCAAATCTCCACTGAAAAGAGTAGTATCAATTTAGACAGGGTCGGTTGTTTATTTGCAAAAGATTAGTTAAGTACTAGCTACTTGTTAATTACCAAAATTTGCATCTTCTACAAAATAATTTGTTTAGTTTGCGGAAGTCGAACCATAGTCAGACGGTTAATTAAAAATACTCTACTACGAGAATGAACTCGCGGTTAACAGTCAACCTTTTCGTTATTCAGGATGGGTATAACAATTTATTATGATATGCTAACAGATAGGTATATCATATTAGGATGAGATTTCATAGTATTTTACGCTCATCGGTTTCTTAAATACTACGTGGGTGGCAAAAAGCATACTGGACCAACTTTGATGGCAAGCTACCGCACGTCGCCATCTCAAGGAAAAGAACAGGCGGTGGAAAGTAAGGATAATAAAAAGGGAATAGGAAGGATACTAAGGAGAAGATAGGAATAATAATAAGGAGACGATAGGAAGGGCAATATGGAAAGGATAGGGAGGGGGTTTGGACATTATTCTGAATATATTTTCACTCATGTAATCCATAGATCCTTCAATTTTACGCAATTATCGTCCAATTGTAAATTAACGATGTGCCACCTTTTTTTTGTCAGGGCAGGAAAAAATGTAGGTACCTAACTGCACACCGCGTCGTATAGGGCAACGAACAGGGTAATGTGGGGCCCTCACCTATTAAATAAACCCACCGTGTGCCATCTCCCCGCCTGTACTGGCGGACTACTGGAAAAAAAGTAAAGTAATGTCACACTATTAGTTTAGTGGCCCGCCGGCGGCAACGAAGTGCCGCCTAGGAAGTTGCACTTATAAAATAATAATGCCTGATCGATTCTCAAGTGGCGCCGTTACCCCAAATAAATCAATTAATATTAAGTTAATATTGTAAAAAGCTAGATACAAATTATTTGTATTCCTTTTGTGCATAATCTCTTTGACGCATGAATATAAAGAGCACGTCCTTTCGGCCCCACATTCGGTATCACTAGAGTACATGCTATGCATGCCGACGTTCTGTATCTAATTAATTGCGCCAAGGTCCCGCTTTGTCTCAGATTATTCGTTACTATCGACTTTATGGTGATGTCTAGGGCAGCAGTCTCTACTTGACAGCGATATTGATATGTAAAGAATATATATAAAACCATGGAATATAGATTTAAGGAGAGGTATAACATGATGATGTTTTTGACGTGATAACGTCTTATAAATCGATGAACGCCGGCTGCACGCACGATAATGTGTCACGTTCCGAAAAATGTATGCCGACCGATGCATTGTTTGATTTTCGCGGCCACAAGAGAGCCGCGGGCTGAAGAGCGTCTGCGGGAGGCGGCCGGCCGCGCTCACCGACCACCGACTGACATTACATTCTTCGCCAGAACGCATCCCAGGCAACACGCGTATCTCAATTATTGTATAGCAGCACGCGCGACCGTACCTTTTTATATGTACCATTCGATTTATATCAGTATTATATTTTATGAAACTCTCAGAAAACATATGTGACGTTATCACGTAAAATTATCGTCCGTAAACCGACTTTACGGACAACCATACAGTTTTTTATTTCATGTTGAGATTGTAATAAAAAATAGTCAGTATAATCTATGCATTTCTGTATATTGCAATTTAAGACTTTTCAACGAATTAGTTTGTTACGTACCGCTACTGCTATATAACTTAAGTAGAGACTAACACTCCTGGTCATGGCACAAGCAGGAAGCAGTAATTTGTTTTTATTAATAATTTGAAAATTTTTTGCATATTTTTTTTGTTCATATAAAAATTTGTTACCGGAAGATATTGTGTAGCTATACGTTGCAACACAAGTATTATACATGAACGTATTGTAAGTAGCGCTTTATTTATTTTGCGAGAAAAGACTCTCATGGCCCCACATTCCTCGATTAGGCTGTAGAAGTATATATTACCAATAACAGATAACCAGGTTAGAATATATAAATATAACAAGTATTATTTTTAACCTGAAAGCAATCACAACTAATATAAGAATCGAGACTCAAAGTTGGTAAGACTCGTAGATGTAGTAGACTTTTATTAATGTTGAAGTGGAATTCGCTGTAGTATGCGCAAACTTAGTAATAGGTATTAATATTTTTATATATTTTTTGAGCATTTGACATGCTTAGCTATATAAAATAATAATAGCAACGCCCGATCCCTGAGTCGGGCAGTACTATTGAGCATTATCGTAAAAAAAGAAAAATTCTCAGTAGCAGCCCGGAGTTTGAAAATGTACCCGTTAGACGGCAATAGGCCCGCCCCCTATTACGTGGGACTTAGACATAGTTGGCGACCCGTGGTTGTGTAACACACCCGTGGTTGTGTTTAAATTAACACAAAGTGTGTAATACAAAATGGAAATAAACAGTTACGAGCAGGATTTGAACCTGCTTGCCTGATGCTTTGCGAATTCAGCCATGGAGAAAATTGCTCGGGGCTGCGAATTTCGATAACACATTCATTCATAATGTCTTGGGTGACGCCTGCGCCATCTGTCGGAAGTATGCAAATACCTCTACTTGGTATTCCAGGAGATGCAGGTTCAAATCCTACTTGTGACTGTTATTTTCGATTTCAGATTTTCACACTGTGTTAATAAATATTAATATTATAATTTATTATATCAAACTAGCTGCAAATGAACTCTTGTCTGGTTTTTTTTTGTGTTTTTTATATGCATAACCTACCACAATAAATATTTTAGATGTTACATTTATAAAACATGTATACGGAAACAAATGTGGTACTTCTCCTACGTAGGTACTTATAAAATTACTTTTGTTTCCATTTTTATTTTTCAGGGCAATATAAATGTTGATTATTTCTTCAATAGCTCATAGTCTGATTAAATCGTCATTTTTTATTCTGATTTATTATAACTGTTACTAATATCATATTACTAGTGAAATAGACGCATAACAGTTTAAAATTAGATACCTAAATCTGTATGTGACATCCAAAAAACAAATGTAAAGTGGATATTGGGAGTTACCAGCAGGTATCTGGGATAGTTTAGCGGTTCCAAGCGCTTCTGCGGATAGGGAGAGACGCAGGTTCGAATCGAGTTCGAAAATTGGATGCCTACACCCTTTACCTATCCTCTCCTTATTATTCTTCCTATACTCTCCTTAGTGTCCTTCCTATCTTCTTACTATCCTTCCCATCCACCTCCTATCCCTTTTCTTGGAGATGACGACGCGCTAGTGATTATAGGCATATGCTACGGTAACCGCTTACCAGTATTATTTAGTAAAATATTCAATGCATAAGTTCTTTTTTTCTTAAGCACGGATGCAAAGCTGCTGGCACCAGCTACTTGCTAAATAAAAAAATAACGGAAAATGTACAAAAGATATTTTATGTTGTTTAAATGATATTCGTCGCTTAACATGCAGATACAGATATTTTTAATTGTTTTTAATTACTTTCATTATTATTACGGGACATCATAAATATTTACGAATTAAATAATGCAGTTCACATTATATCGTTGCTTACGGCAAAACTTCATTTGTTTCAATAGCTTAACCAGTTTATTGAATTGCATTCCTAAGTTTGAAACTAAATATTATGACATAGAAAGTATGTTTTTTAAAATTATTTATAGAGAAGCAATTAAAATATTAATGAAATATTCCTTTTTTACCATTGATTTATAAAAAAGGGAAGATACACAATCAGGCACGAAACGTGTCCACTATCAATGAGTGCAGATTACGCTTTCCTGCACTCCTTTCTATTAGTATTATTTCGACTTACTCGCACAGTAGACATAGCGTGTCAAAATGTCTAATTGTTCGATGAATAAATGCCGAAATAGTGCATTAAAAGTACAAAAAAAGGATGGCGTTTCTTATTTTCGGTAAGTATTAATAGACAGTATGTCTATTTCATACATATTTTGTTGCTTAAGAGTCGCATTTTTTAATTTTTCAATATATTTTGTTTCAAATTATCGACGATGGCCCTGTATGAACCAGTCAAATAGAGTATGTATTAAAACAAAGGCAGTCTCGAACTATGCTCATACTTCAACGCATTTTGCTCACTTTGATCGCATAATACGACCAACTAGTCTGTGTAATACGACGTTCTCGGTTCTGAAAACGAACAGAGTCACCTTGTTGAATGTATTTTTTTTATATATATTAAGTAATTAGTTACATTGTTTTATTTACAAAGTTTTAATATCAATAACATTGTCATTTATGTGATGATTTTTATTTTAGTTTTCCTAGGGACCCAATCAGAAGCTTGCTCTAAATTATTTATAAATATGTATTCTTTTTTTTTAATTAAACGGCGAGCGAATTTGAAGGGCACTAGTATTTTATAAGATGATCATTTAAATTGTTGAATTTATGGCTTTTATGCTTCAATAATGAATGTTGAAATGTTGTATTATGTATAAATTATGGTTTCATATACTAATAGATTTAAAAGTTTTTGGTGGTCTATGTTATGCTAATGAAGATGAATATACTGTATATAATAAAAACGTGGAGATAATAAGACGAGAACAGCGCATATGTGGTCAAAAACACAACTAAGACCTATTTGTGTTCCTTAGTTTTAAAATGTACATTAAATTTAAATATATTTTCTGGTATTGATACACACTCCCTTCAACAACCTGCTTTTTTTAATCATAAAATTAGTCTTATAAATGCTATTATAGAAAAAAATATAGATGTTAGTTTACATTATATCGCAAAAAAAAATCAACAGAAAAGCTGAAATCTAATTCAAAAAGACAACTCCACAACAAGGTTCATTTATTTCAAGGAAATTGATTTACTTACTACTGTATTGTCAATGTTCATTATGATGCCATTCATCTAGACTAGAATAGACCTGGGTACGACTAATAATATTAGAATTACTATATCGGGAATAAAAACTAAAATTTATATTTACGAGTTTTATTTTATTTATATATAAATAAATATTCTCCCTAAAAGCATATTATACGATCAGATAAAAGTATAAATGTGAGTTTGGAACACATTTATAATTAAACAAATTTAATAAACTAAGTAAATGTTCATACATGAAAATTATAAAAAAATATTCGTCTCCACTCCGTCCTTGTCCTGCCCAAAAATTTCGGTCGTAAAGTTTTATTGCTTTTTGCATAATGCTTTGTAAATACAACTTTAAACCATACAAGTAAGGTTGAATTTTGGATAGAATGAATTTATATCATAACTATAACTACTTATGTACAACTGGAGACAGTTTTGGACGTTTTGTTTCTTCGAAACTGTGGATCTAGAGTTTAATATCAATGTTTTTTACGAGTAATTTTTGTACTTTTACCAGTTAAAACGTGTTATTTATGTGACAAACTCGACTGTATAGATTAGCATTACCGTGACTGTAGAGATATTTTTAATAAATTTCGCAATTAAGCAAATTGTTTTTAAACAAAACTCATTAATCTTATTAGCACGAGCAAAGAAATTAAGTTGAACATAATTTCAGCGATTATAGCTAAGATATTATCTTTTATGTATGTATTTAAATTCATGAAAGTCGAGATACTCGTAATTATCGTATGAAAACAAATTAATTAATAAAGTTAGTAGCAGTATGCCGCCAATGTGTGATATGACTTCTTTATAGTAAAAATCTAACTTAGTCCTTTCTCTTTCATCCTTATCGTCCTTCTCCTCATTCTTTATCCTAACTCTCTACCGAGTACCGAATAGGGTTGGGCAACCATCACACGAAGCGTATGCTTGTTTGCCACCTTCGTAGTAAACAAAACACAGCCTCGGTGCTCTATAAGTAGTGTATGTGATTGGGAATCATGACTGAGTTAAAATTTTGGGACGCGTCAACAAAAATTTAGGAACATTGGAAAGCACGTTTTTTTTGTTAAGGCGAGAAAAATTTTTGATCTAAGTACATTTTTTAGCATTTGACATGCTCCGCTACTTTTTTTTTTAAGTACAAATTATTTGTGTATAAGGAAAAAGAGATTTTTTGTACGAGCGGGAATCGAACCCGCGTCTTTTTCATCATGTGGTGAGGAAATTGGGATGACCAAATAGGTCTGTACGATAGTTCAGTGGCTTAGAGCACTTCCCCGGATTGGAAAAGACGCGGGAAAAAATGTTCCTAACCGCACACCCCGTCGTTCGGGGCAATGAACAGGGTAGTGTCAGGCCTTCACCCACTAAAGAAACCCGCCGTGTGGCGTCTCTCCGCCTCTATTGGCGAGCCACTGGAACTATGTTACATTCCTTCGGTGGTAGAGCCGTTGTTCCTGCGCCTAATTTTTCTTCGGTCATATTGGAATGCTGGTCCATCGGACTATGAGAGTGAGGGAAAATATAGTGCACTTGTTTTTGCGCACATACTCGTGCACTAGTAGTTAGCTAGTATGTGTTGACACTGGCCGCTGTAAGCGAAACTAGACTGGGGAGGTTATTATTAAGTATTTATTAAAGTACAAATTATTATTTGTGAATGAGGAAAAAGAGAACTTTAGTACGAGCGGGAAACGAACCTGCGTCCCTTCCTTTCGGGAAAGTGCTTTAATCCAACACCATCTATCGGAACGCATTTACATGCATTAATCCAATATAGTGCGTTTAGTTTGCAAATTAAAATTCATACAATTTGATGGTGTGATTTTTTATCCTCCCGCCTGTACTAATGTTCTCTTTTTCGTCATTCACAAATAATAATTTGTACTTTAAAAGTAGCTGAGCATGTCAAGTGCTAAAAATATAGATCAAAAAGTATTTATTACAAAAAAAACATTACCAGACTAATTTGGAGCTTTATAATCAACTGATACGCTACAGAGTCTAATAAGTAAACGATTGACATCGTGTAAACTAACTAACTAACTTATCATCACGCCATTTCCCTTGCGGGGTAGGTAGAGAGAACAGAGTGCCAAGAGTCTCTATTCTTGCATACATCTCTCGCTTCCTCAACAGTCATATCTCTCTTCACACACGTTCGCCAGTTTCGGAGACTCCTGACTCCACCTTCCTTCAATACATGACCAATTTGGTCTAGGTAGGTGAGTCTCGGTCTCCCCCTGCACCTACATCCTTCCACTTTCGCATTGTATATCATCTTAACCAGTCGCTCGTCCGGCATTCTTTCCACATGTCCGAATCGGAGCATTCCCTTTCGCATCTTTACACCAATACTCTCTTTCATACCTACTCGCTCTCTTACGTCGTCGTTACGAATGCGGTAAGTCAGCCTCACTCCACAGATTCCCCGCTGATCACATTTCGACCGCATTGATTTTACTCTCATGCTTCTTTTTGCATACCCAACTCTCGCTTCCATATAATAACGTTGGGACAAGCACTGCGTTGTGTATTGCGACATGTGCCCTCTGGCTGAGGTGATGACTGCCGAGAATATATGACATCGAGTATAGACAAGATAATTACACTGTGTCGAGATGGTCAAATAAGTGTCTGTTTTTACATAGTATTATGCCCCCCCACACACTCATAAATTACCTGCAAGTGTGGTACGTGTAGTACCTAATTTATGAGTGTGTATGGAAGTCTTTAAGAAGGAGAATCTAATACTTTATATTTCTGACTAACTGTGGCAGACAAGCCACTGAGTGCGTTTGTTCATTGAACATGTTAGTATGTGTGAGTATGAGACTCAAGATTTTACTATTTAGTATGTAATAAACTTCATCATTATTCCTGGCAATGATTTCTCTAATGTTACCAGTAAACGCACCTTCAGGCTGATGCCAATTATTTAACGTGTCAGTCCTTAACTCAATTGATTGTTAATGATGCTATGTTTAAGTACTTATAAAGAGGTGTATTATGAAACAATTTAATACCAGTCTTGGCATTAAAACCATTTAAATAAATCCAGAAATTCGTGTGGCTAGTTTTTAATCGATGTAAATCGTTATGCCTTGTATAGGGGTTTTCAATAAGAACTTTCATTACAGAACATTTATCAGATATAATTTTTTTTTAATAATCGTTAAACCTATAGAGTAAGGTTTGATGTTAATACAATAAAAGTTTGAATCATTGTCATCTAAATTTATTGTTTTATTTTGATTTACAAAACAAAGTTCTTAATGAAAACCCTATATACAGTATTTTATAGCTAACGAATACCGACATTATGATAGGTGATAACCTTCACTAAAGCCTTAATAAAACCTGGGGTACATTTACGAAGCAGTCTACCATTAGAAATCTTAATACAATAAGAATATCGGGAGATAATATTAGCAATCTTCATTGCATTATACTTTAAGTAACATATTATTTATGAAAGTGGAAAACGAGAGGTTTATTGCGAGCGGGATTCGAACCTGCGTCTCTGGGATTTGAAAGTAGCTGAGCATGTTAAGTGCTAAAATACAGATCAAAATATATTATACTTTTTAAATTACGTGAAAATATTGAAGAAATCTTCGAGACTGTTCGTTCAGTCGTACTCAATAAGACACAAGTGCAAAAATGAATCTGCAAAATAAGTAGATATTATGGATTTATGTGTGTTTCCATGTATCCTTTTTTTGTTTAGGCGGGAAAAGATGTATCTAACCACACACCCTGTCGTTCGGGGCAACGAACAGGGTAGTGTGGATGTCCGTGTCCGGGGGTTAGAATGTATCTCACTCGATCATATCGACATGACATCGATTATCGCGACATCACTCGTTGGTTTCTCTACCAATCACAACCCCGCTGGTAAGGCACCATCTCATCAAAAAAATGATGATAAAATGTTTCATGTGTTATCATTTGCTATTGGGATTTAGACCACAAAACAGGAATCCAGGATCTTTAGAGCAGTTCGTGGCTTCTATTGTACCAATAAGTAGGTGAATTAAGTATCTAATAGCGGAAATTGAAGTAGGTTCTCCATCTATGTGCTAATGATAATTTTAATGAATAAATGCACGCAAAGAATGTTGGCTTTAAGTATTCGTTTATAATTTGCTTTACCGGGTCTAGAAATCTATTTTGCCACTTATAATAATTATAAGTGCATTCTATTGAGCTACTACATAGTTATTTTTTATTAGTATACTCCTCGTATGTATGTGACTAAGGCTATAATATATCTTATAACAAATTAGTGATAGTTTCGACTAAAGGGTGTTTACAACAAAATATCTAAACTGCGGAATTTTTTGAAAACCATTTAAAGCGCTTTAGCGGCTTCTGTAGATTTTACACGAAATAATGCATTTGTTGATTGTCATGATATAGCACATATTTTCCGATTGATTTGAAAGGTTTCCAGAGTCCGCTACATATAAATGAACACAAAGTGTAAAATATGAAATCGAAAATAACAGTCACGTGCAGGATTTGAGCTTGCATCTCCTGGATACCGTTCAGATGCTTAGCCAATTCATCCATCGTGACAAATTGCTCATGACTGCTAATTTTGATAACAGATTTATACAGACTTTTTATATGGCTAGGCATATCAAATGCTTAAAATATTTATATAAAATATCTAAATATCCGCTACATATAGGTAGTTATTTTTTTCTATTTCGTAGCAGCAAACGAGCCATGACAACCGCCACTACGTTTGATAAAAGTGGAAATGAATTGGTTTTCTTATTCTGCCTTCGAAACACATCGAAAAGAACCGAACTGTACTTACATGCCTATTGTCAACATCGCACGCGTCTTAGACCAGCTCTTTTTTGCTCGTAGTGATTGAAAAGTAAGCAGTATCTGCTATTTAGACAAGACAAGTATACTTCGCTAAACAAGGAATACTTTATGCAAACTAGATACGAGTATTTAAAGTCGAAAGCAATGAATTACGAGTACCGTGTACATTACATTGTAAAGCTATTACTATATTATTATTTACATGTAACACATTCAGCTATTGTATAAGATTAAATTCCTATTATAAATCATAATTTAAGTCTTACGAGGTATATAAGGGTTACAAATGATAAGTAGAGTAAATCTAGGTTCTCACTTTGACTTTCACTGACGTAATGTCTTCCAGTTCCAGTGGTCTGCCAGTAGGGGCGCAGAGACGGTATAAAGCGGGTTTATTTAGTGGGTGAGGGCTCCACACTACTCTGCTCATTGCCACGAATGGCAGCGTGTGCGACTTGTTCGTTCCAGTAGATAAAAAAATGTTTTGTGTTCAGACTCGCCTATATATCCTAATACGTAATTTTTTTCTCAAATATCTTAAATGTACAGAAACAAATCTGTCACAACTTTATAGTACGAGAAGTTAAAGTTAAGTGATAGGAAGAAGGGTATAAATCTACATATAGTAGAAAACTTACTATGTTAAATAGCACTTGATAACATTATGTACAAAGAAAACAATGGCTTTGAATTCTGCCGGTAATTATGTTGTAGGTTGTGAGTGGATAGCCTTACTGAGATTTAGTTCTGTCCTACTGAATGGTAAACATGTTAACAATGTCACTCTCAAACAGTAGAGAACCAGTAAGTATTTATGTCATTTAAATAAATAAATTAAATAAATATTCACGGACATTTCACATAACGTCCTCTGTTCCCAAACTAAGCTTAACGCTTGTGCTATGGATGATTACGGATCTAATACATAATGTTACATTTTTTTTGTAAATATGTACATACATATAATAGATAGAAAATACCCAGATGCATTACAAATATTTATCTGTGTTCATCACACAAATAATTGGCCTGGGTGGGAATTGAACTCACGACGGAATTCGGCTACTACGCCACGAGGCCCGCCCATTTTCTAATCTATGTTGGTGGAGATTTTAAAATGTCAGAGATTAGAGATTCTAAATATTATTTAAATTCAGCGTTTACGTTAATCGATTTTTTTTTTTACTATACACACTTCCTCTCCTCTTCTCTTCTTTTTCCTTATTCACAAATAATTTATACTTTAAAAAGTAGCGGAGCATGTCAATTGCTAAAAAAATAGATATAAAATGTCTATACACACTTTCCAGAATGATAATATCATAATATTTTATCAAAATGGTGATGGTGATTTTATTCATCGGAAAGTCAGCTGCCTCTTAAATTTGCTAATGTATCTAAGTTGATCTGTACCATATATTGTCTTTATTTTAAGAAATATTTCTAATAATAAAATTGCTTAGTATGTATACAAATGGGGTAATTTCGATTTTCGCAATTGTTTTGTTTATTTTGTTAACATCTGCTCTGTCAAACAAACGTCACCTTTTTTTTTTCTTTACCGCTTACCTAACTAAGCTCGTATGTCTGTGATTTAAATTCAAATAGTGTTCAGAACTATAATACTTTTTTTTTTGACACCACACGGACAGGATATCTACTTATTTTGTACAAAAAAAATAAACACAAAGCACGAAACGGTGAAATGATAGTCAAGAGCAGGAACATTTTCTATTTCACGTTTTCGTACTTTATGCTCTTAGAAATGGTCGACATGCCAAATACTTAAAATATACCTATAAAAATATATAGAAATAGCAAAATAAATAATTAACTACCTACTATGTACTGCTATAAATAGCTTTTACTGTATTTTTAAAATTTATCTTACTCGCAAACAAACCTTATCTTAAAATCAGTTTTGGTATTTTTATAAGGATATTATTGTTATTCGACAAGAACAATGGAATAACTAGAGAATTATTAAAATGTTTTTCTACAGTATTGCTATATCTATATACTATTATTAAGCTGTAACAGAGCTGCTGTAACATTTGAAATATTTGAGAAAAAAATGACTGTATTAGGCTATATACAACTAGGCGTGTCTGAACACAAAATATTTTTTTTAGATTTTTTGTCTCTTTGTTTGCTTGCGCATCACGCATAAACTAATGAACGGATTTTGATGCAACTTTTTTTGTTTGATAGCTCTTGATTAAACTTAACAACTGGTATACAATTTATCCCGCTACTATATCGGGAACATGAGATATAACCTAAAAGTAGACGCAACTCCGCCGCAACCAAAAGCTAGTAATTTAATACAAACAGATGTTAATCGTCACAAGTAGTATTCAGCCAATTTGTTCAATAGTCACTAACGAGCGACAAAGAAAACCTACGACTATAATCTAGAGCTTTCATAGTTCCTCGTACCAACTTATAGGAGTACGAGTCACCACAAAATACATTCTGGGTGTGATTATCCTCGTCTTTTTATTAAAAAAAAACGACGAATTATACTTCTTAAATAGGAATTTATAAACGATTTACCATGTGGTGATGGACTAAGAATACAAGTGTCACCACCTCATTCTTTCCCACGGATGTCCTATGAGAGGCGACTAAGGGAAGTAAGCAATGATCACCCATTGCATTACTGGTGGTAGGGATGGGTGCCAAGTGGGAGCACTCACTTGCTATCGGGCCCGAGCGGGTTAGTACCAAAAAAAAACAAATTAGCAGAGGATTACTGAAATTTTCGACGATTAACTGCAAGTAAGTTGCTGTTGTTAGATTGGCACAACTGTTATCCATTTTGGCGCAGAGTTTGAGTTGCATCTGTTATTTATATTAAATACAGTGTTGTTTTTAGTTATATCATATCTAGGCTCGCCCCCTATTACGTGGGACTCAAACATAGCTGGCGAGTCGTGGGTGTGTAGTACACCTCTGCCTACCCCTTCGGGGAATACAGGCGTGATGCTATGTTTCATATCTAGTGTGTATTGCGAATTTAATAATGAACAAAAACATCGAACAAAGAGTTTGTCTTAAATTTTTCAGCGCCAATGGAATTTCGTGTTCGGTGTCACTGAAAATGTTACAGAAGGCTTACGGTGAATCGACTTGTTAGGAGTCACTGAAAATGTTACAGAAGGCTTACGGTAAATCGACTTTATAAAAAACACGTGCTTATGAGTTGTACAAAGCGTTTAAAAGCGGTCGAGATGTGATGGAAGATTTGCCTCGCTCTGGTAGGCTATCAACGTCTGCAACTGAAGTTAACATTGCAAAATTGAAGGAAATAGTGAATGAAAACCCTCATTCAACTTTGAGAGAGATAGCCGCCGAACTTTCTGTGTCTCACGAGTCGATCTGTATCATTTTAAATAATCACTTGGGTATGAAACATGTTTCCGCTCGGCTAGTCCCAAAAGACCTGAATTTTCTCCAAAAACTCAATCGCATGAGAGTCGCTGAGGACATGCTAGAACCAGTCAATTCCGACCCAACATTCATGAAATTCATTGTTACTGGTCACGAGACGTGGGTTTACGAGTTTGACATGTAAACTAGTCAACAAGCTTCGGAGTGGCGACTTACAACTGAACCGAAACCGAAAAAACCACACCAAAGTCGATCAAAAGTCAAAGTCATGTTGACTGTTTTCTGTGACTATCGCGGTGTTATGCACTCGGAATTCTTGCCAGAAGGTCAAACGGTAAACAGAGAATATTATTTGAGCGTTATGACGGCAAATTCGACGAAAAAGGCCAGATTTGTGGAAAGAAAATTCTTGGATTTTGCACCATGATAATGCGCCTTCGCACAAGGCCATCATTGTGAATGAATTTTTGTCCAAACACTCAACAAATATCATCGAGCAACCACCATATTCACTAGATATGGCTACAACCGACTTCTTTCTTTTTCCTAAACTCAAATTACCACTTCGTGGCACCCGTTTTCAATTGGTATAAGACATAAAGGAGAATTTGCGGCGAGAACTGAGCTCAATTCCAGAAACAGCGTTTAAAAATGTTTAGATGATTGGATTATTCGTTGGCGTTTCTGAAGGAACATACTTTGAAGGTGATAAAATAAATTTGGATGAATAACAAAAATTTTGTTTATTATTTATTTTTTCCCGGTACTTTCTTGACAGAGTAGTTTATAGAAGATAGATAGATATGCAGGGTGCGCTTACTGTTATTCGCCGTAACTATTTATAGTTACATACAGGGGAATTAAAATTTGCCATCACAATGGAAATTACTGGAGACTAACTATACTCTCGTCCATTACAAAATATTCAAGCTTCGATCAGGTATTGTTGATCGAAGTATTCAAGATTAAAATGTTTAAAACGATGGGTCCATCCATCCATCCATCCATCAGCCTTTCATCGTCCACTGCTGGACAAAGGCCTCCCCAAGATGGGGGTTTTACTATAATCGCCATCGGTCGGCGATCGCAGTGAATGTTTTTAGTACACAGGGGAACGCTGCTGCCCGGTCTCCCGGTAATCCCTTAGTCGGCTTTTACGACTCCCATAGGAAGAGACGGAGTGGAGCTATTCTTGGTGCCGGCCCCACACGGCACAAAACGATGGGTGGGTAACTCAAATCTTTGAACTGCGATTCGTTTAGTTTATCGATGTTTTACTGGCTCAGCCGATTTTTGTCAAACAAGTACCTTCTAATTACTTCTTAAGAGGTGATCCCACATAACATTCCTCAAGATTTGATCTGAAGATCCATCAGAAAATAATTTATTTGTTGAAACTTGTAGAAAGATGGACTGTATTTTACAACTGTGTTTGACAAAGTCGTGATTACTGCAGCCTATGAAGCATGTCTTCCGCTCATACAAACCCACAGTTGATGAGTGAAAGTAGGGACGCCATTCAGTTATGGTATACGGTAGCTCAAGCTGTTTCGTAATATAATGATACGCATAAGGTAAAAAGTAAGTTTGACATTAATAAAATTACTATGTACTCGTGTATGTAGGTACCAATGTGAAATTTTCTAATCAACATGCAGTTTTTTTTATACTACGTGGGTGACAAACAAGCATCAGCGGCTACCGTAGCCTATAGACTAGCTAGCAATACTAGAGGCATCACCAGCGCGTCACCAGACAAGGAAAGAGATTAGTGGATAGGTAGGATACTAAGGAGAAGACAGGAAGGATAATAAGCAGAGTATAGGAAGGGGGCTGGAGCCTCTAGCGCCCTCACCCACCATACGAAACAGAACGGTAGGAGTACCTACCATCCACACTACCCTGATCGTTGCCCCGAACGACGGGGTGTGCGGTTAGGAAAATATCTTACCGCAAAAAAAAAAAGGATTACCTACCGTTATTTATTCGAATCCTGGGACATAATAAGAAGTAAAAAATACATAAAACAGGCGAAAGATTACTACACTAGGCTTATCATCACACCATCTCCCTTGCGGGGTAGGTAGAGAGAGTGCCAAAAGGCTCTATTCTTGCGTAGGTACACATCTCGCTTCCTCAGCCTCCATAAGTCTCTTTATACACGCTCGCCGGTTTCGGAGACTCCTGACTCCACCTTCCAAACTTGCACTATTCAGAGATTTTTCAGTCTTCTATAATTTAACCCGTATTAGTCTAGCTTAATGGTCCACAGCCTAAATTTCTTTCGCTGAGAGAAGACCTGTGGCCAACAGTGGGTCAGTACAAACAAGTGCTACATATTAGCTTCTTTCTCGAACAAAATGAATTATTTATATTATTCTCATTCCTCAGAACGTGATCACAGAGATCTAGTACAGAGTCTGGGCTAAAAAAGAGTATCTAAAAATAGTCTATAACTTGCACCTAACGCTCAATACTTACGTATAGGTCGAGTCTATGAGTGTGAACAGAGCACTTGCAGCCGGTGTGAATTGCAACTTGTCGATATTATCTGTATTCAATGGGTAATTAGAACAAACTGCATAGAAAGGGCTAGTGTTGTTTTAGCGCGTTTACTAAGAGCCTTTTGAAGTCGACGACAGAGTAATGTCTTAGTTACGAAGATTGCGTATTGCATCTAGTTAAAATATTGTTTTGTGTGTTAGTGATTGAGCAACGGTATATCGTGTTAAAGATTAGATTTTGTACCTTCATATTATGACAAAATATTTTTGGAGTCACCAAATAGTTTGGTTAAAATAATCCCATAAAAACATAAATGTGAAATGAGAGCCAACTTCAATATTATGATATATGTCTTGGTTGTTGACTTCAACGACCAAAGAAGTGAGAGCTATATGGGGCCAAGTTCAATGGTCCGTCTTGAAATTTATTTATAACAACTTAAAATATAATTTCTTCTTATAACTTAGCATAATATATTGAAGCTCAAGGTCTGACTTGGTTCATTATAACAGGCACTATAAGTAAGAGTTCCTAATAAAATAATAAATAAATAAATATTCAGGGGCATTTTACACAACGTCCTCTGGTCCCAAACTACGCTTGTGGTACCAGATTATGGATGTAATACATTATATTACTTTTTTTTTGTAAATACATACCTACATATTTATAACAGATAGAAAATACTCAGACGCAGTACAAATATATAATATATATGTGTTCATCACACAAATAATTGTCCTGAGTGGGAATCGAACCCACGACATCGTGCACGGAAGTCGGTTACACTACCGACAACGCCACGAGGTCCTCGAATCCGCCATCTCGCGTCCAAATAGAATCAATCAATTTAAAAAAAAAAAATGATAAAAATTTACTACTTTGACTAAAAATTTACTACTACTTCTGATTTATTTCTTTGTGTTCACCCAACTACATAATCTGGATGCTAAATTTAAACTTTCAAGGTCCTATGGAACTGGGTTAGAGTTTGACATATTTTTGTGAAATAGTTTTTGAGTTATGAGGGGATCAAAAGTGGCTCCAAATGGTTCATGTAATATTACACACGGTACTGCTCGCCAATTCTTTAACTTGGCTTGACTTGGCTTGACACGCTACCGCCTGTCTAGATAATTGTGTTAATAAAAATATGCTCGTAAAGTGCTCTAATCCACTGAGCTACCGTACTATTTGTTAGAAATACACAATCTCCTTACCACATTTGTCTTAACGACCAACGGCACCTTTTTTTTTATTTTTTTATTTTAGGTGGGCAAAAATGTCCTACCGCACACCCCGCTGCCCGGGGAGACAACGGGGTAGTGTGGGGCTCTCACCCACTAAAAACCCACCGTGCGCCCTCACCCGCCCTTGCTACGGCGGATCACGGGAACCGCGTCGTTTCTCCGCGATCCGCAGGCGGCAGCCCCTTCGGGCACCCTCTCTTGTGCGACGCCCCGCGCACTTGGGCGTCACACCTTCGCGGTAGGCTTCCGCGGACGGCAGGGTACTCCCCGACCCCACCGACCGCAGCCTCGGCTAGGGCGGCATCAGGCGCAGGTAAGCGCGCGCACGCCGCCCCGCGCGCCGGCGGCGAATCGGGTCCGCGAAGGAGGATTCCTCCCGGGCCCTCTCCGCCGCCTCCTTCCGCGAGATGACAGCCTCGCAGAAGGCGGCGACCGTGGTCCAGGCCCTGTCACTGCCAACCATCGCTCGCGCAACGGCCGGCAGCGACAGGTCCACGCCTATGACTGCAGCGAGTTCCCGGCGCTGCACATCCCAGGCCGGGCACGACTCGAGCGTGTGCTGCGCCGAGTCCTCGCCGCAGTCGCAGTGGTGACAGCCTGGGGTCTTCTCCCTCCTAGCGATCGTGTGCAGGTATTTGCCGAAGCAACCGTGCCCCGACAAAACCTGCACCAACCGGAAGGTGAGGACCCCGTGCTGCCGCCCTGCCCATTCTTCCAAGATCGGCTGGAGCGCCCCCACGGTCCAGAGACCAGCCCGGGGCGTCTCCAGCCGAGACCTCCACTTTAGGACGGTGGCGCGGCGGGCATCTTCCCGCCACGCAGAGATTGCGCTTGGCGAGGGGCGGCTGCCCCCCGCCCGCGCCGTCGACGCCCGCCGATAAACGTCGGCGAGCACTTCCGCCTCCAGATCCCAAGGGAGGGTTCCGGCCAACGCGCAGGCTGCATCGCACGAGACCGTGCGGTACCCGCGTATTGCCCTGACCGCTACGACCCTCTGTGGACGCCACAGAAGGGCCCTATTGCGAGCGGCCAGGGACTCCGCCCACACGGGCGCGCCGTACAGTGCCATTGACCGTACTACCCCCGCGTAGAGTCGTCGACACGCGAGACTCGGTCCGCCCAAATTCGGCATCAGTCGCCCGAGGGCGGACGCCGTGCCGACGAGCTTTGGCGCAAGACGGCGGAAGTGCTCGTCAAAGTGCCACCGTCCATCCAATACCAGGCCCAGGTACTTGATGTGGGCCTGGATTGGAAAGCCCACAC
The DNA here is from genome assembly GCA_948253155.1 of Leucoma salicis. Taxonomy (NCBI): domain Eukaryota; kingdom Metazoa; phylum Arthropoda; class Insecta; order Lepidoptera; family Erebidae; genus Leucoma; species Leucoma salicis. Next base: position 25,328,282 of record OX411804.1, on the reverse strand, counting down.
CGTTGACCGTTATCGAGGCGCCGGCGGGTGGGCCGCGTCGGGGCTCATGGAAGAGTAGGGCCTCCGAATTTTCAAGGGCCACCCTAAGCCCCAGCGCCTCGATCCGCCTGACCACCTCCGCGGTTCCTGAGGTGGCCAGCGTTGCCGCCTCCTCGAGGGTCCCGCCCCGGGCTGTGACGAGCGTATCGTCTGCGTAGCAAATTACGCCCAGCCCGGGGGGGAGCCGGCCACGGAGGACCCAGTCGTAGCCGATGTCCCACAGGAGCGGCCCTAGAACCGAACCCTGCGGGACGCCGCACGACATAGCCCTCCTTACAACGTCCCCTTCCCGGTCCACGAAGAGGACGCTGCGGCCGTCGAGGTAGTCCGCCACCAGCCGCCTTAGGTAGAGGGGCACTCCATGGTACCGGAGTGCCTCCTTGATGCAGCCGAATGGCAGACTATTGAAGGCGTTGGCGATGTCGAGCGACACCGCCAACAGCACTTCCCTCGAGGTGACGGCCTCCGCAGCCGCGGCCTTCAAGCGCAGGATGGCGTCGACCGTAGACCGACCGGCCCGAAATCCGAACTGGGCATCGGACAGGTCGGGGCCGACCGCACTTAGGTGCCGGACGATGCGAGCAGCGACTACCCGCTCGAGCAGTTTGCCCGCCTCGTCCAGCAACACGATGGGCCTGAAGGCCGCGACTGTATTCGGAGACCGTCCCGGCTTCTGCAGGAGCACGAGCTTCCCCTCCTTCCAGCAGTCAGGGAACCGTCCGGACACCAGGCAAGCGTCGAACAGTCCCCTGAGGCGGGGCTCTAGGTGGTCAAGGACCAGGGCCAGCACTCGGGCGGGAACCCCGTCCGGCCCGGGGGCGGCGCTTCTCCGCATACGCGCTGCCGCCGCCCCCATCTCCGTCGTCGTCACGGGCGGTACCTCCCCGTCGTCGGCCTCCCGGTCGTCATCTGGCTCAGCCATGACCGGGGGCGTGTGCACCGCCCGTGAAGGGAATAGTCCCTCAACCACCTCAGAGAGGAAGCCCGGCCGGAGGGTCTCCGTAAGGGGGGGGCCGTGGGCGCGGAGCTTGTTGAGCGCCGCGCGGTACGTGCGTCCCCAGGGGTCACGCTCGAGACCCTCCAGCATCTCCTGCCTTTTCGCTTCTTTGGCGCGACAGATGGCCAGCTTAAACGCGGCGCGCGCACTGTTGTACGCCGCGTACAGCTGGCCCTCCCACTCTTCGTCGCGGATTCGGCGACGTCGGCTGCGGGTGTAGGACCTCCGGGCACGAATACAGGCCGCACGGAGGTCCGCCAGCTGCGGGGACCACCAGTAGACCCCCTTCCGTCGGGGTGGGCGCCGCACGCGGGGCATGGCCGCATCGCAGATCTGCGTAAGCATGCCGCGAATGCGGCCAGCCTCGGCGCCCACGTCTTCCGTCAGGGGGGGAGGCAGCCAAGATTGAAAAATGGCCGCCTCCACCAGCAGCTCCCGGTCGAGCCTACCCACAGCCCATCGCGGAAAAGCGGGAGTTCTGTCCGCCGCGTGACCCCTGCTGGCGCCCTGAAGGGTCCGGGAGACCTCTATCTGAATGTATCTGTGGTCAGATAGGGTCTCGACCTCCTCCAGGACTCGCCAGCTCCTTACACGTGCGGCGACACTGGGGCTAGCGAACGAAAGGTCCACTATCGACCCGCCCCCGCGCCGCACGCACGTTAGGGCGGACCCTCGGTTTAGCAACACGAGGTCCGCCGCTTCCGCCCACTCTTGGACCGCCGCACCTCGGGCGTCCGTCCTGGGGGACCCCCACGCCGTTGATTTGGCGTTGAAGTCCCCCAGCACCAGCACAGGGCTCGGTGCCATCCGCCGTATCGAGGTCTCCAGGTTGTGCAGGAAGACCTCGAAAGCCGCCAGACTACGATTGGGGGAGAAGTACACGCCATACAGCGTGACCCCTCCCCATTCAGCCGCCACATATCCCGTGCCCTTGTCTTTGACTGACAAGGGCAGGGAATGCGGCGCCGCCGACCCGACGACCGCCACGGAGCCATCCCCGCTACCCGCCCAATTGGGGCGATCGGGGACTATGTAGGGCTCCGCAGCTACGGCAACACCGATCGACCGCTCCGCCATGGATTGCAGGAAGAGGTCCTGCGCCCTGGCGGAACGGCCGAGATTCCCTTGGAGGAGGATAGAGTCGTGGTCCATAAACTAGACCACGACATCCTCCTCCATGCGCTGCAGCGGTCCAGCCGCGCTGGGTTGAGCAGCCGGGGCCGATTGGCTGCCCACCCCCCTCTTAGGGCCTGACTTGGCCGGAGGCCTGCACCCCACCCGCCCCATGCAGTGGTTGGCGGGGCGGTTGCCCGCCGCGCATGCGGGGCAGTGTGGAGTGGCAGTACAGGTCGCCGCCTGGTGCCCTGCCTGACCGCAGCGGAAGCAAAGCCCGCTGCAGTCGAAGCAGTTGGTGCACAGCGGCCGGGTGTGACCGACCGCCATGCACTTGTAACACCTGGCAGGCCGGGGCTCCAACGCGGTTACCCGCGCGGCGCTCCAGCCCACCAGAAGTCTACCGGCGGCGACCAAATCTTTGGCCGCCGCGACAGGGCACGATGCCCAGACGGCACCCACACCACCTGGACCTGGGCGAATGGTGCCCACCCGGACGGCGCTGCTGGGAGACCCGGTTTTCGAGGCGATTGCCTCCCGGATCTCTTCCGCCGTCACAGAATCGTCCAGCCCGGAAATGCGCAGTTCGGCGCACTTCACGGGTCTGGCGACCCGGACACCACTCTCAGCCGGGAACAGGCCCAGCAGCCTCGCGGCCATCGCGTCGGCCGTCTTGGCGCCCTCTGGCCCCAGGTACTCGAAAATTCGAGCACCTGTCCGGGCTTGGCGGGAGCGAGCGGAGACGTCCCCGAGATCGGAGACGTTTATCTCCCGCCGGGCTCGCTTCAGGACGGCCTCGTACGTCAGACCCCTATCCTTGGCCTCAGGCAGCAGCGTGATTACAACGGCTGCTGTCTTCGGCACTTTTAGTTTGCGCGGCTTCCGCGTCCTCTTCTTTTTGTTCTGACCGCCGCCAGAATCACCCTTTAAGGGTGCAGTAGGGGCCGCATCTCGGGCTGTTGCACCCTTGCGCCTCCTACCCCGGGACTTTCGCCCACCATCCACAGTCTGCCAGCCCTCGTCAGCAGAACCAGCAGTGCGGGGGGCAGGAGGTGGGCCCCGGGGCGCAGCAGCTTGAGCCCGCAAGGGCCCAGCAGCGCCAGGTAGGGCCGGGAACTCTTCCCGACCCTGAGACTTCTTAGGCTGGGCCATTGGTGGCCCAACCTTGGCGCCCTTTCTCCCCCTCGTGGGGTGCTCCGGCGGCGGCACCGCCACTGCCGCAGAGTATGATGCCACGCGACCACCCTGACAAGGGAGCGGTGCCGGCACCGAGGGTGCTGCAGCTCTCCTCTTATCTGCGGCGAGCGGCGGACGAACGTGGGGCTCAGGTGGGAGCCGGGCGCTGAGAGCGCTGATCCGCGGGTCGTAGACCGCTGCGACGCGGTCGATTACCCGGCGGAACAGCTCCTCCGATGCATCGACCGGTGGCGCAGAAGCGCTCGGAGTGGCAGCCGAGGCCCTCGGGACCGCCTCAGGGAGCCCCAATTCGGCTCTCATATTGGCCATCCCGAGGCGCATTTCTTCTACATTTGCCTCGAGGCGCTGATTTCGCGCCCCAAGCTCAGCCAGCTCCACCTCTAGGCGCTCATTGCGCGCCACCAGCCGCTCCACCACGTCGGACAGCTCCGTGGCGGCGTTCTTTAGACACCTAATAAAGGTGCCTTTTAAATTTCGAGAGCCCGTGGCCACCGTGGTTATGATGGCCACACTGTCCGAGGCTCTCTCGGCAATCTGGGCCGTCGTGGGCGGCCCATTCTGGTCTATCGGGAGGCGGAGCTTATTAGAGAGGTCCGCCAAGCGTTCCTCCGCTGTTTGCTCCGCCTCCATCCTCTTTAAATTTATTGTCTCGGCCTTGTTGGCTGAGATGTTGCGTGGGATCGGTGTCCCAGGCCGGCTGACTCCTCGACCCCTAACCGCAGTCGGTATTTTAGGGGGAGGCATCTCCGCCGAGCTGCCGTCTGACTCCGACGCAGCGCCACCCTGAGACAGGGTGCGCTTGCGCCAAAACCGCGACGGGAGCGGCTCCAATAGCACCGCAACCTCTGCCGGCCGCGGTGACTGTACTCGAGCAGCCTGGATATGGCCGCTCTCCTCGGCAGCGGACATCTCGGCAGCTGAAGTACAAACCGAGCTGCCCGTCGCCGAGCCATCCCTTGATGATTGGGACTCTCCCATCTTCTTGCCCTTGCGGGCCTTTCTGCCGCCGCGCGATTTACGCGCGGATGCATTGGTAGGGGCAGTAGTTTTTGCCGGACCCCTATCGGCTGAGGTGTCAGGTGTCGCACCCGACTCCGTCGAAGTTTTCTTTTTTAAATTTTCAAAATCCATAAGATTCCCAACGACCAACGGCACCTATCGGAAGCATTTACATGCATTAATCTAATAATAAGTTTAATTTTTGCAATTAAAATTCATACTAATTGACGGCGTGATTTTTTTAAGCATTTTGATCTATATTGTAGACTATAGACTATACAAAACGAATATAATAGAATGGAAGCTACTTAACTATTAAGTGTTCTTTTTTTTTAATACAAATTGCTTTATTAATAACTAGTATGTGCTCGCGACTTCCTCCGTATGGACTTCAGTAGGTATATAATAAATTCACTCTAGGGAACACCAATGACAGCTTGCTGTCCCACAAGAACCATCCGTGTTTTCGAAATAAAAAAGTTATTTGATCGGTTTAGTACTTATAGTGTGAAAGCGTAACCTACTAACGAACATACGCATTTTCGCATTAATAATAATATAGTATAGTTTATAGCTAAGAATAGTAAGGATTCTGTTAAATTTCAAATTATTTAAAAGGCCTTAAAGCTATCACCTTGCTGTGTTGAGTAAATTAGTCGGACACTTAAGTTGGTCACTTACTAAACGACCTTTTAAATTTGAAAATGGGAAATCATTATTTGCTTTTAAAAAATAACGTCGGCAACATTTCAATTATAAGCATTTAGACCGTCCGGGACAATTTTAAAGCCGGCCCCACACGGCAACAACGGCACGAGCACGGCACAAGGCGAGGTGTGCGTTAAGGCTTGTTAATAAAATTGATACCATGGCATGGACGGTTATGTACTTAAAATGACAACGTGCCTAGTATTGAATGATTTGTTTACCTGACCCTAATGCCAAGTCTTCACCAAGCAAAGAGACAACACAATACAAGTGAGAGTATATGGGCTCACACATCCACCCCCATATTCTCACCACATGTACTAAAACTCACAAACAAACAAAAACCAAGCCTCTTCCATCTTAGCGGTATCGTTAAAGTTCTCCGAATCTACCTAAATAATGTAAAGGTATAAATATAAATTAAATGTTTACAATAACGTAGATCTAACGATCAAAACTGGCTCAGTGGTCTAGCAATAGTGTACTAAAGGCAACAAAATGTTATAGGGATCAAGAAATTCTTCAGCTTGGAGTTAGAAAGGTTGCAGTGTTTTACCCTCGAGCCTCGGAAAGAATGTAGAGCCTTTGATTTTGCGCCTAATTTCTCTGCAGTCATATCGGATTTTTTTATTGCTAATGATGACAGAAGAGCCACGGCCCACCTGATGGGAAGTGGTAACCGATGCACATGTCATCATCACCTATACCGAGAGTACTGTCAGGCTGCTGCACACCATTTCATTTCTAAGATATACACATAAAAGAATAAACGGCTATCTTCTGCTACAGCCTAAACACACTGACGTGCTTCATGACCAATTACACAGGAAACGGTGGTACCGGCCCGTTCGTCCCCAATATTAAGTGAATAATCTCACTTGGTACCCAGCCCTACCTCCAGTAATGCAATGGTTGCTTACTTCCCTTAGTCGCCTTGTACGATACCTGCGGGAAAGGATGGGGTGACACTTGTATTCTTAGCCCATCACCACACGGCGAATGCCGTCCCATTGGACTATGAGAAGAAGGGAACAGGGAGTGCACTATAATGTCTCCAGGTTACATGGCTGGAAATTACAGTCTAGAGATCGTTATTATTACATCAAAACTCCATTGTAATAAAGAAAACAAATTTATGACTGCATCCCATTAAACATCACACAAATATGTTTTTTTCTTCTAAGTGTCTACATTGTCAATTAAAGCCAGGGCCGGCGTCGACATCAATACTGTCGGTGGGTGGACAATTACAGAGTGAGCTAACATCAGCTAAGCCCACCTGAATACTTGCCGCTGCTATAATTAATTATTGTTTTAACGAAAACAATGTAGAAACACTTAGCGCACTTGTTTCATGTAGGGTGAATATCAGTTTGTAAAAAATACACCTCTATGTTTTTAAAAAAGGAATGTGACATTAGATTTTCAAGACATCAGCTGCTAATTTAAAGTACACCTGCTATTTTGTCTACCCGTTATCATATATTTCTGTGGACCACTGAAGTAATGTGGTACAATCCAGTGGTCCGTCATTGGTCTATGGTGCCTTTATTTAGTACTATCTTATTTAGTCTACTTTGTACTTGAACAGGAACATCGATGCTAGTGACTTGTTCTGCTCCATTATTATATTTTTTGAAGTGATGAAACATCATTAGATATCTATTTGACTTCGAGTCGAAACTTGGTAGTCGATAGAGATCGATCCTGCATTTTGATAAAAACTGTATGGTTACCGTAGTCTTAGTAGTATTTGTACTTCTATGCTGATAGTACGTGGGCAACGAAATGATAAATCGATATGAGCGTACAGTCGCTTAATTGCTTATTTAGTTAACACTTATACAATAGAATAACGTATTCAGGAATCCAAGCGCATATTACAAGCAATGTATGAGTTTACCTTTTCATTGGATAGTTCACTAGAATGATAATAAGGAGACGATAGGGATTAGTATAGGTCTCGCGAGCTCTCATTTTCTATTCGAAAATACAATGGTAGGGTACCTGCTGTTTTTTTACGTTGATCTTCTGTGGGGGGTTGGTACTTCCCCGATCGATCCGGGTCCATACATGATGGGATAAGCAAGGTTTTACCACTAGTAACAGCACATCCCAAACTCCTAGGGCTAATTTACATTATGGGTTTTTTCATATTGTAGGTAAGCGCTAAGAATAGATTTTACGCAAATCCTATCCGAAATGAATATTTCATCGACATAACGAATCGACTTGAGCGAAGCCGCGGGTAATGCACTACTAGTGCATTTTGCGGGCCATTAATATACTATTAATATCTATCACTCAAAAACTAACAATTGTTTCCGTTAGATATTTTTTTTCTATAAAATTTGGCTAATAATATTAATTAAAATTAATTAATAAATAAATATAAATAAATATTCACGGATATTTCACACAACGTCCTCTAGTCCCTAACTAAGCTTAACGCTTGTGCTATGGGTACCAGATTACGGATATAATACATATATATACAAGCGTTAAGCTTAGTTTGGGACCAGAGGACGTTTGTGTGAAAAATGTCCGTGAATATTTATTTATGTCTAAGGCAGTATAATTATAATTATCTGTGTTCATCACACAAATAATTGTCCTGAGCGGGAATTGAACCCACGACCTCAAATAATTATAGCATGAATGCGCAACAAACAAAAAAATACTCCCTTTTATATTTATAATATATTTGAGTAGATAATAAAATAATATTAAATTAGTATAGAAGTATATCTAGCTATCCATCCTCATATTAGTTTGCAGTTAAAATGTTCTAAGATAATTAAAATAATATAAAATTTTAAGCAAGAACTTTGAGTATTGATCTTGATTTTTACCAACTTGTCAGATTATATTGAATCTAGATATAACTATGCTCAAAGACATTTTGCATGAATAGGAATCGTATATTTAAAGCACGCACCCGTCACGAGGAAAATATGTACCCGTTCAAGGTCCAATGAAATTTGTCATTCAAGAAGACTGCGGGCATCGCAGACAGGCTACGCGCGCGCAAGTAAAACAGGCCCATCTGCGTAGTGAGGATTTTCCTCAGAGGTACACTGGGAGCGAGCATTGGAACAGCAACATTCAATTATTATTTTGTAGTGTAGTTTATTAAAGAACTGTCTTGAGTTTCTTCGTTAATAAACTCTTTACTAATAATAATATTGAACAATTATTAGTTAAGACTTTTTAAATATAATGTTGATGAAAGAGCCTAAGTTTTCTTTTGAAATACTAGAGGTGTCGACTATGTCGTCTTTGTTATATTTAGTACAGTTCTCTGGCTTTATAAAAAGCACTGACAATTTTCTTATAAATTCGTAGAATATCTTTATGTAAGATAGATAATCTACGAATTTATAAGAAAATTGTGTACTTCTTTGATTTCCTGATAAGAATGCTGTTCGTAGTGACAAAATAATTATACCTATATTATTTACAATTAATATTTCGCAGAACTTTTTAAGTAAAACTTTTATTTAACTTGTGAGTTATTACATATTACGATTATATACAAGTACAAACATGTATTCGTATTCATCAATTTTCGACACACCAAACCACCTGACAACATAAAATTCTCATTTAGCCTTGAGAATATTTCTCACGACTATTACTGTCAATAAAGCATTCTTCCGGCATATTATTGTTAGGCTTGGTGTACCTCGCACCTCACAAGGAAGACACATCGACACGTACTTCACCGAAAATTACCGACGTAACTTTTGCGCCGTGAATTTTTAGAGCGCATGCTTCCGTATTCCTTGTGCCAGACGTGTTCGACTCAGGGTCGCGTATGATAGGTTTATTACGAACGCTTTCAGAATCATCGTCCCTTTAAAGATGGTTTGTTAATTTGAAATGTTACGGTAACATCTCAGTGAATATTGAAACCAAATCATCTTTATTTTTACGTGATTTTATTGAGCAATATTCGTAAGAACGCTAAGACAAAGGTATCGGATTCAATCCCCACTTAGACTTTGGAAATAATGTATTATTTATTTGCAAATTTTTGCTTTCTTGAAAATATTGTGAAGGAACATGAATGTTTGATTGTCTGCAAATCCCCATTAGAAAGAATAGGATAAAACTAACCAAGTAATATTCTATAAGCCTTTGTGATTATCAGACCATTTTGTGAAGTTATATTAAATTTTCTGGTACTTAGCCGTGGCAATACAGACGCGTGAAGGCAGTCTACAATATCATAATTTTACACTTTTTAATGAATTAAAACTCCATGGGGAGAGTATTACCACTTTAATATTATCACAATCTGTTATTTATTATCTTATAAATTAATCAATATTTCCAACAACTGGGCTGCATCTGGCCATACAATGTCGTCCATTATCAAACCTGTTTTTATTACCGCCACATCCACTGTAAGAAAACCCTTTACATGACCGCGTTGCTATATCAAAATAGTACCTGTTAATAAAATACGAATTATCAATGCGTAGAACAATAATTCATTGTTGATTAACACAAAGTGTGAAAATGGGAAATCAAAAATAACAGTCACGAGCAGGATTTGAACCTACATCTCCTGGATACCGTCCAGATGCTTTGCCAATTCAGCCATCGTGATAATTGCTCGGGACTGTTATTTTCGATTTGACATTTTCACACTGCGTTAATTTATATTGCTAAGCATGTCAAATACTAAAAAAAATTATATAAAATATAAAAATAATCATTGTTGATCGTTGAAGAAGTAGATCTGATATTAAGAAATGGGTCAACAATTATAAATTTAACTAGTGGCAGAGCTTTGTTAATCTCGTACAGGGCCGGCTTGATTAGGGAACTCATAGAAGATCGTCGTCAAACAACATATAGAACACAAAGTGCGAAAATGTTAAATCAAAAATAACAGTCACTAGTAGGATTTGAACTCGAATCTCCTGGTAAACCGTCCTAGATGCTTTGCCAATTCAGCTATCGTGACAATCGCTCGAAACTGCGAATTTCGATAACACATTCCTTTTTAATGTTGATCCTATTGTGAGTGAGATGCCAGAGGCCCGAAAACCCTCCTCATCCTCCAACCTCTCAATCTCTTATCTCTGTCCTTGTAGTAGGTGAGAGTCAAAAGTAATGCTTCTAGTGTTGCTAGCGTCTATAGGCTACAATTACCACTTACCATCTGGTGGACCGTATGCTCGTTCACCACCTGCGTAGTATAAAAACAGTGAAATTATAGCCAATTGGTTATGATCTCTTTACTCTACTTACTAGTAATAAATAATAGTACCTAATTAAAAAAGGACGAAACTGTATACCTACTTTGGATGATAACTATAACAATCACCGAAATCTGGTTGAAGACGGCAGTACACTGCTGGCTTCTGAACAGGTATATGTGAACGTCCTGGATCTAAATAAGTATTATTTTTAAAAATGTATGTAAGTACTACATTTGTATATAGCTGTAAATGCGCTATATGTATTTAAGATATTTGAAAAAAAAAAATATTAAGGTTTAAGGTATTAGATAAGGTATTAACCTCAACATTATATACGCGATTAAGATCCGATACGTAAATATTTGTGTATAACAAAAATATGACGAGATTATCTCAATTTATAAAATATCTAGAAATTTGTCGCATGTTTTTTTTTGTCTGTAGCCTTTCACAATAAAAGGTTCAAACAGTAAATTAGAAATACATGGTTATAATTTTAAACAAATTAATATAGCAGAGCCCATATCATAGTTATAATTTTCTATTGCAAAATTTCATATTTCGTGTTCTAGTAAATCACCGATCATTTTTATTGCTAAAGTGATATAAAAATATGAATGTATATAATTACTAATTATTGATTGTTTTAAGACACGTAATTCATGTAACTAACATCAAGCATTAAAATGCATGCGTTCTACAAATTGCACGCAAATTCTGAATTATTTGTTTGATCATTAAGGTCACTTCCCCGCCTTTAGGCTAATCGTATTTCCGCCCGCGGACCACTGAAGTAATCCAATACAGTACCAGACCAGTGGTCCGTCAACACACGGCGGGTTTATTTAGTGCGCGAGGACCCCACACTACCCTGTTAGTTACCCCGAACGACGGGGTGTACGGTTACGGTTAGATACATTTTTTCCTGCCTAAACAAAAAAAAGGCTAATCGTATTTGAATGTTCAAACGTAACATCTAAGAAAAGTCATCCTAAGAGATTTTTTTTTAAAATCTATTTAATATTATGTTAACATACCGCGACACTGCATGTTGCACTCATTCAAGCTTCCAAAATTATTGAAGCTTAAAGGACAATAATAGTACTCAAAAGTTAGACACATTTGCATTCGTACGTCGTAATAAAATCTGAAATAGTTGATTTAAATAAGTATAATAATAACAATTCTCGTCTAATTGAATATTATTTTTATTTAAAAGGGGTTTGTGAATTGTTATCTTTTAAAAATTAAAGCTTATTCTACAAGAAATCTAGAAGATACCTAGAAGAGATAATGTTTATGTAGATGTATTGTGTGGTGGTATAGCTTGCACATCCCGGTATGATTTTGTTTTGTACGGTGTGCGAGAGCGCCGCTAGCCCCGAACCTTATCCTCTCCTTATTATCCTTCTTCTACACTTCCTGTCCCTTTCCTTAGCGTTGGAGACGCGCGAGTCTCTGGTGTTGCTACGCGCGTCTATAGGCTATAGTTACCGCTTACCATCATACTTTTTTACCATCCGCGTTCTATAAAATAATAATAATAATGTTTAAATTTAAGGTAGTGTGCCTAAGAATTATTAATTAACTAATCTGATAAATTTCCGACTGGAAAATATATTTTTATTTAATCTCTCGTCGTTCCAATGTTGATTACCATATACATCAATCAATAAATTATCAACCAATAAATCAATACATATATCTTCTAAGAGCAACTAGAGGTATAACCGCCACGCTGATCTAAATATATTCTTCACCTTCAGAAAAATCAAACAAAATTTTTAAATACATATTCCATCTGTCAAATGAAATTATTCTCAATATTGCTGAGTCTATGGGCGGCGATTAACACTTATAATTAAGTGGGTCTGCCATCACAAGCTCGTATGCCATCTTAAGCAATAAAAAAAGTCAGCGGTGTCGTGAATTTTACAATTTTAAAAATTAAAGATATGCGCAATTCTTTAACAAAAACTTTTGTGTATTTTATCATTATATTCACTCTTAATAGTCATCTCTGTGGAATGTTCAAAGTGTTGAACACTATAATACTTAGATATTATGTACCTGGAAACGCTGCTTCTATTTGAAGTTAACCTGCAATCGTATGAATTTGGCTGCATTTTACATATCACATCATCATTCAAGATCCCATCTAAAATAATTTAATTGAATGACAATTAATTAAGTGTTGACACGAATATTAATATTAAACCGTGATATGAATATTAAACCGAAGACGATATTTAATAATTTATCTAAAAAGTCTTATATCTTTAGTTTGGCGGTCTGATAGTGGATTAAAATGCGAGGTATTACCACTATGTGGTTACCTTTCCCAATAATTGTGCCGTAGGGAAAGCCAAATTAGTACCTATTGAGAGAATTGACTGCTAAACTGAGTGGAGGATTAAATATAGGTATAGTAACCGACGATTAAATATAAAATTTGACGATTTGATTTGAATTTGACGGGCATCATGGTGTAGTCGGTAGTGTAACCGACTTCCATTTCCACTCAGGACAATTATTTGTGCGATGAACACAGATATTTGGTGGGCGTCTGGGTGTTTACTATCTATAATATACTGTATTTACAAAAAAAAAAAATTCACTTTGTATTTAATGTATAGTGCTCTAAGCATGTCAAGTGCTAAAAATATATATAAAAATATCTAAATATGTTATTATATCTGTAATCTGGTACCAACAGCACAAGCGTTAAGCTTAGTTTGGGATCAGAGGACGTTATGTAAAATGTCCGTGAATATTTATTTATTTAACAATCCATCCATCCATCAGCCTTTCACCGTCCACTGCTGGACTTAGGCCTCCCCAAGAGAGCGCCACAACGAGCGGTCCTGTGCCAACCGCATCCAACGGCTTCCGAACAAGCGGTCCCGTCATGGGGGATAATGCCGTAATCGCCACGCTTGGCAGGCGGGTTGGCGATCGCAGTGGATGTTGTTAATACTCGAGGGAGTGCTGCTGCCCACTCCCTCGGTATCCCTCAGTCGGCTCTTACGACTCCCGTGGGTAGAGAGGGGTGGGACAATTCTAAAGCCGGCCCCACACGGCACAGCCGGCCCCACACGGCACACATTATTTAACAAATCATTGACCAATCATATCAAGTGTTTTGGAAATTAAACAATAAATTATTACAGTTAAATAGTTATTTGTCTTACTAATCCAGTCCGTTGGCGGTTCATACTGAAAACCCGGACACACTGGTTTTGTAAACCGAATTAAAATATAAAAAAATATTGGAACGACTATTTCTCTCCATTTCATGTTTATACCAAACGTATATTATGATTATGCAACTGTTTATGGTGAGTGAAATTATAACAAGTTTTTTGTCGTAAAAGTATTTTTTGTTATATTTTTTACAATATTATTTCCAAGGGAAATTGACGTCAGATACGCGGTCAAACATTAAATCAGCCAAGAATCATGCCATATGCCCAAACCTATCATCTCCTTGTTATCTTTCCTATCCTCTCCTTAGTATCCAACCTATCCTATATATTCTTTAATATACTGCCCGATTTAATCTAAATTCAATCAGTCATTTATGCATGGTTGACTCACAAACAGCATAACATACTTAATATTATTATAGGCTAAGGGCACCAAATGCCTCTGGCGGATCTCTGAAGTAATGCAACATAGTACCAGTGGACCGCCAACACAAGCGTAGAGACGGCACACGGCGGGTTTCTTTAGTGGGTGTGGGCCCCACACTACGCTGTTCGTTGCCCGGAACGACGGGGTGTGCGGTTAGGTACATCTTTTCCCGCCTTAGCAAAAAAAAACGGCACCAAATGCCTACCTAACTAGTACATTACTTATAAGATTATAAATTTGTCACTAAGGAGGATAATTCTCACTAAAAGCAGTTGTGACGTAATTTTTTACAAGTGAATAAGTAGAAAGGGAAATCGAACTATTTAGTCTATTTTAGAACATTTTTAATTGCGGATTTAAAACAGTTTATTGGCACTGACGGTCCGTGAAATAAGAATGAGACAATTGTACCTATTGCTCGTAAAAACTCGTACTTATTGAATCGTAATTAATTACGTATTAATTCGTTTTGATAATAAGACTGAATTAAATTGAGCTGTGGCAAGTGCAGTTGTGACCGATGCCAAATTAGTATTTTGAACTGAAATATCTCACTTACTTACTTACTTATCATCACGCCATTTCCCTTGCGGGGTAGGCAGAGAGAACAGAGTGCCAAGAGGCTCTATTCTTGCATACATCTCTCGCTTCCTCAATATTCATAACTCTCTTCATACACGCTCGCCGGTTTCGGAGACTCCTGACTCCACCTTCCTTCAATACATGACCAATTTGGTCTAGGTAGGTTAGTCTCGGTCTCCCCCTGTGCCTACAACCTTCCACTTTTGCATTGTATATCTTCTTAGCCAGTGGCTCGTCCGGCATTCTTTCCCCATGTCCGAACCATCGGAGCATTCCCTTTCACATCTTTACACCAATACTCTCTTTCATACCTATTCGCCATCTTACGTCATTGTTACGAATGCGGTCAGTCAGCCTCACTCCACAGATTCTCTGCAGAGATCGCATTTCGACCGCATTGATTTTACTCATGCTCCTTTTTACATACCCAACTCTCGCTTCCATATAATAACGTTGGGACAAGCACTGCATTGTGTATTGCGACACGTACTTTCTGGCTGAGATGGTGGCTGCCGAGAAGTTGTCCCAATGCTCCGTTCACTCTATTTCCCGCATTCACTCTTCTCTCTACATGAGTGGTGTACCTTCCATCCCGACTGAATCCACATCCAAGATATACAAATTCATCCACTTGTTCTAGCACACCATTTCCTATTGCTACTTAACATCTGTTCTGGCTTCCTCTCTTTCAAAAACCATTACTTTGGTTTTGCTCACATTCACACGTAGGCCCCTTTTCTTACAATCTTCTGCCATTACGTCGACTAGGGTTTGCAGGTCAGTCGCAGACTGCGCTAATAGGACCGCATCGTCTGCATATAGCAGCGAGTTAACCACTGAGTCGCCCATCTGAACTCCCACATTCATTTCATTCAACCTTTGTAGACATTTATCCAGATATATGATAAACAGTCTGGCTGATAGAACGCAGCCCTGTTTAACGCCGATATTGACATCAAACCAGGGTGACATTCCATCATCCAGCCGCACACAAGCTCTGCAGTCCATGTAGTTGGACTGCACCGCTTGTAGCAGTCTACCGTTAATACCATACTCCGGCAAAATGTCCCAAAGTTCCTTTCGTACAACAGTGTCAAATGCTTTCTCCAAATCTACAAAACTGCTGAAAACCCTCTGGCCTACAGCCAGCTGTTTCTCCACAATGTTGCGCAGAGAAAACACTTGATCCATGCATCCTCGTCCACACCTGAAACCTCCTTGTGCCTCACACAAAAATTCATCAGACACCATCCTCATTCTCCTTTCAATAATCTTACAATACACTTTGGCTGCCAAACTGGTCAAGCTTATGGCTCTGTAGTTTGCACAGTCATATCGTGAACCCTTGTTTTTAAACAAGAGCACGATGACTGCGCTTCTCCAGTCCTTGGGAACCATTCCTGAGCTCCAACATATATTGAGAAGCATCAGGAAGGATTCCCAGACACATGAGCCTCCAAGCTTGATCATCCAAAATATTCACTCCATCGGCTTAACAAATCTTGTGTTTGCGTAAAAATGTCTCCACCTTTAGACCTTATTTTATTCATTCTGAAAGCTGACCAACTACTCCGAGATTTCTTCACCTCCCTACAGTAAAGTTTGGCTTTCACTTTCCTATGCTTCTTTGAGCATCCATATACTTCTTTCGCTGTATCTACCAAATGAAATTTCTCGAGGAGTTGTAAGTAAGGTATGTTTAATAAAATGGATTTTATTCTCTGTACACAAGCATATAAAGAGCGCAGTCTTTCTAGACACAGCCTGATTTTACCAGTCAAAACAATCAAACTTATAACTATAGGTTAAGTCGTTGCCTTGGTGTAAAGAACTCAGTTCTTGTCTGGTGAGTTATTTCTTTAAACTGGGGCGCCAAGCCAAATGGGTCTTTCTTTGCAGTAAACACGCATATAGTGTCTTCGTAAGTTCGAATCGAATCAAGTTCTTTTCACCCCTTGTCTCGGCCTAGAGAGTGCTCGACTTCAGATAAAAGTTGGGTCCGTCTCTCCTTCAGCATGTTTGGAGGACATTCTGATGGCCAGTATATCGCACATCCCTCGTGGCGTCATCCGGATAGTAATGGATATTCTCTATTTTTTTTATTCAATGGTTGGCAACCAAGCTTACGGCCTACGTAATATTTAGATATTTTTATATATATTTTTAGCATTTGACATGCTTAGCACTATACATTAAACACAAAGTGAAAAATGTGAAATCGAAAATAACAGTCATCCTGCTCCTGACTGTTATTTTCGATTTCACATTTTTCACTTTGTGTTTAATGCCTACGTAATAGTTAACTGTTGCCGTAGCCTAGGCGCTAGCAATACTAGAGGCATTCACGCATCATCATCTTCTTCTACCACTTATCCCTTTACTTGTAAACGGATAAGTGGTGGAGAGGAGGGATGATAAGGAAAGGATAGGAGGGATACTAAGGAAGGTACAGGAAGGATTGTACACAGAGGTTAAAAAGAATAATAAGGAAAATAAAGCGAGGATAACAAAAGTCCGTGTGGTGACGGACTAAGAATACAAGTGTCACCACCCCATTCTTTCCCACGGGTGTCGTATGAGGCGACTAAGGGAAGTGAGCAATTATAATCCATTGCATGACTGGTGGTAGGGCTGGGTACCAAGTGGGAGTACTCACTTGGTATCGGGCCTATGCGGGTTGGTACCACCATCACCAGCCATGAAGCACATCGTTGCGTTTTGGCTGTAGCAAGAGATAGCCGTTAATTTTTTTATTTCATATCTGTGAAATGAAATAGTGAGCAGCGGCTTGACAATAGTACCGAGAGGTGTTGTCGAGTCCATGAGCGACGGTTACCATTTACCATCAGATAGTATAAAAGCAATAAAAAAAAAAAAAAGGAAGGTGAGAAGGATAATATGGAGATGATAGAGAATGGGTTTGGCCCTCCGGCGCTCTCAGTCACCATACGAAACACAACGGTAGGAGTACCTATCATTGTTTCACGCTGGTCTTCTGTGAGAGGGTGTTACTTCCCCGATCGAGCCTGCCCATTCATGCTGGGATAAACAAGGCTCTACCACTTTTTTGAGAATTATGAATGGTGGTGCAAAATATTTAAAGAAATCACATGGGTTGCGGCTATCGTAAAGAAACTTAGCTCATATATGTAGTAAAACTTGCAGAATTAGAATTTGAATTAGCTACTAAAATACTCGTTTCAAGATGGCATATCACACGAGCAGATGCTCGTGGTATCCACGCCACGGTAAGGCTTATGAATTGTTTTGAGTTAGTGATTACCTGTTTCATAATAATATTACTTAAATTTGTTATCCTCTCAATTCACCACATACAGCCGTTAAAACTTAAGCTAGCCTTGTGACAAATATTTCACAAGATATTTACAAGCATTGTTGCCACATCATGGGACTACACCGGGCCATAGGCTTGCGAAATTACACCCAGAGGTCAGTCGTATGCAAGGAATAAGCGATTTTCCTTTGTATAATTTTATCTATGCAAACTTGCTTTAAAAGCATTATTTAATTATAGTGTGCGAACATCGCAATGTTTGTTTGATAAATAAATTGTTCTCAATTTTTTTTTTCTAATTGTTGTAAAGGACACCGTTTCATTGAATTAATATACATTATGTTGTGTGCGGATGCGAGTGATAGTATGTATTACTTGGTACTTCTAGTTCCACTGGGAAGCTCTATGGACATGTCAGTAAATAACAGATTTGTCTTCTAGTGCTGCCACGAAAGCCTTCTTCAAATATACACAGAACTATATATATGCTAGTGGAAGAGAAAAGAGAAAAGCCGTGCTTGCATAGGCGGGCTCGATCGAGGAAGTACCACCATCTGACAGAAGACTAACATGAAGCAACGTTAGGTATTCCTACTTTTGTGTTTCGTATGGTGAGTGAGAACGATGGAGGCCCAAACCATACACTCTCCTTATTATCCTTCTTCTCCACATCCTATCCCTTTATTGAATGGCACCGTGTGAATGATGACTGTGATGTTGCTAGCATCTATAGGCTACGGTAACCGCTTACCATCAAGTGGGCCATATCCTTATTTGCCACCCGCGTAGTAGAGACGGGCCTAGTCTGTACTGTAACCGACTTCCGTGCACGAGGTTCGATTCCCACTCAGGACAATTATTTGTGTGATGAACACAAATATTTGTACTATGTCTGGCTGTTTTCTATATATTATATGTATTTATTTACAAAAAAAACCAAAAAGCAGTCTAAGGACTGCTGACAGAAGTGAAAACTTAAAACTATAAACAAACAGTTGTTATTTTTAGATATCCAAATTATTTTTTAGATCTTAACTAAAACTTGTAATTCAAAATTATTTATTCAGGCATTTAAAAAAAATGTCATAACTTGACAAAGTATTCCTTAAGACGAATTAAACGAATATAAACTTGATGGGTTCGGGTCGTTTCATTACATAGTTACTGTGGCGTCCTTCCTGCTCCATATCAGACCCTGGATACCATATAGAGACAAAGTATTCGTCAAGACGAAACATACGAGCCCAAACTCGATGGTGTTATGTCGTTTTATAACGGAGTTCCTATGGCCTCCTTGTAGCTCCATCATCAGACCCTGGATACCATCTAAAGACAAAGTACTCATTAAGACGAATCAAGCGAGTCCAAAAACTCGATGGGGTTGCGTCGTTTCATTATAAGAGTTACTGTGGCCACCTTCCAGCTTCATCCTCAGACCCTGGATACCATCTAGAGACAAATTACTCGTCAAGACGAATCATATAAGCCCAAACTCGATGGGGCTGCGTCGTTTAATTATAGAGTTCCTAGGTCCACCTTCCAGCTCCATCATCAGATCAGCTCCATATCATCATAATATTGCATTGTCACGCGATATACATAATATGGGTATAAAATTTCAGCTCAATCGGAAACCGGGAAGTGTGTCAAATTTAATTTCCAATGCACATTGCGTCTCGTAACGGTGTCATGAGTAGCTACATCTCGTAACGGTGTCGCGAATCCAGAGATTTTATCTCATCTAAAAATATGCGTACCGTGCTAAAAGAAGTTTTCACTTCAAAAAGTAATACATATATGTAATAAATCCGTAATCTGGCACCCATAGCACAAGCGTTAAGCTTAGTTTGGGACCAAAGGACGTTGTGTGAAATGTCCGTGAATATTTATTTATTTATTCATTTATATAAATAATAAAACTTTAATATTCAGGCGGTATTCATTGGGTTGATATTATGCTAATAGTAGTTTTCTTCGGATGCGACAGTAAACATTTAATTAAATAATCAAATCATCAAGGTATGTAACAATTATATTTCTGTAAATATTCTAAAACTACGCCCAAGGTATATTATTAACAATGTTCAATGTATGTAATTTATTTCGCTGGTGGTTCATTAGATAGTTGATTGGGTGCCTTGAAGGTTGCGCGGCGAACTTTGACTCTACGACTACGAGGATGCTCATGTAGGTCGATGCATACAAGTGTAGGTAGGAAGACGCTTTATTTAACGTACCTTCTTAGTATCTAATAGCGTGATTACAGGTTGTGTTAGAAGATTATCGTTTGAATGAAAACGCTATGCTATTCTTTGCATTGGGGTCACAGGTTACGAAAATATTATGATATTTAACTCGAATAAGACGATTATACGAGATTATCATAAATATTTAAAAACCGATGCGTTAGTTTTGAACTACATTATTGCCAAAGTCTTTGTTTATAAATCGATTTGAATCGATTGACATACACAAAATATGATTTTGATACTAGCAATATTTTGGCACAACTTTTGTAAAGATCTTTAATGATTTATTGTAATAAGTACTATTAATCAATATTTTCTCGTACAATAATGTCCAAGCCGGGCATAGTATAGGCATTCTCTTTTGTACAGGTGTTTCATTCTAAGAAAATCGTCTGTGGATGTCTGTCAAATAATGTTTTTGTTATTTTTAGGCTTAAAGCTTCTAAGTCTTCTTTTCTTTAGACTTCCAGATTGCTATTCATTATATTTATTTTTATGGTTTTGCAGACGAGCTACTGCCTGGTAAATGGTAACTACTACTCATGGAATCAGTAGTACTAGAACAGTTGCCCAGTCTGTAATTAAGCAATCATGCCTGTTAGGTGCGGCAATAGATATTTTCTTCTGCAACTGAAACTCATCAAGATATTTCGTGGCCGTTTCAACCAAAAATAAAAGATACCACCTATTAGTAGATTTAATTAATGAACCACTAAATTATAGAATGTAGAGTGTACCCGAAACTTTATATTCCATTTTCAAAATCAGCAAAGCACAGAGCATGCGCAATTGTCTCTAATTAATAGCTCTTAGTAGTCTGTGGTTGATAATAAATAGTTCTTATACTCAATTATAATAATACTAGCTGTTACCCGCGACTTCGTCCGCGAGGAATTTCATAAAAATAAATCTTATCTTTCGTAAAAAGTATTTTTTTAATAAAAGGTATCCTATGTTACTTCTAATACCTCCAAGAATATGTGTGTAAAGTTTGATGATGATCGGTTAAGTAGTCGTGTGAAAGCGTAACAAACAAACTTTCATTCACATTTATAATATTAAGTATGATATATAATCAGATATAGAATAAATTAATATAGGTATTTACTTATACTGATACGAGTAGAATAGAGTCTTTTGACACTCTGTTCTCTCTACATACCACTCTGTTCTCATGCATAGGGAGTTGGCGTGATGATAAGTAAGTAAGATATTTACATAAACTGAAAGATCAAGCTTCCAACAGTTCCAACACAGCATAATATTATTCAGCAAAAAAGTATTAAATTAAATCAACATGTGCTTCACACCATGTTCTGCGCCCATATTTGTAGTTACTCCATTAAAACAACAAAATAAATTATTATTGAACTTGCAATCTAGTGTTTCATTTCTTTTATTTTTTAATCGTATGCAGTGTAATTATCATATTTAATTAAATTATATTTGTATCATTGATACGATCAGTCGCTATTGAATTGAAACGTTTTGTTAACATATAAATTCTAGTGATCCTTCCATGTTTTTATTTAGATCTCCGACTCCCGACACCTAATCATCATTTTCATTCTTTCTATTAGCCTTCTCATCCCATCTTTACTTTTTCTTCACTTCCTCGTCTTTCTGCATCTCTTCATTCCCGTATCAACCTTATTCAACCCACTTTCCTGATATTAGCCGAAATAAAGACACAGAGTGATAAACACTTAAAAATCGCTATTTTGTTATAGGTAACGTACATACTTTCATATGGGTTAAAGCTGTAAGCGGTTACCGTAGCCAATAGACGCTAGCAACACCAGAGGCTAAGCTAACGCCATCTCCAAGGAAAGGGATAGGAGTTGGATAGGAAGGATATTAAGAAGAGGATAGGAAGGATATTAAGAAGATAGGGAGGGAGTTTAGGCCTCCGGCACTCTCACTCACCATACGAAATAATGGTAGGAGTACCTACCTTTGTTTCACGCTCATCTTTTGTGAGAGGTTGGTATTCTCCTGTTCGAGCTGGCTCTATCATGCTGGGATAATGGGTCTACCAATAAATAACATTGAATATAGACAGCACGTATTTATATATCCAATGATAAGGCATCATGCAATTAGTTTATGCGTCAAAAGACAAGCTAAGTGAAAGTTTTAAAGCTCTAACAGCTAATAAGGTTATTAACCATTCGTTAAGTGTGTATTAATTACATTACCGGATTAACTCATGTGTTAAATGACCATGGTATTAAACTACAATCGTGTGAGACGTTACTTTCACGTTTTTTATGCATTTATACATCGTGCAGTTTTTGTTATATTCAGTATCTTTCTAAAACTTTCCTAGAATAGATTGCTGCTTTTTTATTACAAGATTAGTCTCTGCCCACGGCTCTGCCGCACGCAAATGGCTACGGACATAGCAGCGAAATAAAATATAGGCCGCTTTTAGGTCTAATTAAAGCTATCAAATAAAAAAGATTAGTCGAAATAAAGATATAAGTTCTTGTCCGATAGCCCCATTTGTATAAAGATAATTTGATAATTGCGCATTATGCAGTGACGTAATTATATGCTCAAGTCGACGCGGACGAAGTTGCGGACGGAATCTTGTGCACTTCACAATATAAAAACATCACTCTACGGTTCATTAATATTCTCTATGTAAAATAACTATATCACGGGGAACCTTTATATTATATTGGGATGTAAAGTAGTCTATGTCTGGGCTCCACCCAGAAAAGCTCATTGACTTCATTTGAAGCGACTTTGTGTGGAAAATGACATTATGATTGGTTCAGTAGTTACAGCGTGAAAGCGTAACAAACAAACAATTCACTTTTGCATTAATAATATTAGTAAAGACTAGGTTTTGCCCGCGGCTCCGCCGCAGCTAAAAGCTAGTTTTTGCTAGGTTATTTCAGGTGCCCGATATAGTAGCGGGATAAAATGTATACCAGTTTTTAATTATAATCAAGAGCTATCAAATAAAAACGTTGCATTAAAATCCGTACAGTAGTTTTTGCATGATCTGCGAACGAACAAGCAAATAAACAGACAAAACACAAAAAATCTAAAATAATTGTTTTGTGTTCAGACACACCTATACATCACAGTATTTTTTCCTCAAATATCTTAAATATATAATAATATCAAAATAATGATGAGTACGATACAGTAATAAGTGTGCAAGGTTTTGATATTAAAAAAGGTCTGACACGTTTTTTAGTGAATAAAAATCACGTTGAAAGATTCCTTATATGGATAGCTAGATAGATAGATACATACACGCGAAGCTAATAAAAGCGTGGTAAAGAATATAATTATTGCGAAAGAATTGAAAGAGGTAAAAGTTGGGTACAATTAATTTATGTGTAACTTTCCTAGAATTGTTGCTGGTTCCGAGAATATCTTCCTTTTATGTGTGTCATGATTATGATTTGTTCGTTTTTTAAATCTCGTATTCCATGTCTGTCAGTGTGACATTTAGAATTCTCTTCGGAGAAATGACGTCAGGGGTTAATAATACGTTTTGTTCGTCAAAAACGATTAAAGAATTGTTTAATTTTTTTTCTATTTTTGAATATATCTGGCCGTCATTGATATTGTTCATTTGTACATAACTTGTCGCTTTTTATGGTTTTGAGTTTCAGTTATAACTCACTAGTCTCTAAAACTGATATAATTTCAGCAACATGTTTAAAAAACGATTATTTTTATTTATTTACATATTATGCAGTATCTTATCTATATTATTATAAAGCTGTAACAGTGCTGTGTCTGTACATTTAAGATATTTGAGTAAAAAAATACTGTAATAGGCCATATATGCATATCTAAAAACAAAAAACTTTTTTTAGAATTTATGACTGTCTATTTATCTGTTTGTTTGTTCGCGCATCACGCAAAGACTACTGAACGGATTTTGATGTATTTTTTATTTGATAAATCTTGATTATACTTAAAAACTGGTATACATTTTGTCCCGCTACTATAACGGGAACCTGAGATATTACCTAAAAACTAGTTTTTGGCTGCGGCAGAGCCGCGGGTGAAGGCTAGTTAGGTATAAATTAATAAAAAATCAAATGTTTATTTATTACTTTGTACTATTACCATAGGAACTTTAAAAATATACTATTCTTAAAGTTCTTAGAAAATTAATTTCAGTTTATGTATTTATGCCTTGACTAGCCTTTGCGCAGGAAAAAGCTAGTTTTTAGGTTATATCTCAGGTTCGCGATATAGTAGTGGGATTAAATGTATACTAGTTTTTAAGTCTAATCGAGAGCTATCAAATAAAAAAGTTAAAAGAAAAAGTTTTCATTCTAAGGGGGCAATATGTATGATTTTGCATGATGCGCGAACAAACAAATAGACAAAAAATCTAAAAAAGAACGTTTTGTGTTTAGACACGCCTTTAAATTTTTTTATCAATAATAATAATTCAATATTTTTTTATCAAATATCTTAAATGTACAGACATAGCTACGTTACAGCTTTATAATAGTATAGATTACCATTAGATAAATATTACGTAAGAAGGCTTTTAGATGATATAGGTATATAAACATATTAAATTTGATTTGAACCATACATATTTAAATGAAATCCATTATATTAAATTTATAAAAAAATATGCTTTAATTAAAATAAATCTTCCCAAGTAACTCTTCCTAAAATAAAGGGACTTGAGTTTTTTTACTATAAAAGTGACAAATGCAGACGAGTCATAGCCTTGATGGTAAGCGGTAATCATCGCTCATGACCTGAATTATCCAAAGTACTGTCAAGCCGCTGCTCACCATTTCGTTTCGCGACACTACTAAAACACACCGAGGTGCTTAATGTTCGGTCACACGGGCGACGGTGGTACTGACCCACTCGGACCCGGTAACAAACCCCCACTTGATACCCAAACCTTACCACCAGTAACGTAAAGTGATAATGTTCTCACTTCCCTTACCCGTTGTCCTAGGCGAACGATAAACGCGATAATACGACGCGACGCGACGCGTCACGAAAATATCAAATAGAGGTTGTATGTACTTATAGCCTACGTTGTCGCCTAATATGAATGTGACGAAACCCGATTAAAGTATTAGCCACAATACGTTGCATCGCGTCGCCTTGCTAACCTAGGACAACAGCTTAGTCGTCTCATATGACACCCACGACAAAGAATGTGGTGGTGACACTTCAGCCGTCAATCACATGACAAATTTACTGCGTAACCCCTATGCAGGCATGCGATCCTGGAGAGCCATCTTGAAGTGCATGCCATTAAAGATTTGTGTTCTAGAGTCTTGAATATAATGTGGATCTGGTGCAATACTGGATCCGAACTCAGAACCTTTATACGGAACCACCACCGGAATATGAAAGTGTCCCTTAGATAGCACGGATATTTCACACAACGTCCTATGGTCCTAAACTAAACTTAACACTTGTGCTATGGGTACCAGATTTAACACACAGCGAGTTTATTTAGTGGGTGAGGACCCACACTAACCTGTTTGTTTGCCCCGAACGACGGGATGTGCGGTTAGGTCCATTTATTCCCGCCGTAACAAAATAAAAAAGGCTAAGACTGTTCAAGGCATATACCTCTGACTTTTTCAAGTGGAGAGAGCGGAGATTATACCACCTATCGGCACATTGTACTATAAATAAGGTTATCTAAAAGATCGTAACACAAAACCTTCATTGTGCGCCATCTTTAAAATTCTAACCGAAATATGTAATAAAAAAAAATCGAGCAAAATTACGAAAAAGGGTACCCGAGAATCCTGATTAGGTACTTCCGGCGGTTATTTAAGCCTTAAAAGGAGAAAAAGTCATTTTGAACATGTGAGTCACTTTTGAAGGTGACTTGTTGAAATAACAATTGGGATATAAAAAACGTATGGACTGGATCATCCTTCCTAATATTATTTTGGTGAAAATGGGTTTGTTTGTATCTCGACGCCATAACTGCTTAACCGCACCTCACGAAATTTGACAATGATCTAGGGTATAGGGAACGACACAGGCTATTGTTTATCCCCGAAAAATGGAGGATTCCTCTGAGATGGCTATTTTTGTGCAGAGATTGTGCCAGAGGTGGACAGCTATTGCCAACAACTACTGAGTGCAAGTTGTATAGTATTACAATAAATATACCTATATATTAAAAACATGCACATCCTGTGTGTGTGCAGTGGTAGTGTAAGCGACTGCTGATCATGAGGCGATTCGATTCCCGGGTGGAGCTATGCTTTTGAGCTTTTTCGTAAAAAGAAAAATTCTCAGTAGCAGCCCAGAGTTTGGAAATGTGCTCTGTAGACGGCAATAGGCTCGCCCACTATAACGTGGGGTTTAAACATAGCTGGCGAATCGTGGGTGTGTAATACACCTCTGCCTACCCCTTCGCGGAATACAGGCGCGATGCTGTTTATATTAAAAATAGGGTTGTGTATGTAACATTATTACAAAATAAAAGTATTTTCTACAAATGAGTTGGCAATCAAGGACTGAGGAAGGTAAAATGGCGTTTTAATTATTTGTCGGTTTTTCAGTAGGTACTTATTGAGTAGTGTGTTACTAATATAATTATGATGATCTATTAAGAATATAAAATGTAGTACTAACTACAATACAATATAACTGTTGCAATATGTTTACAAATTGTGCGAATCACATTGTCAAAAACATATCTGTATTTAAAAATACAGATATAGGTACCTACTTTTGAAAATTGTGTGAACTACATTGAAATTCGAAACTCATTCCCACAATATTTTTATTATAATTACTCAAACCAATTATCATTGGTTAAAAGACAAAGTTAATATATTCAAAATATACATCAACACCTCCACACTGTATTACAATAATTTTTAGTTCGGATTTTGATATGGTTAACGTAGACAAACTAACGATGACCTACCTCATGCTAAGTAGAGCCAAGCCGCTGCTTGCAGGGAATATCCTCAAAAGAAAGAATAGCTCAAACGACCTAGTCTATTCTGGAACAATGCAAAGTTAACAGATGATTTATCCAGGTAACAATAGATTCTGGATAGCCTAGCAGATTATTCTTAGGCATCGGTTTTCGGATAAACTTAGATAAAACCAAGGCCACATCTACGATCACATCATTGCGGGAATAATTATTGCTGTAAATAGCTTTTCTTTCGAAATAGTTTAAAATGGAGTTTACCTAGGGCAAACGCTCCAATTAGATACAAACAACTCAAAGTTGAAGCCATAAGAGAAGTGCCGTTGGACTGGTCAGCCTCAAGGAAGCTTCATCCAGTCCTCTCGTTGTCCATACCGTAAAGCTTGAAGATTAAAAACAGACCACGACCTATAAAGCCAAGGAGTAGATGTGTGTTTGTTCACGCGTCATGTACCATCGGCCTTTCATCGTCCACTGCTGGACATAGGCCTCCTCAAAATGGGGGATTTTACCAGGCGGGTTGGCGATCGTAGTGGATGTTTTTAGTACACAGGAGAATGCTGCTGCCCGGTCCCCGGTAATCCCTTAATCGGCTTTTACGACTCCCATAGGAAGAGGGGTCCTATGGGAGGACCTCTAGTCTCCTCTCTCTAGATCTCTAGGGAGTCCTAATCCTCCACGGGGTGGAGCTATTCTTGGTGAAGGCACGGCAACGGCACGCGTCATGGACAACTACTGAATTGCGGTTACAGCCTGGCTCTTGTGTGAGCGGCTGGTACCACTTACCATTAGGTGAACCTCTTAAAAAAGTGAAAAGGAAAATTATAGCCACGAGCGGGGTTTAAGCCCATGTTTTCTCGATTATCATTCCGTTGTGTTCTGGTAAATACTTCAAGCGCTAAAAATATATTAACATAAAAATAATAATGAAGTAGTTTTTAATGAAAACCTTTTTGTTTTATAGCTCTTAATTAGACTTAAAAACTGGTATGAATTTTATCTCGCTACTATATCGGTAACCAAAATAAAACTAAAAATATTAAATAAAATAATAATAACAAATAAATGTTCACAGACCTTTTTCCACATACGTAACGCAAACTAAGCTTAACGCTTGTGCTATGGGTGCCAGATTACGGATATAATACATATATAACTTTTTTTTTGTAAATACATACATATAATAGATAGGAAACACCTAGACGCAGTACAAATATCTGTGTTCATCACACAAATAATTGTCCTGAGTGGGAAATTAACCCACGACCTCGTGCACGGAAGTCGGTTACACTACCGACTACGCCACAAGGCCCGTATATATTATATACATATTAGCAAATTCTAGTTAGTGTTTCATACATAAGGCTTCTATAGCGTCTTTCTATGGCAAGTATTTAACAGGTACAGTTATATTTCACTTCACCCACGTGTAGTGACGTGATATATATTATCATGTTTAGGTTTCTAGGCGTTGTAAACCCGCTGAGTATTAGTACTATAAATACTTAAGTAAAGCACCCCCGCTGTTTAGCTAATGTTCGAAGCCATATTGGAATTAGGGCGAGTGTACATAGCAAGTTTTAATGTCAGTTTAACTGACTGATAGGTTTATTGAGATTTCAATAAATAAATCTGTCAATGCCTATTGGAATTTTTTTTTTCTCGTGAGGTGCAGTAATTAATAGTGTTTCTTTAGGTAGTAATTGTTAATCAATGACACCAACTTAACCGTATGAGGGTTTGTACAGGTCAGTTGATGAAATTATTTGAAGTATTTTTCTCAACTTTATACTGTCTCACTGTGGGCATGGGTCTCCTTTCAGAGTAAGAAGGACTTAGGTCGTGATCGAACATAGTAGCCCAGTGCGGGTTGGCAGACTGATACTGAGACTGAAACTTCATAGTCAACGTTTAAATACAAGTTGTACTCCGGGGCATAGACTGATTATACCAATCGTTTGAAAGCGGACCTATCTAATAATGTGCCTTTGGCAATGTCACTTAACCTCGCCAACCAGACGGCCACATGATCTAAACTTTGCCGTTGGCGTCTCTAATATAATAAAATTCAAATTTGGAATAATAAAAACGAAAGGATAATTGGTGTCTTAAAATATGGTCTTTGGGAATTGATTTTGACGCACGTCTCTAACGGCTCGTTTCCTAACTGACATTTCGAGGTAATTTAGTTTTTAGAAACTAATTGCGTCAGTCTTTCAGCGTATATTCACTTCATTTATAAGCCGAAGCACATCTTGTATTATCTGGTCATAAGCTTGCAAATGATTAATTTTTTGAAAGGTATTGGCATGTACTTACTTTGTAATAGCGAATCTTAAAAGTAGGAGCTTTACGTTCAATAAAATAAAAGTCAGTCTAAGAAGCGATTATAGCAAGACTTAATATATTAAATTCGACATACTAAAATTAATAAGAACGGAGTATTCAGATATTTTTATATATATTTTTAGCATTTGACATGCTTAGCACTGTACATTAGCACAAAAATGTGATATTTTCGATTTCACATTTTTCACTTTGTGTTTAAATATTTGTAGGGTTTGCGTCCTAATTAGGTAAACATCTTAATTGTAAATTAAGTTTACCGGTCGGTACAATGTATGAAAATACTGCCGACAGATGGGGTAGGCGTCACCAAAAGACGTTAAGTATGAATGTGTTATCGAAATTAGCAGTCAGGAGCAATTGTCACGATGGCTGAATTCTCTGGACGGTATACAGGAGATGCAGGTTCATATCCTGCTCGTGACCGTTATTTTCAATTTCACTTTGTGTTTAAGAACGGAGTAGTTTTTATATTTATTTTTTTATATGAAATACAATCAAATATTGAGTACAAGCGCAGAAGGTCCCAATAGTGATTTTTAATGTAAAAGATCTAAATAATACCGAGAGGTGTCGTTTCTGTAATATGTATTCCTCAAAAAGTAAATAAAAAACATTATCATGTGTATTCATATTAATAAAATTAGCCGTCTCTGAAATAAATTATTTGAAATTAAAGAAAGGACATCAGCAACAACTATTGAAGCATCAGAGCGATTCTAAGCATTTTATGATTATTTTGATTAATTTAACTGGTTGTGGCACTCTGGGGTGACAAGAAGGATAGGATGGAGAACTCACCTGACTTTACTGCGGTTCACCAGAGCCGCCTACAACATTGACGTGCGCTGAGTTGATGGCAAACGATACCATCAAACTGAATGGGGGTGTAAGACACACAGACACACGCGATACCCTGGCCAAGGGTTGAGTTCAGTGTTCGGTATTGCCTTACACAAATCACAGTATAGCGTCCTAAATATTATGGCTTGCATAACTTTATAATAAAGTACGTTTATCTCTTTTGAAAATATAATCTCTATGTGAACCAACAGTAATAAATTAATAATAACCAATATTCGGTACCTATATTACCTAGTGTCATTCCATGCAATTGTTCTAGCTGCCCAAAGAACTCCATTTAACTCATTGGTTTGACTCTGGATACACACAAATTCACTTACTATAAATTGTATATATTTTTGGTACTAGTACATCTATTTTAAAAAAATATACAACGACAGACACAAAGTAAACCCAGACTCAATACAAATATTTGTGGCTGACACAAATATTTTATTATATTTATTTTAGACACGCGCATAAAATAAAAAGTATATATTGATATTATAATACTGATATTGTTGAAATTTTTATTAGATAATACTCTCGTATAGCTCAGCACAATATGGGTGACTTCAACACAAGCGTGAATTTGTTTTATGTGTGGTACCTAGGCTTAGGTTACTAGAAGAAATGATATAATTCCATCATAAAATGAAATAATCATAAGTTCTTGCACAATAACCTTCTCGGCAACTGTGCATATCTATTTTAAGTTTTCCTATAATATCACGTAAACAACTTATAGCAACGATAAGATCACAGTCGCCAGCCTTGTGGGACGAAAGTGCGTTGTGAACCGTCGCCGGAATGCAAGCGGGTCTACTTTTCACCACAACCTTGAGTGTGGACGGCCAATCGCCAGAAACTCATGGAAATATCCGATCCTTACACGCCCTTTGCTTAACTTGAATATTTGTTGTACCTGCTAACTATTGCAATACTTAGATATTTTTATATAGGTATATTTTTAGCATTTGACATGCTTAGCATTATACATTAAACACTAAGGGAAAAATGTGAAATCGAAAATAACAGTCATGAGCAGCATATCAGTCAGGAGCAATTGTCATGATGCCTGAATTGGCAAAGCATCTGGACGGTATCCAGGAGATGCAGGTTCAAATCCTACTCGTGTCTGTTATTTTCGATTGCACATTTTTCACTTTGTTTTTAATGTATAGTGCTAAGCATGTCAAATGCTAAAAATATATATAAAATATATAAAAATATCTAGATATTTATAGGGTTTGCGTCATTATTAGGTAAAAATCTTACTAATTGTAAAAGTAAGTTTACCTGGTCGGTATAATGTATGAAAATACTTCCGACAGATGGCGCAGGCGTCACCCAAAGACGTTAAGTATGAATGTGTTATCGAAATTAGCAGTCAGGAGCAATTGTCAGGATGGCTGAATTGGCAAAGCATCTGGACGGTATCCAGGAGATGCAGGTTCAAATCCTGCTCCTGACTGTTATTTTCGATTTCACATTTTTCACTTTGTATTTATTGCAATACTATTTAGATTTTCTATTTGTACTGCAAAGATCAGCAAATGTATAAACTGCAATTAATTATTATTTCCTTATTATAGCTACTCATAATAACGGAGTATATTTTTAGACGAAATAAGGAAAAATGATATTTACAAGAACGACACGAGTTTAATATCGTTGCTTTATTTAAGATTATTTTAATTTTAAATCATTTCTAGACATGCGACCATGATCTTCAACGATTTCTAATTAACTGCCTCTGTTGAGTCTGTTGTGCAGCGGTAGTGTAAGCGAAATGCTGATCATGAGGTCTCGGGTTCAATCCCAGCAGTGTTATTGAGTTTTTTCGTAAAAAGAAAAATTCTCAGTAGCAGCCGGAGTTTGGAAATGTGCCCGGTAGAGGACAATAGGCCCGCCCCCTATTATGTGGGACTTAAACATAGCTGGTGAATCGAGGGTGTGTAATACACCTCTGCCTACCCCTTCGTGGAATACAGGTGTGATACTATGCATGTTTAATTCTAAATTTTAGGTGGCACATAGTCTTCGTGGATTATGTGGTAGTGACATAGGTGTAATATTTTTGATGCATTCATTTATAACTAACTCAATACCAGTGGCTTCACTCACGTCTTAGGAATGGCCTATATGGTAGATGAAATAAACTAATTTATATGCCGAATTTTCTTTTTCTTTTGGATAGCAATTTTTCTATAGAGATAATTTATGTGCCGTATAGTGATGTCCTTATATTCTGCAACCCACGGAACTGAACTCACAGGCAGAATTTAGTAGGTTTAAACAATGATGTTGTCTTTAAGAAGAAAACTACATTATTTTTTATAATTTCATGTTAGACAATATTCTACTAATTAGATTATTTCAAATATGTACCTAGTATTATTAGAAATTAAAACTAAAGGGCAAATTACAAGGGTAAAAGTAACGATCTAAATTTATACGGAACTAAACTGGATATTTTAATGTATTTTATTTATTGCCCCCGCATACATAAATCATACAATAACAAAATTGTAATGCATACTAAAGATGTTGTAATAGATACTTAATATATTTGAAATGTAAAACATATAACCTTAAAGAATTATTAGCAAGTTGTTATTGATCCAATTAGTCTTATGCGTTTAAAGAACAAGTATCAAATATC
Organism: Leucoma salicis; assembly: GCA_948253155.1. Lineage (NCBI taxonomy): Eukaryota > Metazoa > Arthropoda > Insecta > Lepidoptera > Erebidae > Leucoma > Leucoma salicis. Next base: position 25,295,481 of record OX411804.1, on the reverse strand, counting down.
TGAAAACTATAATAATGAGAAGCACGTCCCTCTAGGCGCTGTCAGAAAGTAAACAAACAAGAAGACAATTCATTACGTAGTGGTTACGCCTCCAGCGCGTGCGAAACCGAAAAAATGGCCCATGTCAACCGTGAAGAAGCTACTGACAGAGACAGCAACACATGTTGTGTAAAAGATTAAGGCGATAAAAGTTCCGAAGTGGGAGAAAGATGCATTTATATTAACACTACGCTTGTGAAAGGGATAGACAATCAAGAGAAAGATAAGTAGGAGAGTGAAATTGCTGTAGCAACTTTCACTGAGCTCGTTTCGGTTACGTCACGACTGCGCCAGCGAATATTATGCAACTGCTTGTGAAGATTATGACTGTATGACACTGATTTGAATGATCGTTGGAAGTAATCAATTTCATTTGGATAATGCTTCCGGTGTTGATTACGAGATTTTGATTTGTTTGTTGATAAAATATTTCACCTATCAATCATTGTACTCAATATAAAAATATGTATAGGAGAGCAAACAGGTAATGGAAAACATATAATAATCAAACTTCAAACTAATTATATACTTATGTGATATGTATTTTCCAGTTAGTTTTTAACTATATCAAGAGTACTAAATTTTAAAAAGCAAATAATCTTGAACAATCCGTTACAATTTTACGATTGTAAGCAAAACGTTACTAAATAGGTATGATTACACAAACCCTTACGACAATATTACAAGCCTTGCTGTGCTTATTTTCTTATTTACCTAATCGTCTTTTGATGATCCCAGCTATTGTGACACTATATTTGGCGTTATACAATTCTCTGCAATGATACGGTATTTACTTTCACTGTCAATTACGTTTGGATGATACTGTCCATTGTTGCCAAGTCTTTACAGACCTCAAAATTTTATGCATTAGCTTTCTTTTATGAAATCTTTGTTAGTACCTATTCAATCAATTGTACTCATTTATGTAATTAGAACAAGGCGGGAATGATGTCCTAGATCTCAAACGATACATTATACACATCTCTTCTCGCTCTAATGCCGGAGCACAATACGCTACTGTCTCTGCATTGTAGTGTATATTACACTAACACTAGTTAAGTCTGATCTGTTATTCTGCATATCCTCTATGTGTGTCATATTCTGAGATAAGTCTGTAAACGTAATGAATTTAAAATTAAGCAAAACAATCTCTTTGCTTCTCAAATACAACAATATATCTAATTCATAATATATGCAAATGTCTTTCATGTATACGTCCAACTAAACATAGAATTTGTTAGTGTGCTAGCTTTACGCGTATGCTTCATTTCATGTTCGCAGCCTTGTTGGTGTGTGTGACTGTTTTGTGTCAGTAATTTTGCGTAAATATATTGAGTTTAAGTCTGTGCTGGTGCTTTATGTAAGTGTGAGAGTTTAGCGTTCACAATGAAAGTACTCGGCGGTTGCATGGATTTGGGTCACACCGCCAACTTTGATTATAAAGATTACGACCACCGTGTGAATCATCGCACATCTTCGAGGTCTCCGCTGTTCTTAATTTATGTCAAATGTTAATATTTTGGAGCAATATGTATCATTTTTAGGTAGAATTTTCGTTCGTTATATTTTTTAAAACCCAAAACCTTTAGATCTTATTTCAGGGGAGAGGGATACGGGTTGTCCCAATACGTAAGTATTATTCAAGTGATAGGTAGAATGCACATGCACCATGCTCTAAAGCGGGAAGCATTTTGAAACCAGCATTTTGGTATCATGTGGCTGTGACCTGTGATAATAATTATGTAACATGACCACCCTGCGCATAGAAGCCTTCCCCAAACACGTGATGAATCTTTCTATCTACAACAATGATAATGTGTTCCACTTTTGATGCATATAACAATATTATGCTGATAATTTATAATATTTTTTTTCTTAATTTTAGGAGGCAATAATTATCTACCTACTTACTTTGCAGTAGTAAAATTATTATAAGCATAACACTTACGAGTCTTATAATATCTTTAGTTTTTACGGTAGCGACACATTCATTCGTGTTAAAGTTTGATATCAAGTGAAACTTTATTTTCTTGTGGGACCCGAAAGTGAAGGTTTAATAATAATAATAATATTATTCCTAAATGCCAAGACCTTGCACAATCGTGAGGTGTACAACCTTAGGGAATATTTTCTCTGTGCTAACAGGGTTATGCATCGCGATGTGGTCGCTGTAGATTCCGGACTCACCCCGCTCTCCTTGGCTAAGAAGAACTGGCGCAGACTTGTAGTACTCAGTACTGATGACCGCAAGAGTGTATGGCAGAGCAAGGAGCTCCACGGAAGGTTCTACCGGGCTTTACATGGGCCCGACGTAGACTTTTTAGCTTCCGTGGCCTGGCTACGTTTCGGCAACCTCTTTGGAGAAACCGAAGGTTTTGTCTGTGCAATTACTGACGAAGTTATCATGACGAACAACTACCGGAGACATATCCTAAGGGACGGAACAGTAGACATCTGTCGTGCCTGTCACCGCCCAGGTGAGTCCCTTAGGCATATAGTCTCGGGTTGTTCTCGTCTTGCTAACGGCGAGTATTTGCACAGACATAATCAAGTAGCCAGGATCATTCATCAGCAGCTTGCTCTGAAATACGGGCTTGTGGAAGTCGAGGTCCCGTACTATAGGTATGTACCTGAGCCAGTTCTCGAGAATGGCCCTATCACACTGTACTGGGATCGATCAATCATCACGGACAGAACTGTTGTAGCCAACAAGCCTGATATTGTGGTGGTTGATCGAACTGAGCGCTGGGCAATGATTGTTGATGTCACCATACCACATGACGAGAATCTCGTGAAGGCTGAGAAGGAGAAACAGATGAAATATCTGAACTTGGCCCACGAGATCGTTGACATGTGGGATGTGGACTCGGCGATCATTGTACCGATAGTGGTTTCAGTTAATGGACTGATAGCCAAGAGCCTCGACCAACATCTTAAGAGGCTTGCGTTGGATGGCTGGGTCAAGGGTCTGATGCAGAAGGCGGTACTTCTGGATACGGCACGCATTGTTCGGAAGTTCCTATCTCTGGGGCCCTAGCCACTGGCAGTTTGGTCCCTGTACCCGTTGCCAGTGGGTCTACACACTTTTTATATTTTTAAATGTTGTGTTATTTTTTATAATATACTATTTAAAAATGTATCTAGTGATGTTATGTTAATAAATGAAAAAAAATAATAATATTAACTCTTTATTGTACACCAGAAAAAAGAAACAAGAAAATGTGTGTAAGTAATAAATTGATTACCTAAGTACAATTGGCGGTCCTATCGCACAAGGCAATCTCTTCCGGACAACCAATGGATGGAAACAAAAAAAAAAAAATTATTTGGAAATAATGTTATGGCGTACACAATAATATGATATATACTAATTAGGTTGTAATAAATACTTATACATATATATATATATAATACACAATATGATAGATAAATAATGTACCATTACTTTAAAATAAAATTGATAATGTATAAACCTTAGCAATTGCTAAGGTAATGTTTCTTGACTAAGCTTTTGAATACATGAAGCGATTTAGCACGTCTATCATTAAGAGGCAACGTATTCCACAATCGGAGCTTGAACTGAAAATGACATATCTTTATGGTTTACCTTTTTCTTTTTAAACAGTCATGATATATCGCGCTTTTTTCGGCTGCAATAGAAGATAACCTACATGTTTCTGTCTTCAAGTTAAGTAACAATTCTTCTAGCCTTCTCGTTATCTCTTACCACCAGGTCCGGCGTGGTCGTCACCGTCTGCAATAAAAACACGAATGAATGACTTTATCTTTACACAATATTTTATTACAACGGGTTTGTATAGTAGACATTATTTAAAAACTTATAAGGTGATATAGGCCATGTTGGTACAAGATCCCCTTTCACATGTTACTAGTCAATATTTCATCATAGTATCAGCAGCTCAGCTACTTTCCTTTCTACTTGTATTCTCATAACTACATGTATAAAGTTATCTGAACAAGGAGGTTGTAAATATATCGCAATTTTGTGTATTTGTAATATTGCTGGTTATGTATAGTCTAGGTACTATTAATATAGTACGAAAATATAAGTATCAAGTAATAATGAATCATTTTTGAAGTAAATATGTACTTCTTTACGCAGGCTTGAGGCGTGGGGAGTAAGCTGATGAATGTGTGACGTAAGCGTTACGAAAAGTGTGATCAGATGAGCCGGACGGAAGTTGAGAGGGAGATATAAGTTTGTGAAGATAGAAAGAGAAAGATGCGAGCACACATTTTCTTTCTCTCTTTCTACTTTACTACTTAACTTATCATCACGCCATTTCCCTTGCGGGGTAGGCAGAGAGAACAGAGTGCCAAGAGGCTCTATTCTTGCATACATTTCTCGCTTCCTCAACATTCATAACTCTCTTCATACACGCTCGCCGGTTTCGGAGACTCCTGACTCCACCTTCCTTCAATACATGACCAATTTGGTCTAGGTAGGTAAGTCTCGGTCTCCCCCTGTACCTACATTCTTCCACTTTCGCATTGTATATCTTCTTAACCAGTCGCTCGTCCGGTATTCTTTCCACATGTCCGAACCATCGGAGCATTCCCTGTCGCATCTTTACACCAATACTCTCTTTCATACCTACTCGCTCTCTTACGTCATTGTTACGAATGCGGTCAGTCAGCTTCACTCCACAGATTCTACGCAGAGATCGCATATCGACCGCATTGATTTTGCTCTCATGCTCCTGTTAAAATACCCAACTCTCGCTTCCATATAATAACGTTGGGACAAGCACTGCGTTGTGTATTGCGACACGTGCCTTCTGGCTGAGGTGGTGGCTGCCGAGAAGTTGTCCCAATGCTCCGTTCACCCTATTTCCCGCATTCACTCTTCTTTCTACATCAGTGGTGTACCTTCCATCCCGATTGAATCCACATCCAAGATATACAAATTCATCCACTTGCACACCATTTCATATTGCTATTCTAACATCTGTTCTGGCTTCTTTTCTTTCAAAAACCATTACTTTGGTTTTGCTCACATTCACACGTAGGCCCCTTTTCTTACAATCTTCTGCCACTACGTCGACTAGGGTTTGCAGGTCAGTCGCAGACTTCTCTAATAGGACCGCATCGTCTGCATATAGCAGCAAGTTAACCACTGAGTCGCCCATCTGAACTCCCAAATTTATTTCATTTAACCTTTGTAGACATTTATCCAGATATATGATAAACAGTCTGGCTGATAGAAAGCAGCCCTGTTTAACGCCGATATTGACGTCAAACCATGGTAACATTCCATCATCCAGCCGCACACAAGCTCTGCAGTCCATGTAGTTGGACTGCACCGCTTGTAGCAGTCTACCGCTGATACCATACTCCGGCAAAATGTCCCAAAGTTCCTTTCGTACAACAGTGTCAAATGCTTTCTCCAAATCCACAAAACTGCAGAAAATCCTCTGGCCTACAGCCTGATGTTTCTCCACAATGTTGCGCAGAGAAAACACTTGATCCATGCATCCTCATCCACACCTGAAACCTCCTTCTCCTTAACCGTTCTCTCTTTCTCATTATTAATAGATATTAACATTATTAATAGTATATATATTTATTGTTAGATTTTACTTCAGTCGTGTGGTCTAAAGTACACTCGGTTTTTTTACAATCATAGGACAATATATATAATAGCACTCCGTAATTTTAGTTTTATTTTATCTACTTCCTTGGTAAACTCTACCACTTCTCCTACAATAGGTACGTTCCCGATAATGTAATCACCTTTATGGAGATTTTTTATTGCATATGATGGCAAACGAGCCACGGCCTACCTGATGGTAAATGGTACCCGTTGCTCATGGACTTAACTATACCGGGAGTATTGTCAAGCCGCTGCTCACCATTATATTTTACAGATATGAAATGAAAAAATAAACGGCTATCTTCTGCTACAATCAAAACACACTGATGTTCTTCATAGCTGGTCACAAGGTAGACGGTGGTACCAACCCGTTCGGGCCCGAATGCAAATGAGTCCTTCCACTTGATACCTAGTCCGACCACCAGTATTGCAATGGGACGATGTGCGCAAATCATGCGGCAGCTGCGTGGCAACGTGTAAGTACAACCCATTTTCAATCGATTAAGATTAGGTAACACAGATGTACAAATATAACGGAAAAATATCTATAGAATGTGTGAAGGTTGATTATCAGGGTCGTTTTGATAAGGGACACTTTTGTAACGCTTACTGTGTCAATTTTGTTTAGGATTGCTGATAATATGCTTTACTGGTTGGCATTAAGTGGCCTTAATGCCAACCAGTTCCTTGTTCAGATAACCAATTTGCTGTTTTATGAACCTTTTTTGATTTTACGAAAAAGCTCAATAACATTGCCCGACCCGGGGATCGAACCCCGAGACCATGAGGTTGATATGAATTCAGCAGTCGCTTGACGATGTGACGGCCTAAAATAAAATAGATCAATCACCACAATTTTATCAAAAATCCTAAGCCTAACTGATATTACAGAATATGAAAGTGCGATTGTTTATTATACTCTCACGCCGTAACTACTCCATCGATAATCATAAATTTAACATACATACTAATGGCCCGAAACCTAGAAAAGGACATGCTATAACTTTCATCCTAAGAAATGGGCATTTAGTATAAAATAAATAAATATTCACGGACATTTCACAGAACGTCCTCTGGTCCCAAACTAAGCTTAACGCTTGTGCTATGGGTACCAGACTACGGATATAATACATATATTACTTTTTTTGTAAATACATACACATAATAGATAGAAAACACCCAGATGCAGTACAAATATCTGTGTTCATCACACAAATAATTGTCCTGAGTGGGAATCGAACCCACGACCTTGTGCACGGAAGTCGGTTACACTACCGACTACGCCACGAGGCCCGTCGCAGTAAAAGTATTAGTACCTATCAAATTTGTATACAATTCTTGTGGTTGCACTGATGACAATCATTTAATTGAAAGTGCACTATGAAATTTTAGCTGCTGCTTACTATTAAATATTTCATGAGTATGTATTGCCAAATGGATAGATACAAGTGGAGCTGAAACCATTCCACCGGTGTATCATTAGCATAATTGCACATATTTCCTAGAAACATTTGGAAACAAATCTTCAAACCAATAATTTACAACAGTTCGCTATTCCAATAAAATTTAGATAAAATACCTCGTATTCGAATCATGACCTCGAACGTATAAAATGTCACTATCACACAATCGGGGTACGTTATGAAGGTCCTTTTTTTTCGGCACCGCCTACCTGGCTCCATTGTGTTCTGGGGAAAGTTATGTGAAAGACGGACGAACAAAAAAATTCTGATTTCTCCTGTCTCTTTCTTATTATTTTTTACACCGACCCTTAAGAATTCCGATTTAGATCAGGCCAGTAGTTTTTATAACCATGTTTGTTGAATAATGGAATACAAAAAATAGATCGCTATTTTTTTTAAATTACAGGTTACGCGTGGCTATGGATAAATTGGTATTGTACGTGCTCATTGTCTGGTTGAATGGTTCTATGACTTCAATGAGTAAACGGAAAGAATTGGATAAATCCTTGTGTATTTAAGGACTTGAAAATGTCTATTTCTAAGAATAATTATTTCACTAAAAATTATCACCACATAGAGAAGAAAAACGGTCAAGGAAATCTACATTTTTAAGAGGTAGGTATATATTTATATCGTTTGTCTAAAGTTCTGTTTAATCGATGTATGGTGTGTTGGATTATCTTCTATATCCCTTTTCACTTTAAGAGATGACACAGCGAAGACAGTACTCGTGTAACAATAATTGGTTAATAAAGTTAATTATTTTGAGTTATTCTCATACTCCCACCCATGGGACTCGTAAGAGCCGACTGAGGGAATACCAGGGGAGTGGGCAGCAGCACTCCTTCGAGTATTAACAACATCCACTGCGATCGCCAACCCGCCTGCCAAGCGTGGCGATTACGGCACTATCCCCCATTCTTGGGGAGGCCTATGTCCAGCAGTGGACTTTAAAAGGCTGATGGATGGATGATGGATGATTCTCATACTCTTGATTATTGTGTGACTTATTTATGACTATATTTATTAGTCTTCTTTAAATAACGAATAGAGAAAATTAAAAGTATGAAGAATGAAATGACCTAGTAAGCATTAATCAAGTTCATCCTTTAATAAACATTACAGCTGCTTGTTGAGCGTCTACCGGTAATGAGAATAAGTAGCAATAAATTTAATTAAAAAACGTTAATAGAATACTTCGTAGAAAAGGTTCCACCAAGTAAGTAGTAGTTCTATAACTTTTGTGTAAAGAAAAACCCCAATATTAACATAGAGAAAGTACACAATGTAGTAATTGAATAGAACAATACGTTTAACAATTTTCACTTGAACCATTTGAAGCATGACAATTTAAATAGAGAAAAACTGTCGATCATCAGTCATCAGTCTTGAAAGTTGTGGATGCACGTTGACACCAACTCTCACTCTATCACCGATTAATTGCAGTCAACGGATTACACACGATATGATAAATAAACAGTAGAGCGCGAATTGCTGATGCACTTTCGAGTTCTCTAATATATTTGAGATTTAGTTCTGTAATCGATTTAGTTAAGGTCATATATAACTAGCAATTGAAAAATATAATTCAGATAAATGCCACTGATTTAAATATAAATGACAAATTCTGTAGATTGCTTTATGCAAAACTAAAACCCAGTATACTTCCTTGTGGCACTCCCAAAATTTAGAGTGACGTGGAGCAGATATTATGATTGTTATATTAGCTGGATATATATATTATTTATTCAGTTGTTACTAGATTCCTATTAAAATAATTCTGTAAATTTTATTGCAGTTTAGAACCATATAGGTGCAATATTAAATTTCACTCTTCCTGTATTATTTTGCATACGTTATCGGATCCATAAATCGATCACATATCAGCTGCTAAAGTTTGTAATTACGATTCTAGTAATTATACTTAGGACCATCTGCATTCATGTAACGCAAGAGGCATCGATTATACTGTATTAATATACTTGTAAAATAAGCTCATTGCTTACAGAGCGACATTATATTTTATGTAATAGTACTTTTACAATTAAAACTCGAAACTTAAATCAGCAGCTGTCACAACATTATTTTAAAATAACTTTGCAAAAGCTAGGCACGTCTTTATTAAATTTCAAGTGGATATGGTCCGTAGTTCGTTTTTGGTAATTATACCACTGAAATGTTGGGTACATTTTCAGTACCTATAAAAATTATCACATGAATAATTCTGGTAATAGTATTATCACACGAATTACATCCAGAATTGTTTCACCGTTTTTGCGTGATTGAGTAGCAAATATTCAAACAAACATTATATCATATTTATGATATTAGTAAGATGTTAATGAAGAATTTAAATTGAACTCATCGGTTCGTTACGTACGGAATTCTAAACTCTGAAAGAAAGTGTTGTTACGACAGTGCATCTCGCACGAAAAAAACCATATCATTGTTTACTATTTGTATCCTTTTCTTACCTATGCCAAATATATATTGCTATCTCGGTTTGAAGAAAGTGCGCACGTGCATTCAGCTGAACGATTTTATATCATTTATAGTAAACGTAAAAAAATACGTAGCATTTTAAAATATGTTTTTTATTAAGCCATTCGATTTTGCGTATTTAGCAAAAGATGTTATTTTTATGATTTGCATCACCGAAATGTGAATATTAAATTGCTTTTTAGTTATCATCTACTAACATATAAATTTAATAACATATAAAATAACCATTCAAAGCATTTATAAAATATATTCTTTATACATATAATTAATTATTTTATGCATTTTGTTTTCCTATACATAAATTGCCTTGTATAATAAATAGCTCCAAGAAGTTTTAAACATGCATACCTATGTATTTGCAGCAATGTACTGCATATTAAAGTGTTCCTGTAGATTTTTAAATAAGAACTGTATTATTTTTATTTATGTCATCATTAGTATCTATCAGGCAGCGTACATAAGTAGACATTATAGATACCTACTATACAAAATTTTAATCCAAAATACATAATACATATATGCGGATACTGCATGGTAAACTACTAGAAATCATTTAGATATTTTTATATATATTTTTAGCATTTGAGATGCTTAGCACTATACATTAAACACAAAGTGAAAAATGTGAAATCGAACATAACAGTCACAAGCAGGATACTACTAGAAATCTTCAATGTGACAACTATATTAAAAAATATGCATCTGATTTTTTGCGTTTACGTGTATTGATAGTGAGAGTGAAAGATGACGTCGGTTGGTAAGTGGATATTCTACTAAAAAGAGACAGATATACAACCAGTGATGCGAATGCAAGAAACAGAAACTGAATATAAGATGAAGTGTGGGAATGCGTGCAGGTAACGATGCAATATGCTTTCAAATAAACGCAGGGAATCGTCGTGGCTTAATTTAACTTTGATCATTAATATTTTTTTTTTTTATTGCTTATGATGACAGACGAGCCTCAACTATACCGAGAGTATTTCTGCGCACCATTCCTTGTCCATGTGGTGACGGACTAAGAATACAAGGGTCACCACCCCATTATTCCCCACGGGTGTCGTATGAAGCGACTAAGGGAAGTAAGAAAATATCATCCATTGCATGACTGTTGGTAGGGCTGGGTACCAAGTGGGAGTACTCACTTGGTATCGGGCCTGAGCGGGTTGGTACCACCATCTCCCGTGTGACCGGCCATGAAGCACATCGTTGTGTTTTGGCTGTAGCAGGAGATAGCCGTTTATACTTTCATTTCATATCGGTGAAATGAAATGGTGAGCAGCGGTTTGATAATACTCTCGGTATAGTTGAGTCCATGGGCGACGGTTACCATTTACCAGATGGGCCGTGACACTCGTCTGCTACTAATGCAATAAAAAAATAAATAAAAAAAAATCTCATATATGAAATGAAATAATATATACTTACATTAGAAAAATAAATATAACAAATATAAATAACAAGATCACTCGGTGAACTACGTATCACCTATTATTTATTTTATCAGTGACTAGTAGTGCCCGCGGACTCCGTTCCGCGTTAGAAATATTTTTGTCCCAGCCCGTTTGTCCCGCGTAATACTTCAGGTTAAAAGTTCGGGACAAATAAAAAATATGATGATGAAGATTTTTTCTTGTTATTTTGGTTTTTTATTTTTTTTATTGTTTTTTGTATGTTTTGTGTTTTTTATGTTACTGTTTTTTGTTTTTATTTTGATTACTTGATGTTAATATACACTATTTACATTATTTACATCATGTTTACTTATTTTAATTCTTCAAAACTTGTCTATATACTATATTAGTAGTAATGTTGTCATTTGGTACTAAAATATATTGTCTTTCAGGAGTTCCAACCGGAGATAAGCCAACATATAACTGAAAGCTAAAAGTATATGGCAGAAAAACAGTGCTTTCTCAGGTCAATGCCCACCAGAGAAAATGTTTGACCCTGGGACTTATTAATAGTGAGGGCAAAAGAGACCTTGACGGGTAACCTTTTAAACAGTATAGGTAAATCAGTCGGAATCATGGGTATCCGCGGAATATAAGCAAGTTGTCCCACTGCTGGCCCTGTGAAAATGGTCGCCACGATTATATTCTCCCGCAACTCTTTTATGAGCAGCCTTGTGAAATTAAACATGTTGGGGGGGTCTCAAGTTCCTTAAAAGCATGATAGGAATGCCAACTTTTAGCATAAGGTAACGTGGGAAGGTAAGCCAGTAGTTGATGTGGAAAGTCGTTATCGTAGTTGTCGCTCAAGTGGGCTCTCATGTTTGTTCGTAAATTGAGAGTTTCAACGGAACTCCATAAGCATGATGATTTTAAGCATGCAAGATGACATTGGCGCGTGTTCCTTTTGTTATTACTGGCAGCGTTTGCCGAAAATCGCCCGCAAAAACAAAAGTAACACCACCCATATCAGCGTCTGAGTTTCTGATGTCTCTTAGCTTACGGTTCACGGCTTCAATATCAGCTCTATGACTCACGGTACATTCGTCCCATATAATTAAGGATGTATCTTGTAAACGGCCGGGGCGGCGCGCACCGCACGTTTTTATTTTGCTAATATATTTGAAGATATTTGTTTAAACTGTATAGAGTAAAGGGCACAGATATTTTACATTGAATTTCCGTTCTAAAAACATATTTATAAAGATATATGTATATTAATACCATATGGGCTAAATAAGCTTCACAAAAATTATTTTTAATTCACAATTTTAACAGTAAAAGCAGTTTTTGTGAGTTATCCGTAGGAGATAGGCATATGCTATAGCGGACTTTTTTACAAATTTTGATACGTTCTTTAATATTGTAGTACATTGTTTTGTTCTATCCTCAATATTTTCCGCAGCGCACGCGATGTACGCAATTTTTTAACAACTTGGATTACATTATTCAAGTTTAAGTAAAGATGCGTAATTAATTTTGGAAAAATATTATAGCCTATGACACTCAACAATAACGTAGCTTTCTATTAGTAAAATAATTTTGAAAATCGGTTCAGTAGATCCAGAGATTACCCCTTACAACGTCACAAACTCACAAACGTTACCTCTTTATAATAATAGTATAGATAAACAAAAAAAAAGTCAAATCGTTCAAGTCAGTTTTGAGTCTTAGCAGGCGTACATCACTCGCTCAAGGTCCCGAGTTATATGCTTACCGCTTCGCGTACCAACCACGGTACAAACAACACAAGACTGTCACACGCGCGCCTAAGCGCTCGCGCTTGTAGTATTGATTAAAATAAAATTATTTACGCGATTTAGGGTATTTCGACAATAAAATTTAATAACCGAAAATTCAGAGCTAAAACTCTAAACGTATATGATCAACAAAAAAAAAAACAATTTATAAAAAAATAATCGGATTTGAAAATAACATTTAAAATGATATAAAAAGTAATCAAATAGAATCTACTAGAAAAATAAACTTTTAAGTTTTATAAACAACAGATTTGTTCCTGTCGGTGGAGTCAGGAGTCTCCGAAACCGGCGAGCGGAAACCGGAGAGTGTATGAAGAGAATTATGAACGTTGAGGAAGCGAGAGATGTATGCAAGAATAGAGCGTGTTGTCCCTCTGTTCTCTCTGCCTACGCCGCAAGGGAGATAGCGTGATGATAAGTAAGTAAGTAAAATCATCATGGGTGCAACCCTAGCGCATTCGTTGAATGACGCGGTTGCCCGAGGATTATGCGGCGGGCAAAACAATGTCAACTGTATTTCTTTGTTCATAAGGTACATTTCTTCTCACTACGAACAATTGGTTTTATTATCAAGATTTTGTAGGCTATTATAGAGAGATTTGGATAAGTTTTAATGGAAGCGATGTTTCTGTCCGTAGGACTAGTACTTATTCTGTGGTCTTAGTGAGATTACAGCATTTGATTTTTATATATATAGATATTACGTCTTCACAAATTGCGACATTAAAAAAAGCGCCATCTACATTTTACGTATCGCAGACTCGAAGTTAGTATAGATGAAAAAATATAATATAAAGTTAAACAATTTTTACGGATTCTATTGAGTTTACTTAATTGTTTACTATCCCGACGTAGACACCCGTGATGGGTGTCTACGTCTCCACCATAGATTCCGTAAAAGTAGTTTTATTTCATAATATAATGTAATATTCGCGTAAATATCCGAAAGTATAATAAAATATAATTTATGAAGGGCACTGAAGTTTTTGATAAAGTAATGAAGACATCTGGAAAGCAATATAGGTATATTATAATGTCTGATATAGCATAATGTTTGAATCATACAAAATTAAATTGAACCGTGACACTTCTCCGCCACACGGAATGCCAGCAAAAAATTTAAGGAAAGTAAAAGCATTCTTTGGTATAAGTATGGTTTTTTATAAGCGTTTGAACGACTATGCTTTTGTGTATCTTAACAATAGTTAATACAATAGTCTGCGCAACACGTGTGTTGCACGTCCCGCGATTTTGGAACCTTTAGCAAAATTTTATGATTTATTTGTATAGTATTAAATTTGAATTGTATTCTTATTATTTTTTTACGGTTGTTGGTGCGGGTATATGTGTTTCTATATGCCTAAAAAGTTTAGTAAGTGGTAGCAATGTGATATAGGGAAACTATTTTTGTATTCTATTTCGTGGATTTCATAAATTATATTAATGTTTTCCATTTGCTGTGATTCCATGCTTGTAGTTATACAGACATAGGGTAAACTGTATAATGATTGGCGCTCTAAGCATATTTATGATATATGTAGATGATATATTTTTTTAAATTGATAGGTGTTTAAAAAGTCAGCAAACATTTATAAAGGGTTCTCTGTTATGGATATTTTCAAATGAAAATGCATTAATCAATCTCATTAGAGACTTTTAATAGAAAAAAAATATATATATTTGAAATTACATTCATTGGCACCATAAGTACAGTTACTGTAATAACACATAGAAATCAGTCATTGGCACTTAATAAAGTAAGATTATAACAGAAAATTGGCCAAAAAAAAAAGCACTCGTTGCCATTATTTACCTAATAATAAATAAATAAATATTCACGGACATTTTTTTTTTTGCACACAACGTCCTTTGGTCCCAAACTAAGCTTAATGCTTGTGCTATGGGTACCAGATTACGGATATAATACAATATATTACTTTTATTTGTAAATACATACAGATAATAGATAGAAAACACCCAGACGCAGTACAAATATCTGTGTTCATCACACAAATATTTGTCCTGAGTGGGAATCGAACCCACGACCTCGTGCACGGAAGTCGGTTACACTACCGACTACGCCACGAGGCCCGTCAAAAAAAACTAAGCATAATAATAAATAATCTATGTTAAAGTCGTTAATTGATGACCCTTATTAGAAATTATGTTTTAACAGTTCTGCATGGCGTGGGTATATATTTATTTTCTTCAGTGCTGCCAGCTATAATATTATAAAACCTACTTTTTTCTGAATGCAATGTTACTATTGCAGATTATGAAAAAAAGTAGAACAGATGTTTTTTGCTATACCAGTTCTTAATATTTGCATGTAAAATCCAAAGTGCCAATGACTAAGGGGGTGCCAGCAATACTATAGTTTACCCTATTCGTCTTATATTTATTTATTTAAAACATTATAGAATATTAACACTTTTATGTGACAATCGTAACCCATGAAATAAAAGCTTTTTAACACTTTAATAAGGCCACCTATTCCTAACAGTGTAAGCAAACAACCTTTTTTTTTGTTAAGACGGAAAAAATGTACCTAACCGCACACCCCATCGTTCGGGCAACGAATAGGCTAGTGTGGGGCCCTTACCCACTAAAGAAACACTCCGTGTGCCGTCACTCCGCTTGTATTGGTGAACCACTGGAACTGTGTTACATTATTTCGATTGTGACACAACCTGAGAAATCAATTTTAAACGTGCTGTCGATTTGATTTGCGAAAGTATGATACCTATAATTTTATCATTCAGTTATTCTGTATTAAGATGAAATTATAGTATGTTTTCAGTCTTTAAAATATTATAACGATTGACTGCTCAGATGGTGGAGTGGCTTAGTGTTGTACCGAGTGTTCTGGGTTCGATTCCCACACAGGACAACACTTTGTGTGATCCGCAAATGGTTGTTATAGTCTGAGTGTACTTTGTGTCCGTTAAATTGTATGTTTTTTAAATCCTCCTCAATACAGAGATTATTCCTTGGTCATGGTCTTTAAAAGAAACTATTTTATTTTGTTGGTGTATTTACTGTAATTTTTATTTTCTCAATCCATTATTGTGCCACTTTTGGATGCGGATCTCCTCTCAAAGTTAGAGGGATTTAGGCAGTAATCGACTATGCTAACCTATTCTGGGTTGGCAAACTTAAAAAGCCATCAAGAAAATCGCTAAGGCATGCAAGTTTCTTTACGATATTCCCCAACAGTTATAATTGGTAAACAAATTCAAACACAATATCTAAATATTTTGAAAAGTTAGAGATGTGTGCCTTACGAGGTCTGAACCTCGGTATGGGGATCTAACCCATTGTCTTTGCAGCCCCCACTAGGCCATCACTGCGAGAAAATATTTCGTTTTGATTTGTTTCGGACATAAAAATGTGAGGAAATTCTTAAATAAATTAATTAGCCATACTACTCACACACACTTACCAGACAGTGAGCTGTTATTAAATAACGGCTCACTGTTAATAGGTAGGTATATAGCAAAGTTTGAAGCAACTTCTTCATTAAAATTCGACGCATTCCTTAACATACTCGTATATTATTTAGAATATAGCAAGAATATATGATGGAACGACCGCTTCATATCTTTTTGTTCACAATGCAATCAGTTTGAATAAATAAATAAGTTTCTGTAGAAAGGCTTGCGAAGAAAAAGGCTGTCAAGGTCAAGAGAGTGATCTTCGGTTGTTCTTGCAACTACTTGTATAGAGACAGTACATTGAACCGATGTCCTTTATACAACTACTTTTTGTTGTGCAGCTGGCTAATTAGGGCGTCGTGCTAACAAATCACTTTTGTTTAAAAACTTTATTGATATTTTATAACTTATTTTTAAAACTTTTGACGACTAAAGTCGTGTTTTTTTTTCTTATTCATCACTATCAGTTACATAGGCGATAGACGCTGTCCTGCCCTGCTGCTGCAACTAGAATCCCCAGACTTTTATCGATACGAAAATGTTCGATTAGGGTAGGTTTGGGGTGAAATTTTATGGTTATTCGTATACGTGATAAACCATGAGGCTTATTACTTTCCGAGATCCCCGCGCTGCTCAGCCCAGGCTGGGCGTGAATTTTTATTTCACACTAAACGAACCCAGTAGATGTCATTCTACCAGAAAGTTACGTCCTATTAGCTGCCCCAGATTTTATCGACTTTTGGTAAGGCTAATGTGTTCCAATATAGGTATGACCGCGAAAAATTGTACATTATCATTAAACACAAAGTGAAAAATGTGAAATCGAGAATAACAGTCACGAGCAGGATTCGAACCAGCCCCCTGAGGCAGAATGTCATATTTCACGTGTCGACCGTATCGAGATCACTGTGATTGGTTGAGAAACCGACGCGTGATGTCACAATAATCCGTTGGCCAATCGCGGTGATCGTACAAGCGAGACGATACAATCGACATGTGAGATATGAGATTCTGCCTAACCCCCCTGCATCTCCTGGATACCGTCCAGATGCTTTGCCAATTCAGCCATCGTGACCCTTGCTCCTGACTGCTAATTTCGATAACACATTCATACTTAACGTCTTTGGGTGACGCCTGCACCATCTGTCGGAAGTGTTATCGAAATTAGCAGTCAGGAGCAAGGGTCACGATGGCTGAATTGGCAAAGCATCTGGACGGTATCCAGGAATCCAGGAATCTAAATATTTATAGGGTTTGCGTCATTATTAGGTAAAATCTTAATTGTAAAATTAAGTATGAAATAATGTATGAAAATACTTCTGACAGATGGTGCAGGCGTCACCCAAAGACGTTAAGTATGAATGTGTTATCGAAATTAGCAGTCAGGAGCAAGGGTCACGATGGCTGAATTGGCAAAGCATCTGGACGGTATCCAGGAGATGCAGGTTCGAATCCTGCTCGTGACTGTTATTTTCGATTTCACATTTTTCACTTTGTGTTTAATGTATGTTGCTAAGCATGTCAAATGCTAAAAATATATATAAAAATATCTAAATATGTACATTATCGCGATATGAACAACAGGTTCGTGCAAACTGTCCACGCGGTCGGGTCGACTTACTTCAAGGCCCGTCGCGTCAGTAGGAACCGTAAACTCTCGGACCATACTCTCAAACTCATGGAGAGGAGAAAAGAAATGATAGTCCAGTCCTCAGCCGATTGGTCCTGCCTAAGGCGGTTAAACAGACAGATCTCCAAGGCTGTGCGCCACGATATTCGCCAATTTAATACTACCCGTATTAAAGAGGCGATAGAGCGGAACCAAGGCTCGGAAGTGTTCGCAAGAGATCTGTCTGTTGGCCAAAGTCAGTTGACTAAACTGAGGACCAACAACGGCACTATCATTTCTTCTCGAGATGAGATCTTGGGAGAGGTCCAGCAGTTCTATGGACAGTTGTACAGATCCCAGAGCCCTGCTGTTGGCTTGGTCCAAGACCCCAGATCCAAGCTAACTCGGCACTTTACCGAAGATATCCCGGACGTCAGCCTGTACGAGATCAGAATGGCTCTCAAACAACTAAAGAACGGAAAGGCACCGGGAGACGACGGAATCACCACAGAGCTTCTGAGAGCAGGCGGAAAGCCGTTCTTAAAAGCTCTTCAGAGGCTGTTCAATTCCGTCGTTCTCGGGGGCGAAGTTCCAGAGTCGTGGACCAGAAGCGTGGTGGTGCTGTTCTTCAAGAAAGGTGACAGAACCCTCTTGAAGAACTATAGACCCATCTCGCTCTTGAGCCACGTCTATAAGTTGTTTTCGAGGGTCATTACAAATCGACTCACGCGCAGGCTTGACGACTTCCAGCCTCCCGAACAAGCCGGTTTCCGAAAAGGCTATAGTACCATAGACCACATTCACACGCTACGCCAGATTATACAGAAAACCGAAGAATACAATCGGCCTCTGTGTCTGGCGTTTGTGGACTATGAGAAAGCCTTCGATTCGATCGAAACTTGGGCGGTGCTGCAGTCCCTTCAGCGGTGCCAAATTGACAATCGGTACATCGAAGTGCTGAAGTGCTTGTATAGAAACGCCACCATGTCAGTCCGTGTTCCGGACAAGAGTACGGGACCGATCCAACTGCAGAGAGGTGTTAGACAGGGAGACGTTATGTCCCCGAAACTCTTCACCGCTGCATTGGAAGATGTCTTCAAGCTCTTGGACTGGACCGGATTCGGCATCAACATCAATGGCGAATACATTACTCACCTTCGATATGCCGACGACATCGTAGTCATGGCAGAATCTCTGGAGGACCTTGGCACCATGCTCAATGATCTCAGCAGGGTTTCCCGACTATTGGGTCTCAAAATGAACATGGACAAGACGAAAGTCATGTCTAATGTCCATGTCATTACAGCACCGGTCCTAGTTGGGAGTGAGCTTCTCGAAGTTGTCGACCATTATGTCTACCTGGGACAAACAGTCCAGTTAGGTAGGCACAACTTCGAGAAAGAGGTCAATCGACGAATCCAACTCGGCTGGGCAGCGTTCGGGAAGCTAAGGAAGATCTTCTCGTCCAATATTCCGCAGTGTCTGAAAACGAAGGTCTACGACCAGTGTGTGTTACTAGTGATGACATACGGAACAGAGACGTGGTCTCTGAATGTTGGCCTCATATCAAGGCTCAAAGTCACTCAGCGGGCCATGGAGCGGGCTATGCTTGGTATTTCCCTACGTGATCGAATCCGTAATCCGTAGGAGAACGAGAGTGACCGACATAGCCCGCCGGGTTGCCATGCTGAAGTGGCAATGGGCAGGCCACATCGCTCGACGAACCGATAACCGTTGGGGACGAAAGGTTCTCGAGTGGCGACCACGTATCGGACGGCGCAGCGTAGGACGGCCCCCCACCAGATGGACCGATGATCTGGTCAACGCTGCGGGGAGCCGTTGGATGCGGTCAGCACAGGACCGCTCGTTGTGGCGTTCTCTTGGGGAGGCCTATGTCCAGCAGTGGACGTTAAAAGGCTGATCGATGGATGGATGGTACATTATCATTCATGATATCATAACTGAATGTTACTTACATGACCTAAAGCTGAGTTCATAAAAATTTTCTTCTAAGCATATTGTGAAAAACTTCCATCAACAATTAATAGTAAGATCCTGATACACAATTGCAGCGCTATCTATTTATTATATAGCAGCACTTAGCTACTCAATTAATAGCCAGTGAAACTCGCCTATTATATCAATGTCTGTCAGTCTTTGCCCAGTAATTTACACATAGGTCTCACAGGTCTTAAGACTATAGTAGTTCTAGTAGAATTTACATTGTTTTCTACACCTTTCCATGTATACAATGTTGCAAGTCTGACTAATAGTATATATTTATGCAGTACAAAGCTATTAGTATGGTAATATCTGTAATTAGGTCTGGTTTATGCCGACTTAATGATTCAAGATGTTTGTTGAATATTATAGTGTATCTAATATAGATCGCGTCAAGCAATTCCTGTGTGAATGTAGACGTAGGCCTTATATTAGAGTTTAGACGTTATTGGTATAGTGAAGATATACAAAGAATAGGTACGTCCCAATTATGCGCAAAATTCGACGCTTGTTATTAACACTGAGAATACAGTTTGACGCGATCTATATTAAAAGGAATAAACTCCAAGAGGCGCGAAAAATCAATTGCTGTTCGTTAGTCTCACTAAGAGCCATTACGCACTGTCGACTAGTCGCCGGTGAAACGGTCTCTCTGCGACCAAAACATAGGCAGCTAGGGCCAGAAGACCAAGCCGAGTGATTGCCGTATATTGCTGTATGTATCAGTACTTTGGTGACACGGTCTTTACTACAGTTGCTCGCAATGCGAATGCTTCCATTTGAGGCCGTGCTTCTATTGGTTGCCGGTGACTGGCAGTCGCTCGTGAGTTGCCACTACGTGGCGACCAACAACCGAGACCGTAAACATCTATTTAAACTATAGTAAGTCACAGTCGCCAGCGACCGAGTTGCCGCCGACTAGTCGACAGTGCGTAATGACTCTATAACTCAAAACTGTCTTTACCGATTTTAAATAATGTGTTTTTCGTTTTGCTTTCTCTAATACAGGGGTGGTTTAGAAGTAAAAAAAAAACCTATGAAAAAAAACGTAGTAAAATTGAGTAATTCAATATTGGTAACTTTGTATATGTATTTGGTTAACAGACAACAAAATAACAGCTACTGTCTTTCTTTCTAATTCATTTGGATTATAAGCAAGTTTCATTTAATAGTTTATCAAAATCCAAATCTTAGATAATACAGATTGATTAGGATTGATATTGCAAAATATGCTGATGAAATAAATTTTAGGTGATACGAAGTTCACCGAGTTACTTACTTAGTCTTCAATAAATTATATTCCTGAGTATCTAAATAAAAGAAACTGCGAAAAATCTCTGCAGGTCGGTATCTTCCAATAAGATGCTCAGTGAAATGGAAATTTACAATACAAACATTACTTGCTATAGTTCAGTGTTTGAATTGCATCTCCAGAAGGTAGGTAATTATTACACGTCGTATTAAATTTTTCTATTTAACAATTTTATTTAATCAACAGGTTTGTTATGAGCATAGCAATTAATCAAATAGTCATTTTAAGAGTACGGAATTGTTACGGAAATATTTCAATTGATATTAATAGGCTTCATCAAGGTCGAGATAATATCAAGGAAAGCCACATACTGCTTCATAGGTTTAGACGGGCCTCGTGGCGTAGTCGGTAGTGTAACCGACTTCCGTGCACGAGGTCGTGGGTTCGATTCCCACTCCGGACAATTATTTGTGTGATGAACACAGGTATTTGTACTGCGTCTGGGTGTTTTACTCGTATATCTATGATATGTATGTATTTACAAAAAAAAAGGAGTATATGTATTATATCCGTAATCTGGTACCCATAGCACAAGCATTAAGCTTAGTTTGGGACCAGAGGACGTTGCGTGAAAATGTCCGTGAATATTTATTTATTATTTATAGGTTTACGCGCCCATTAGACGAATGAGTGATGCAGTCATTTTTAATTTCACGTCTTTATTTCCTAGAGATGTAACACCAATTGAGAGTACGTTTCGCAAAATAGAACGTATCCCGTATCCAAAATCTCTTGCCCTATGGGGTAATATCAGCCTATTTGGACGGGTCCATGCTGCAGGCAAAAGTTAGTGTATAAAAAGGGTTGCCAGTAATTACCTTTATTTATTTTTATAAACTACTGTAGGTACATTAAAGACGATAATAAAGGCATCACAGAGGAGTCACGGACACAAGAATTTTATATAGCTGTCCTGTATCCAATAAGAACCTACGGCACTTAGGACAGGAAGTTGGAACTTAAACGCTTTCTAGATGAATCCAGCTTAAGAATTGAAATATCATCATTGTACTGCTAAGAAAAATATCATAAGGGATCCTGTATGCTTAATAGTCTCTTCCGAAGGCTTGTGAACTTTGTAGCAACCCTGGATACTTTTCATTATGATCAGTATTCAGTAGTGGGGAGTTTCAGGCTATAACAAAAATGAATAAAAGCAGAAACAAACAAATTGCCTGGTAGATCAATGATCCGTCATAACCACTAGCCTTGGGCCTGATTTGTTTATTTTAATTAAGCTGTCAAAAATGCTTTCCAATAGCCTTGCTTATCCCAGCGTGAATGGGCTGGCTCTATCGGGGAAGTACCACCCTCTCACAGAAGATCAGCGTGAAACAACAGTAAGTATACCTTTGTGTTTCGTATGGTGAGTGAGAGCGTTGGAGACCTAAGCCCCCCACCTCAAATAGGAAGGATAATGAGGAGAGGATACTCTCCTTCGCCTTAGTATCCTACCTATTCTCTCCTTAATATCCTTCTTATCCACCGTCCGTTGATGGACTAAGAATACAAGTGTCACCACCCCATTCTTTCCCACGGGTGTCGTATGAGGTGACTAAGGGAAGTAAGCAATTATCATCCATTGCATGACTGGTGGTTGGTACCCAAATCTACCGGTTTTGGGTACCAAGTGGGAGTAGTCGCTTGGGATCGGGCCCGAGCGGGTTGGTACCACCATCTCCCGTGTGACCGGCCATGGAAGCACATCGTTGCGTTTTGGCTGTAGCAGGAGATAGCCGTTTATTCTTTCATTTCATATCGGTGAAATGAAATGGTGAGCAGTGGCTTGACAATACTCTCAGTACAGTTGAGTCCATGAGTGACGGTTACCATTTACCATCAGATGGGCCGTGGCTCGTCTGTCACTACAAGCAATAAAAAAATAAAAAAATAAAACATATTTCGGTCATCCATGCGCCTGATCTACATTATCGTTGTTGCTACACCTCACGCCATCTATCGAAAGCTTGAGTAACTTTCATATTTTATTTCTTCTATACTATTATAAAGCTGTAACAGAGCTGTGTCTGTACATTTAAGATATTTGAGAAAAAAATACTGTAGGTTGTTATGTGTGCTATATCTCAAAATGTTTTTTTAGATTTTTTTGTCTGTTTGTCTGTTTACCTGTTTGTTCGTTCGCGCATCACGTAAAAGCTACTAAACGGATTTTGATGCAACTTTTTGTTTGATAGCTCTTTATTAGATAAGTCTGGTAACTGGTAAACCTTTTATCCCACTACTGTATCGGGAACCTGAGAATTTACCTAAAAATGAATTTGTAATATAAGTATTGCATTCATAAAGGTTTCTCAAATTTGGTTTGTTTTTTAATATATTTTCTTCGAAAACTGTTTAAGCGTTAAACTCAGAACAGTAAACGACGAACAGTGACGGTCCTCGTGGCGTAGTCGGTAGTGTAACCAACTTCCGTGCACGAGGTCGTGGGTTCGGTTCCCACTCAGGACAATTATTTGTCTGATGAATACATATATTTGAATGAATGAATTAATGAATGTATACTTTATTGTACATCAAAATAAACGGAAAGAAAATTAGACTATAATGAAACTTACCAGTAAATGCACAATGCGCTTATTGCTAATAGCAATTTCTGCCAGACAACCTTTTAAAATTTGTACTGCATTAAACACAAAGTGAAAAATGTGAAATCGAAAATAACAGTCAGGAGCAGGATTTGAACCTGCATCTTCTGGATTCCGTCCAGATGCTTTACCAATTCAGCCATCCTGACAATTGCTCCTGACTGCTAATTTCGATAACACATCATACTTAACGTCTTTGGGTGACGTCTGCGCCATCTGTCGGAAGTATTTTCATACATTATACCGACCAGGTAAACTTAATTTTACAATTAAGATTTTACCTAATAATGACGCAAACCCTTTAAATATTTAGATATTTTTTATATATATTTTTAGCATTTGACATACTTAGCACTATACATTAAACACAAAGTGAAAAATGTGAAATCGAAAATAACAGTCAGGAGCAGGATTTGAACCTGCATCTTCTGGATTCCGTCCAGATGCTTTACCAATTCAGCCATCCTGACAATTGCTCCTGACTGCTAATTTCGATAACACATCATACTTAACGTCTTTGGGTGACGTCTGCGCCATCTGTCGGAAGTATTTTCATACATTATACCGACCAGGTAAACTTAATTTTACAATTAAGATTTTACCTAATAATGACGCAAACCCTTTAAATATTCACATTTTTCACTTTGTGTTTAATGTATAGTGCTAAGTATGTCAAATGCTAAAAATATATATAAAAAATATCTAAATATTTAAAGGGTTTGCGTCATTATTAGGTAAAATCTTAATTGTAAAATTAAGTTTACCTGGTCGGTATAATGTATGAAAATACTTCCGACAGATGGCGCAGACGTCACCCAAAGACGTTAAGTATGATGTGTTATCGAAATTAGCAGTCAGGAGCAATTGTCAGGATGGCTGAATTGGTAAAGCATCTGGACGGAATCCAGAAGATGCAGGTTCAAATCCTGCTCCTGACTGTTATTTTCGATTTCACATTTTTCACTTTGTGTTTAATGTATAGTGCTAAGTATGTCAAATGCTAAAAATATATATAAAAAATATCTAAATATTTAAAGGGTTTGCGTCATTATTAGGTAAAATCTTAATTGTAAAATTAAGTTTACCTGGTCGGTATAATGTATGAAAATACTTCCGACAGATGGCGCAGACGTCACCCAAAGACGTTAAGTATGATGTGTTATCGAAATTAGCAGTCAGGAGCAATTGTCAGGATGGCTGAATTGGTAAAGCATCTGGACGGAATCCAGAAGATGCAGGTTCAAATCCTGCTCCTGACTGTTATTTTCGATTTCACATTTTTCACTTTGTGTTTAATGTATAGTGCTAAGTATGTCAAATGCTAAAAATATATATAAAAAATATCTAAATATTTAAAGGGTTTGCGTCATTATTAGGTAAAATCTTAATTGTAAAATTAAGTTTACCTGGTCGGTATAATGTATGAAAATACTTCCGACAGATGGCGCAGACGTCACCCAAAGACGTTAAGTATGATGTGTTATCGAAATTAGCAGTCAGGAGCAATTGTCAGGATGGCTGAATTGGTAAAGCATCTGGACGGAATCCAGAAGATGCAGGTTCAAATCCTGCTCCTGACTGTTATTTTCGATTTCACATTTTTCACTTTGTGTTTAATGTATAGTGCTAAGTATGTCAAATGCTAAAAATATATATAAAAAATATCTAAATATTTAAAGGGTTTGCGTCATTATTAGGTAAAATCTTAATTGTAAAATTAAGTTTACCTGGTCGGTATAATGTATGAAAATACTTCCGACAGATGGCGCAGACGTCACCCAAAGACGTTAAGTATGATGTGTTATCGAAATTAGCAGTCAGGAGCAATTGTCAGGATGGCTGAATTGGTAAAGCATCTGGACGGAATCCAGAAGATGCAGGTTCAAATCCTGCTCCTGACTGTTATTTTCGATTTCACATTTTTCACTTTGTGTTTAATGTATAGTGCTAAGTATGTCAAATGCTAAAAATATATATAAAAAATATCTAAATATTTGTACTGCATCTGGGTATTTTCTATCTATTATATGTATGTATTTACAAAAAAAAGTAATATATGTATTACATCCGTAATCTGCTACCCATAGCACAAGCGTTAAGCTTAGTTTGGGACCAGAGGACTTTGTGTGATAATGTCTGTGAATACCTGTTTATTTATTATTATAACAATAATAATAACTAGGATGGCAATGTTGGCATAATCATGACACGTTGCTTTACAAAATTGTACTTATTACTTTTATTATCACGCCATTTCCCTTGCGAGGTAGGCCGAGAGAACAGAGCGCCAAAAGCTCTATTCTTGCATACATCGCTCACTTCCTCAACATTCATAATTCTCTTCATATATGCTCGAAATTATTACTATTTTATATTATGTGTTTTATTTTTCTTCTTTAATTATTTTTATAGTTTTATATTTTTTCCATCATGTGGGAGGGTAGTGGAGAATTTTAGTAACAATCATCAAAGTGACGGGGATACTACTCGCCTCATGTCACGTCTCGTCCCCACTGGGGCTAAATGTGGGCAGCGAGAGGCCGTTTCGTGATAGAGGCAATCCGTTGTCTCTGCCTACTCCTCTAGGAAGCAGGCGTGAGTATATGTATGTATTAAAAGTTTCCTAATGGATCTTATCGGTTGACTCAGTAGCTGATAAATTAAAATAGAGCAATGTTTAATAATAACGTACATACATACAAATGTAAATTCTCTTCTCTAAGAAAATATTAAAACATATAAAATGCATAAAACAATGAAGATGAAAAAAGTTCCGCTCGTCTACTTGGATGACCCAGTCATTGTCACTAAGCCTGCAATTATATTGTAGTCTTTATGCGTACTTTTTTGGTACTAGATGAGCCGGTATGAATTTCGTATTCTACAATTTATTTTATCAGTGAGTATCAATCCTAATGAAGCGGCATCGTGTAAGATTTGGAGTTTGATAGATTATTAATGAAACTTGCTTATAATGCCAATGAATTAGAAAGAATGGCAGTAGCTATCATATTGTCGTCTGTTAGGTAAATACCTACCCATGCAAAGTTACTAATATTGAATTTTCCAATTTTTATAGAGTTTCCCCCTTAATTTTTACTTTTAAGCCTTCTCCGTATCAGAGTGAACAAAACAAAAAAAAAATATTCAAATCGATCAAGCCATTATTTAAAAATTGACTTTTATATATTAGATTATCACAGGGATTGTAAAACAGTGATATTATCGTTGGCGTTTCCTTATCTTGGTCAGACAACACGTGTAGATTTGCAAATTGAAATTCGTACCAAGATATTGATAAGTACACATATAAATATTTCAATATCAACAGTACACCTCGGTTAACTTAAAAGGGGGAAGACATATTGACCTATATCCTGTAGTATAAAGACCTACTGTATTACTTAGAGACACACTACACGTGTGTTCTTCTTACCATATACATGTGTATGTGAATTAGTGTTAGAAACGTTATTAGTGTGGGTTAGTTACGTACTCGGATGTGTGAATAGGATCCGTTGTCCTCTGCTGTGTGTAATATCTAGATCGACATATTGGTCTTAGTGTGATATAAGTATGTTTATATGTATATATTATGTATCTAATTAATAATATTATATCAAAGTATTTGCCACTTTCAAAATATTCATGGGGCAAATATCTTTTGGAAATTAAAAAATCAGGGAACTTTTATTTTAATACTAGATGACCCGGTGAATTTCGTATCACATACAATAATTTATTTTGTGAGTGATTATCAATCTTGATCAATCTGCATCATCTCATCCATCCATCCATCAGTCTTTCAACGTCCACTGCTGGACATAGGCCTCCCCAAGAGAACGCCACAACGAGCGGTCCCGTCATGGGGGATAGTGCCGTAATCGCCACGCTTGGCAGGCGGGTTGGCGATAGCAGTGGATGTTGTTAATACTTGAGGGAGTGCTGCTGCCCACTCCACCAGTATTCCCTCAGTCGGCTCTTACGACTCCCGTGGGTAGAGAGGAGTGGGACAATTCTAAAGCCGGCCCTACACGGCCAATGTGCCATCTGTCTGCATCCTCTATGGTTTGAATTTAGATAGGTACAAGATAATTAATTCAAATTAATTAAAAATAATGACAGTAGCTGTCGTTTTGTCGTCTATTGTCAGGTCCATAAATCACCTTTTTGGTAACACAAAATTTCGATTTTGTTTTTTTTTATTTTCTACTGTTCTGCTTCTACTGCTTCCAACCAAAAATATCCTATTAATAATGTTAATGTGTAAATGATTGAGAACTTTGTTCTTATATCTGTCTAAGTCCTTGTGTGTCCTATCTCTAATTAGCCTTGGGTCTTTGGCCGAAGCAAACACTGACTTTCAAACGTACCCTGACCATGAGAAATGTTTTCGATTTACTTTTTATGAACATAAATTTTCGATGTTTGTTTCGTTCGAATTTTACCTTTGACATTTAATAAGGAATACGTTATTGGTTCCTTTATATCGATTAGCTAAATTAAGTCCAAAATAGTACGATTGTGTGGAATATATTGAACAGTTTAGACACATGTTTTTTGTGATAGACTTATTGTCTTCTAGCTATTCTCTACAGTGACCTTGAAAAAATTAATATTACTAATATGTATATTATAAATGGGAATGTTTAGATGGATGTACGGACGGCTGAATGGATCTAAATGAAAGGCACAGATATAGATTATAATCTGGAATAGCAAAAAGGGTACTTTTTACCGGGATAATGTACGATTCCCGCGGGATCGATTTATGTTTGTCTTTTCAGAGCAATGGATCAACATGTTTTTTTTTTTTTGCATAGTGGTTGTTGAGAGGTCAGGGACATAAGTTACTTTTTAAAACATATTCGCATGGAAATCATTAGTGTGCTGTAGTGATGTTTATATTTTTTGAGGTGCACACGAGCGAAGTTGCGATCGGAATAGCACACAGTAAGCCTTTTTTTCGTGGGATAGATGGCATCATGAAATTTAACATACATATTTTAGTTTAAAACCCACAAAAGTTTAAAGGTTATTTTTTATCTCTAAAAAATGTATGGCACCTTTGGGATAGCTATATTTACATAGTGTTAATGAATGTGGTGTACTGTGACGTATTTATATTCTGAAGTCCACGCGGACATAGTCGTTTTGAAAATTAAAAACGCTTAATTATCTAAAATATTGCAAATTCAGGCATTATAAATTATATCCATATAAAATAAAATAGTTTATAAATAGTTTGGAAATGTGCCCGGTAGACGTCAATAGGCTCGCCCCCTATTACGTGGGACTTAAACAGCCGGCGAGTCGTGGGTGTGTAATATACCTCTGACTACCCCTTCGGGGAATACAGGCGTGATGCTATGCTATGTACCTAAATAAAATAAACATAATTATTCACGGACATTTCAATCAACATCCTCTGGTCCCAAACTAAACTTAACGCTTGTGCTATGGGTACAAGACAGATATAATACATATATTACTTTTTTTCTAAATACTAACTAACTTATCATCACGCCATTTCCCTTTCAGGGTAGGCAGAGAGAACAGAGTGCCAAGAGGCTCTATTCTTGCATACATCTCTCGCTTCCTTAACATTCATAACTCTTTTCATACATGCTCGCCGGTTTCGGAGACTCCTGACTCCACCTTCCTTCAATACATGACCAATTTGGTCTAGGTAGGTAAGTCTCGGTCTCCCCCTGTACCTACATCCTTCCACTTTCGCATTGTATATCTTCTTAGCCAGTCGCTCGTCCGGCATTCTTTCCACATGTCCGAACCATAGGAGCATTCCCTTTCGCATCTTTACACTAATACTCTTTTTCATACCTACTCGCTCTCTTACGTCATTGTTACGAATGCGGTCAAACAGCCTCACTCCACAGATTCTCCGTAGAGATCGCATTTCGACCGCATTGATTTTACTCTCATGCTCCTTTTTACATATCCAACTCTCGCTTCCATATAATAACGTTGGGACAAGCACTGCGTTGTGTATTGCGCCACGTGCCTTCTGGCTGAGGTGGTGGCAGCCGAGAAGTTGTCCGAATGCTCCGTTCACTCTATTTCCCGCATTCACTCCTCTTTCTACATCAGTGGTGTACCTTCCATCCTGACTGAATCAACATCCAAGATATACAAATTC
Source organism: Leucoma salicis (assembly GCA_948253155.1). Classification (NCBI taxonomy): domain Eukaryota; kingdom Metazoa; phylum Arthropoda; class Insecta; order Lepidoptera; family Erebidae; genus Leucoma; species Leucoma salicis. The sequence goes on along the minus strand of OX411804.1, from coordinate 25,265,533 downwards.
ATCCACTTGTTGTAGCACACCATTTCCTATTACTACTCTGACATCTGTTCTGGCTTCTTCTCTTTCAAAAACCATTACTTTGGTTTTGCTCACATTCACACGTAGGCCCCTTTTCTTACAATCTTCTGCCATTACGTCGACTAGGGTTTGCAGGTCAGTCGCAGACTGCGCTAATAGGACCGCATCGTCTGCATATAGCAGCGAGTTAACCACTGAGTCGCCCATCTGAACTCCCACATTCATTTCATTCAACCTTTGTAGACATTTATCCAGATATATGATAAACAGTCTGGCTGATAGAACGCAGCCCTGTTTAACGCCGATATTGACGTCAAACCAGGGTGGCATTCCATCATCCAGCCGCACACAAGCTCTGCAGTCCATGTAGTTGGACTGCACTGCTTGTAGCAGTCTACCGCTAATACCATACTCCGGCAAAATGTCCCAAAGTTCCTTTCGTACAACAGTGTCAAATGCTTTCTCCAAATCCACAAAACTGCAGAAAACTCTCTGGCCTACAGCCAGATGCTTCTCCCCAATGTTGCGCAGAGAAAAAACTTGATCCATGCATCCTCGTCCACACCTGAAACCTCCTTGTGCCTCACACAAAAATTCATCAGACACCATCCTCATTCTCCTTTCAACAATCTTACCATATATTTTGGCGGCCAAACTGGTCAAGCTTATGGCTCTGTAGTTTGCACAGTCATAGCGTGAACCCTTGTTTTTAAACAAGGGCACGATGACTGCACTTCTCCAGTCCTTGGGAACCATTACTGAGCTCCAACATAAATTGAGAAGCATCAGGAAGGATTCCCAGACACGCTGCCTTAACATTTTTCAAACTTCTAATCGCCCATTCAACTTCATCCATTAATGTAATCAGAGGATGCCGGTACCGAATGCTGATCTGTTAGATCACATATGGCACCAGCATCACCCTGAACATCCGCATACATATCTCCAAAATATTCACTCTATCGGCTTAACACATCTTGTGTTTGCGTAAAAATGTCTCCACCTTTAGACCTTATTTTATTCATTCTAAAAGCTGACCAATCACTCCGAGATTTCTTCACCTCCCTCCAGAAAATTTTGGTGTTGTTCTCGAAGTTTTTGGTCACTCTTTCTTCTGCAATCATATTTGCTCTATCACGCTTCTCTTTCACTAAGGCTTTGGTGTCATTCTTACGTTGCCGGTATATTTCTTTCTTCTGTTCTTTCATACTTGCACTCAGGTTCAAACAAGATACATAGTCCAGCCACGCTTTCTTCTTTTGGTCTACGGAAGCTGCTACTTCTGTATCCCACCATGCATCACCTTTCACTTTCCTATGCTTCTTTGAGCATCCACATACTTCTTTCGCTATATCTACCATACTATTTTTCAATACTCTCCAGCATTCTTCTTTGTCAGATCCTGGCTGACTTGCCATTGTCAGCCGTTCACGGACACCCTCTACATACTTTGCTCTTACACTTTCTTCTTGCAACTTTGAACTTTATTCTTTCAAGCCCTCCGAAGCGGACACGCTCTCGCCAGTGTCTCTACTTTCTGAACAGACCACTAAATCTCGCAATAACGAGATAGTGGTCCGTGTCGACATTGGGACCCCTGTAGGCTCTTGTATCCAGAATTTTAGTTCGGAGGCGACTGTCTACCAGAATTAAATCTATCATACTTCTCTGTTCATTCCTTCTCCATGTATACATATGGATGTCCTTATGTTGAAAAAATGTGTTTGACACAATAAGGTTTCTCTCCATACATACATCCGCATGAATGATGCAGGTAGGCTGCATCATTCACTCAATGAACCAAGAACCTCTTATCACCAAATGAACCAAGTACGTCCTCGAAGTCTGGACGCTTGGTCCCAACCCATCCATTCAAGTCCAAACCCATTTTTGTAAATACCATACATATAATAGATAGTAAACACCCAGACGCAATACAAATATCTGTGTTTATCACACAAACAATTGTCCTGAGTGGAAATTGAACCTCGTGCACGGAAGTCGGTTAAAGTATCGACTACGCCACGAGGCCCGTCAATATGTGAAAACTAGATTTCAGAACGAACTAAACAAGAAGACGAATATTGCTAATCAAAACCAAATGTCAGTGTGACGTCACATAGCAACATGAGTACATAGACGTCCTAATTCTCTAACCAATATGACGTAATATTCACCGCAAACAAATGGGGTCGCGCTCTGCGCACACGTCTAGCTGTATAGAAATGTGTTTGAATGTGCTAATCGCGAGTTTGAATGAACTATTAATGTTTGACTGCATATAATTTTACATTTAAGTATGCACTGGCCTTAATTTAATAACACAAACAAATACACATTAAGATCTGTAATCTAATGTAATAGACTTTTCGTAATAGTAATGGCAAATTGAGAATACAATACGTCAGATTTTTTCTAATATTATTATAATATATTTGTTTGTTACGCTTACACGCCATAACTACTGAACAAATCATCATGAAATTTTGCACACATATAGTCTGAAACCTAGAAAATGACATAAGCTACTTTTCATTCTGAAAAATGAATGATTACCATGAGATAGCTATTTTTTGAATATGTATGTGCCGTAGAGTGATGTATTTATGTTCTGAAGTCCACTCAGCTGGAGACGCGGGTAAAATCTAGTGTTTTAACCGCAGCTCATTGACTAACTTTATTAGGAACTAACCTTTGCCGGCGGCTCCGTCGCAGCCAAAAGCTAGTTTTTAGGTTATATCTCAAGTTTCCGATATAGATGCGGGATAAAATGTATACTCCACTTTTGACATGATAACGTCTCATAAATCGATGAAAGCCGGCTGCACGCACGAAAATGTGTCACGTTCCGAAATATGTATGGCGGCCGATGCATTGTTTGTGAAACTCTCAGAAAACATATATGACGTTATCATGTAACATTATCGTACGTAAACCGACTTCACAGATAACCATATAGTTTTTAAGTCTAATCAAGAGCTATCAAACATTAAAAGTTTCATCAAAATCTGTGCAATATTTTTTGTGCATCCCGAACAAACAAGCAAAATAAAATCTAAAAAAAACGACGTCGCAGGACGTCTACCAGATGTGAAAACATCGAAATTATTTTGTAGAAATAAAATGATCATAACTTGACAAAGTACTCCTCAAGATGAATCAAACAAGTATAAACTCGATAGGGTTGCGTTGTTTCATTACAGAGTTAGTGTGACCACTTTCCAGCTCCATCGTCAGACCCTGGATACCATCAAGAGACAAAGCACTCGTCAAAACAAATCATATGAGCCCAAACTCGAAGGAGTTATGTCATTTTATAACGGAGTTCCTATGGCCTCTTTCTAGCGCCATCATCAGACCCTGGATACCGTCTAAAGACAAAGTACCCGTCAAGACGAATCAAAAATGTCCAAACTCGATGGGGTTGCGTCGTTTCATTATAGAGTTATTGGGGCCACCTTCCAGCTTCATCATCAGCCCCTGGATACCATCTAGAGGCAAAGTACTCGTCAAGATGAATCATACGAGCCTAAACTCGATGAGGTTGCGTCCTTCTATAATAGGGAATTCCTATGTCCACCTTCCAGCTCCATCATCAGATCAGCTCCATGTAATCATATACAAATGCGTGTAACTGTAAAATTTCAGCTCTATCGGAAACCGGGAAGTGTGTCAAATCTAACTTGCAAGATTTGAACGGGACAAGTAAAATAAAAGCGTCGCCACGCTAACAGACGATTTTACCCTCCCTCCGCATTAGATATTTCACATCAAAACAAATATATAATATCCGCTACTACAATGGCAACTTGTGATAAAACCTAAAAACTAGCTTTTGGTTGCGGTGGAGCCGCTGCCAAAGGTTAGTTATTTAAAAGCACTGGCCGTTTGAAGTACCGCATATATCTAGTTTAACTACCTCTGGAATCAAAGTTCTCTGACAGTTAACACAAAATTATTTTTATTGATAATCAAGTGTTACTTAAACATTTTTCTGGAAAATTTAATAACTTCGTAATTGACAGACCACTATTTGAATATACTAAAGACATTAGTTAATTTTGAAAAGTTTGTGTAAAAAAAATGTGTATAAAATATATCATACACGGTAGAAGTGAACCTTCAGAAAGAGGAGACGAAGTAAATATTATATGTATATATCAGTATTCTAATTCTCTCAAGCTAAATGCTTTGTCTATAAATCGTTTCATCGAGTTGCGAACCACAATAGTACTAAACAATTTTTACCTCAAAAATATAAGCATTTAACTTAACTAGTTTCAGGAAGTAATTTCAGGTTCTTAAGTTGCTGCAGACTTATTTACTAATCTATGATGTGTCTGATAATTTTTTTAGTAATTATACATGAAAATAAAGATATCAATGACGTATCCTATATGGTATGCAGTCTCATATATTAAATATCAGACTGCACACCATATAGGATAATAAATGAACAACTAGGTGATGAAATGGAGGTTAAAGGTATGAATCAAAGAATAAAAATGAGTCTAAAGATTTTTTTTTATTGCATGTAGTGGCAGACGAGCCACGGTCCATCTGATGGTATATGGTAACCGTCGCCCATGGACTCGACTATACCGAGAGTATTGTTAAGCCGCTGATCACAATTCATTTCACAGATGAAAAGAAATATAAACGGCTATCTGCTGCTACAGCCGAAACGCAACGATTTGATTCATGGCCGGTCACACGGGATGTGGTAGTAACAACCCGCTCGGGCCGGATACCAAGTGAGTACTCCCACTTGGTACCCAGCCTTACCACTAATTATACGATAATTGCTTACTTCCCTTAGTCGCCCATGGGAAAGAATGGGGTGGTGACACTTGTATTCTTAATCCGTCACCACCCGGACTAAAAAAGCCAGAGTTCTATAGGTTGTATAATAAATTTTAGTAAAGAACTCTTTAGGAGGCCGCTGATTGCCCGATAATTTGCTCAATAAGTTATATTTACAAGTTACAGATTTTCAGAGATACGCAAGGATTTATTGGCGTTTAGCTTCGTGATTGACACTGCCCTGGGTGTAGGCGAGAATTGATCTTGCTTTGTAACAGGCTAGTGACATTAAACCTAGTTTAGGCAGGGTTAGCAAACATTTTTAATAACTTATACACAAAATTGATTTTACAAAATTTTTAACATAAATTAAAGTAAAAATTAAAAAAAAGATATACACTTTTTATAAGGATTTTAGGTAAAACTTAAAACTTCTCCACACATTTTATATATAGGTATAAAAAACCTCTGAAAATGCAAAGATAGAAGAAGTCTAATGGTTATTAAGTTTTGTAATAATATTCTATTTCTGTGCCAAAGATCTGAATGAGATCATATCAACTGTTCTTAATCCCTTCACTTTACGAAGTCAGTACCCTATAAGCTCACAAAATATGCATTTACATTGTGATAGCGGCTCTACCTTGACCATTTTTGTACCTACGCATTTCTGCATACTGCTTAAATTAATTTTTGTTTTCGTACTTTTTAGATAATTCTTTTTCTTGTCCACCGAACCAAACGGTAGACGTTCATAAATATTTTCTTATTACTCGCCTACAGTATCAAAGAAAGTAAATAAAATTATAAAAATATATGTAAATTTTCACGGTCTTTTTTGAACTATGCATTGGTATATCAGTCAGTCAGTAATTTATCCTTATATATATAAGAAGTAAGATTAGATTAGTAGTATGTACCTACTGGTAACGACCGCAGGCTACACTAGTATACCACTGAAGTAATGTCTCATAGTTCCAGTGGTCTGCCAATACAGGCGAGAGACGGCACGCGGCGGATTTATTTAGCCTACCACTACCCTGTTGGTTGTCTCGATCGACGGGGTGTGCGGTTAGGTACAATTTTTCCCGCCTTAACAAAAAAGACTACACTAGTATAGGTAATATAGGGTACAACATTTGACAACCCTAACAATTAACGTGCTCTATCTATCCAGTCGCTAGATAGGCTTGGTTCTATTGTTCTTTGTGCCTACATTGCAAAGATTGCAGTACATCGGCAACTGATGTTTGGATAACTCTTTATGCGAACGGAAAGCAAGCCAAACAAAGGCTGATTGCACGTAGATAACTCTTAATTTTATTATATCAACTCTTTTGTTTTTAAACTGATAAAAAAAGGTTAAGTACTAGTCGATTGATTTAATTATATTATTTATGATGTATTTACTAGAAGAAATTATAGTAAAAGTTATGATATACTATAAGTTTATATGGGATAAAGAGCAAGCACGTGAAGCATTCTCGTGTCTTGGTTGTCAAATAACAAAAGGTTGTCAGAATTTTGTTTGAAAATCTGACTCCGATCTTGTTTTGGGGTCTCCAATTTACCAGTTATCCCCCTAGTGGTAGTGACTTTAAATTTGGCACCTGGAAGGCTGCTGTATATTTTGGCACCATTGCGTTTTTTGTATACAATTTATTATAAACCTTTTAAACTTCCCGCTAATAAAATTTAAAAATTTCAAAAGTTGGGAAGTTATTGGTTTTACCCCGTCTTTCGAAAATCGAGTTTTCAACGGATGTTGAAGTTTTGAGGTCCTAGGAAGCTTCCCCGAATGATTCCGCGATGATGTCTGGCGTGTGTGTGTGTGTGTGTGTGTGTGTGTGTGTGTGTGTTTTTTTGTGTGTGTGTGTGTGTGTGTGTGTGTATGTGTGTGTGTGGGTGTGGGTGTGTGTGGGTGTGTGTGTGGGTGTGTGTGGGTGTATGTGTGTGTGTGTGTGTGTGTGTGTGGCCGTAGATCTTGAGAAATCTCTTTTTTTTATAATGTGTTTTTTTTTAATAACTTTTAAACGGTTTTACCGATCGATTACAAAAACTAATCAGCTCTTAACATCAAAAAACCACGTGGATCGCAGCCAGTCCGGTCAAAATCGTTTGATTCGTTCGTGAGATGTCGTTGTCGAAAAAAATTGAAAAAAATGGTTTTTTTTTCAGAATTTATATGAAATTTTCAGTCTGACCAGTTTGAGTCCAGTTCCAGTTCTTTAAGTTTCTTCAAAGAGCTCAAAAAGTTGCGCTTAATGCCATAAACTACAAGAAAATAGGTTCATTCATTCAAAAGTTATTGCGATTTGAAAATTCAACGAATAGTGTTTTATTAAATCTCTATCAGACTTTTGAGCGCATACAACAGTTATGTCTTTGAGCTCGGAGAGCTCAAAAACGTAATAAGTACAATTTTGAGCGCTTGAGTATCAAATTAGCGGGAAGTTGCAGGGATGGCCTTTAGGGTCAACCGTTTTCCAGATTTTTTTGTATACTACTGGCATGAAAAACTTTAGTGCGAGCGGGATTCAAACCTGCGTACCTTCTAATCTGAGAAAGTGCTCTAGACCGCTATGCCATCGCACTGACCAACGGCCATTCCCAATTTAAAGTGGCTGAGCATGTCAAGTGCTAAAATACAGATCAAACAGCGTATAGCCCTTTTTTTAAGGCGGGAATAAATATCTAACCACCCACCCCGTCGTTCGGGGCAACGAAAAGGGTAGTATGCCTCACCCAGTAAAGAAACCCGCCGCGTGCGGTCTCTCCGCCTTTATTGGCGGGCCACCGGAACCATATTACATTCCTTCAGTGGTACAAGCACACAGCCTGCCTGACATCACCTGCGCATTGCCAACTTCAAGGGAAGACACAAAAGGTAAAGAGTAAGGTTGATAGATAGGATATGATGAGGTTGACAGTCAGGAGTCAGGATAATGAGGAGACGAGGATAGGTTTTAGGCCTCTGGCACTCTCACTCACAATACAAAACACACTAGTAGAAAGTATCTATGGTTGCTTTACGATCGATCTCGTGAGAGAGGGTGGTACTTACCCGGTCGAGCCAGCTCATTCATGCTGGAAGAAGCAAGATTCGACCACTACCTCCCCCACTACTAAACTTAGTAACTACTGCACACGCTGTTATGTGTGTTTGCTATATCTTTGAATTTGAGAGAAATTCACAATGAAAACAACAAGAATAGAATCATAATTCTTTTATAAGCTACTTACTTACAATATTAGACAAAACCTCGGTTATTTTGGGACCACTAAACTAACGACCAAAGCTTTGTCTATGTGGTGACGGGCTAAGAATACACGTGTCACCATACCATTAATTCCCACGCGTGTCGTACAAGGCGACTAAGGGAAGTAAGCAATTATCACCCATTGCATTACTGGTGGTAGGGCTGGGTACCAAGTGAGAGTACTCACTTGTTATCGGGCCCGAACGATTTGATACCACCGTCTCCTGTATGACCGGTCATGAAGTACGTCAGTGCGTTTTGGCTGTAATAGAAGATAGCCGTTTATTCTTTCATTTCATGTCTGAGAAATGAAATGGTGCGCAGCGGCTTGACAATACTCTCGGTAGGTCCATGAGCGACGGTTACCACTGACCATCAGGTAGGCCGTAGCTCGTCTACAACTATCAAACCAAAGTAAAAAACCAATTGAGTGTGTAGTAAAACATTAGATTAAATATTTTCTTTATAAAATACTGTGTTCTATGTAAAAGGTTATTAATCTATAATGAAATGATTATACAGCGTCTAATTGTACAAGGTGTACTGCATAATATAATTTGGCCATGAAAATAAAAGCTATTAAATGCCTGACGGAAATTAAGCATGTTACACGTTGTTATTATAACATTAATTAATGATTACTTAATCATTTTGATGAAGAGGCTAGCCTCAGGCAAAGTTGATATCGCTAATACGCAATTATAAATTATCACCCAATAATTTTAAAACTACTGGTCATTGACGGTAGGAATATTTTGTACTTAATTTAGTGTCACGTATCGGGCTCCCGATAGTAGTAGCGGGATTGAATCATACTCTTATAAATTTTTAAGTCTAATTAAATCCTATCAAACAAAAAAAATATCAAAATTCGTTCAGTAGTTTTTGCGCAAACAAACATACAAACCGACAATAATTGTAAAAAAATTGTTTTGTATTCAGAGACAAATTCATTCGTTTTTTCTCAAATACCTTAAATGTATAGTCATAGCTACAGAGCTGTTACAGAACAGCTTTATAATAGTATAGATAATTTTTTAAGCAATTAGAAGATTTTTATAGTCCTTTTTGATTTTTATTATAGTCCTATTTAATTAAATTAATCAAAGTTAATAAAAATTTTAAACTTGTGGCTGAATGTATGAACGCTAAGAATTAATGTGTTATCGAAATTTGCAGTTCCGAACAATTGTCACGATGGCTGAATTGGCAAAGCATATGGGAGGATATTCCAGGAGATGCAGGTCCAAATTCTGCTGGTGATTGTTATTTTTGATATAACATTTTTTTTCATTTTGCGTTAATCCACTCAATATTTTCAAGTAAGCATTTGTGATAACAGAATCTGCATAGACAGGTCATCACCCTTTCCAAGTCATCTTGCAAGTAACATTTAAATAAATTTGCATGCGCCAGATTGCATGGAAAAGCGATGCTGATGTCACAAAATAAATAGGTATTTTGTGCTTATATTGTGTGAGTTCATGTATTAACACTAAAGGCGTGAAGGTCGAATGGACTATTCTTAGTTAAATCTCTTTATTTTTCATAGAATATATAAATCAAAATTTGTATCGGATCTGTGGTAATGGATAAGGACAACAAGACTCTCATGACCCCGTTCCATCCATCGGTAACGTAAGCATTGACCTAGGTCCTTGCCTTGAACCCATATTTTTATAAGTACCTAATAATGAGAGAAGGGAACCAGACAATTTTCTGACCTCTGAAGACGCACGAGCTGAATAGTCAGTAGAAAATGGTTTGTATACAGGCATTATTGCGTATCGATACCGACCTTCAATACTTGAGTTGTGAGTTCGATTCCCACGCATGTTTTTGTTAAGGCGGGAAGAAATGTACCTAACCGCACACCCTGTCGTTCGGGGCAACAACAGTGGGGAGTGAGGAACCCACACTACCCTGTAGTGTGGGTTCCTCACCCACTAAATAAACCCGCCGTGTGCCGTCTCTCCGCCTGTATTGGCGGGCCACTGGAGGTTGTTCAGAGTCCTGAGAGAATAGAGAAATTATTTCCAAGTGCAGGTGTCTTTCTATAACAAAAATAAATTATTTTCCAATCCATCCATCCATCCATCAGCCTTTCAAAGTCCACTGCTGGACATAGGCCTCCCCAAGAGAACGCCACAACATAATTGTTTCGCTGATATGGGGGATAGTGCCGTAATCGCCACGCTTGGCAGGCGGGTTGGCTATCGCAGTAGATGTTGTTAATATTCGAGGGAGTGCTGCTGCCCACTCCCCCGGTACTCCCTCAGTCGGCTCGTACGACTCCCATAGGTGTAGAGGGGTGGGACAATTCTAAAGCCGGCCCCACACGGCCGTTATTTTCCATTAATACTTCGATATTCTTACATATTTTTTGATTTATATAATCTTTAATATTTTTATATAATATATTTGTCTGTATTGACTGCACCATTTGTCAAATACGTCATCCAAGACATTAGGAATGAATGTGTTATCAAAATTCGTAGTCTCGAGCAATTGTCACGATAGCTGAATTAGCATAGTATATGGGACGACTTTCCAGGAGATGCAGCTTCAAATGCTAGTGACTGTTAATAATATGTACTTATTTACGTTTACACAAATTTAGTAAGTTTAATGAAAAAATAAACATGATTTTGCGCATTCTACGCGCTTAAAGTATAGTGAAAATAATATAAATTATGTAAATAGTGAGGCCATGTGGGGCCGGCTTTAGAATTGTCCCACCCCTATCTACCCACGGGAGTCGTAAGAGCCGATTGAGGGATGCCGGGGGAGTGGGCAGCAGCACTTCCTCGAGTATTAACAACATCCATTGCGATCGCCAACCCGCCTGCCAAGCGTGGCGATTACGGCATTATCCCTCATGACGGGACCGCTCGTTGTGGCGTTCTCTTGGGGAGGCCTATGTCCAGCAGTGGACGTTGAAAGGCTGATGGATGAATGGATGGAAATAGTGTACCAACTTTTACAAGTATATTTTGGTTAGATAACTCAATGTTACCTAAATATATATATTACACACAATGTATTCTGTAATGCTTGTATAAACTATGAACCCGTATTTTAATAACAAAGCATGCTAAATCGCACATTACATTATCAAAAATAAGCATGTGATTGAGCACATTTTCATGTCCTATTACGATTGAATTAGTCAAACATACTCAGAACTAGGCACACGCTACCCTAAAAAACGTAAATTCATTTATTTATTGTCCATGGTATAGAAATATTGGAGTATACGGGAATTAGGGACTTAATGTATTGGAATTAGGAGTAGCTATCTAGTATTTGGTAGAGATTTCTCTAACTAACGCGGTCTGATTACCATGAAACATCGTTAAAATTGAGACAGGCCTACTTCTATCCATCCATCAGCCTTTAAACGTCCACTGCTGGATATAGGACTCCCCAAGAGAACGCCACAACGAGCGGACCCGTCATGGGGGATAATGCCGTAATCGCCACGCTCGGCAGGCGAGTTGGCGATCGCAGTGGATGTTGTTAATACTCGAGGCAGTTCTGCTGCCCACTCTCCAGGTATTCCCTCAGTCGGCTCTTACGACTCCCGTGGGTAGAGAGAGGTGGGACAATTCTAAAGCCGGCCCCACAGGCCTACTTAGAGGTTTCTGGATAAAATATACACTGGTCCTCGATTAGGTAAAACGTCAAGGTGGCTTCACAATAATATTTGAAATTTTAAATGAAATGAACACATCAAAATTCGCCTTGTTATAGTTTTTATGTGACTAAAAAGGTCGCTTGTTATATTTTATGTAGATAGGATGTATTCGTTTTAAATTATTATGTATTTCTAAATGTTTTACTGGGTAATTTATAGAAGTTCTGATCAAATCAGGGTTATATAAAATTTCGTGGAATTTTATAAACTCGTACATAAATCAGTCTTGCTAAGTCTATATCACGTTTTACGTTTAGTTTCCTTTTAATGTTCATTTATTATGTGTAAAACAATAAAAAACCTTGAAAAATGTATAATTTTGTAAAATATGAATATTAACACGCTTGTAGTTTCAGTGATGTCCAAGGAAATTAGGTGAATTCATGTCATGCCTAACCGTTGCAGAAAATACTGGACTCAGAACAAATAATGCGAAATTATGAATTTATGATAATGTTAGTTCATTCGTACAACATTTCTATACGTGAAAAATAAAGTAGTCCGCTATATTGATCATCCTTAGTGACATGAGTATGTGACGATACCACGCGCGGGTAGTTCGCGTCAGGGACAAATGGAGAAAATGTCGCTGAGTATCAGAGATTTACGTTGTATGAAAGCATAAACTTATATAGAGATATCAATAAAATCGTCTAGTAAAGTGAACATAATATTAATTCATCGCCAGTAAAATATTTCACTGCAGACACGTTTAATCTATTTAAACAAAGTCATATTTCGCATATATCTGTTTAGAGTTCATCTCTTCCAACTGTGAATTTTACAGACTAAAACGCCACATGTATCAGCCGCCGCATTTATTTTCGGAGCTGTAGATGCTATGTAAACTATTAAATATTTTTTTTTATTTGTTTAAGGCATTGACAGAACCATCAGCCTAACAGTAACTTATAAACATCGTTATTATCTGATCATAGGTAAGTTTAATTCATCAAACAAGTCGTAGTTGTAGTCAGTCATATAAAATGAGTCAGTTAAGTCAAAGTCCCACTCCAGTAAAACGATGGTGACCTTACTGAAGCTTTTATGGAGTTTTGGAAACATCAGGAAAAAAAAACACGTTATGTCGCATTACATCACATGCCAGCACTTATGCACATACACAAATAGTTAATAAGCAAAAGGCCACCACTTTTACACATTAATACTTAAAATAACACAAGTTTAGGAAAATAATGCAGAGCAACGACATGATCTTCTTCGTGTTCCCTCCAAAAGCAAAGCAAACAATAGCAAATGAAGATATATTTATTATAAAGTCTATTGTTGATTTGCAGAGCAATTCTATTGTAAGTAAAATTATCATTGAATGTAGTTTTCACCTATCTGCAGCTTATCCAGAATTCGTATTGATAAAAACAACCTGTGGTCTTATTCTGGCTTTCAGAATACATCTTCATCTACGATAGATTCATTACCTACTTTAGGCATTCCTTTGAGAGCAATTATGTGATACATAAACAAAGTAATTTGTTTATGCTCGTGTCTCCCAACAAAATTAAAATCACATCGAAGTAGTTACCTCGTTGCTTCGTGAAAGAAGCATTATATAAATATGTTCGTATTAACAAAATTAATAAGTGTATGAAAGGTGCGTTATGTTATGTCTTTTAATTGCAAGGGTAATTTATTCAACATTTAATTAAAGGCAATGTAGCCAGATTAGGAATGTTAAGTATATTATGTGCATATCTTAGTATGTAAATAATATTGACCTTTTCAATTGAGCTAGGTGCATCTTTAGGCGCATCTGCTTGACTATTTTTAGTGTTCTAACTCGCTTATCACACACCTGTGCGTCCAGGCTTAGTTAATGTTGACGATATTCTTGAGTATGTTACAAAACTTATTTTGTAACTAGTAACTGTACTATCGCCGTTAATTTCATCTGTGTGGAGTTTATGTTGTAATAGCATTAATTTAGTGCTACTGCCATTTTATAGCAATAAGGTGGCAGTAGCACTAAAAAAACTAAAATGTAGAAGGCACTGAGATACGGATCCATGTATATTTAAAAAAAACTTGTTTTAGGTAAAATTACTTTTCAAATAATATTAAATCTCAATTCCGTGAAACGAAATGGTGGGTAGCCGCTCCTAGTAGAGACCATAAACGAGGTTTATCATTAAGTTTACTTTGTTATTACAAGGTTATAACTGTAATCGATGCTTGTATACGGACACAAAATCATATAAAAAGAGCGACGGGCTAATATTTAAACAACATGACTATTATGTATAATATTAAAAAAAATATTAATCAAACACAAACTAAGGGGTGGTAAGTGTACATTATTAGAAATCCTTTAACTGCATTCATTATAAATCTGGTCTTAAAAGGACAGGTAGCCCCAAAATTGCAATGGTGAGTTAATAAATATGAAGCTATTTATTGACACGAATTTGATTTCTTTACATTTGGGGCCCAAGACCGTATCCAACTTCTTTGCTTATAGAACATAAGCAAAATTTAAAAATAAATATTCATAGTATAAGGATTATTTTGATTGTATGATCCACGTAAAGTCATAATCGACTTAGGCCAGACTTAGGCTGGGATCATTACCTATATCTATACAGAATGATGTTTTAAAAAATAAATACATTTTTTAAACGTAAATAGTGGCTTTGATAACTATGTAAAAACAGTAATTTGTTCTAGAAGCTAATGTATTAAATATGATAGTATTGAATCAATGTGGAAGTCAAACGAGAAAATCTGTATGAATAAAACATAAACGCGTTTAAAAGGGCTGGTGCAAGCGCCATTTTACATCTTGTTACATGTTAAACGAAATACCAATAAAACTCGGCAATAATTTATAAGTGTATATTTTAATTAAAATATATTTGTTTTACTGTCGTGTTAAAAGGCATTCTCACTGACTGTAGGTTCGTTGTCCCGACAAGGCCGCATTTCTCAGCCGTAGGAAAAAATTTCATTTCTCCTCGAGTAAATTAATTCGAATAAACTTATTATGAAAGAGATTGGAGATGTGCGGTTATTGATAAGTACATCTTAACTAATAAACAATTTCTGTGGTGATGTTATTTTTAGACCATGTTTTTGACAATCCTTTTAAAATTTTGAGCGTTTGACACGCTTAGCCATATAAATTAACATAATGTGAAATCGAAAATTAACAGTTACGAAGAGGATATGAACCTGCATCTCCTGATATACAAAGCAAGGAAAATCGTCCCAGATGGACGATATTCCTGGAGAGGTACAGGTTCAAGTCCTGCTCGTGACTGTTATTTTCGATTTCAAAGTGTATTAATCCTTTTAACGTTAAGCTGCAATAACTGTAAGAATGGGCTACAACCGAGAAAATGTCACCCTCACAGAAGATTATCCTCTCCGTATTATCCTTGCATCCATCTATCCCTTTCATTGGAGATGGTGACGCGCGAGTGATGTCTCTAGTATTTGTGTGGCTAGCGTCTATAGGCTACGGTAACAGCTTACCATCACGTAGGCCGTGTGTTTGTTTACCAGCCATGTACATTAACCTATCTAGCAATACTAGACGCATCGATGATATTTCACCAACTCCACTCAACAAGGGGAGTAAGAGAGATGACAGAGAGAGATATTAAAGAGAGGCCTATGCCTATAGCGCTCTCACGGAGTCAAATTCAACAAAAATAATATCTACTGTTACTAAACGCCTGAAAGGATGTCAGTCACACTGGAGTCGTTATCTCTTCTTCTACTTCACACACTCTTGAAAAATTACTTAAGAGGCTATTAAACAACAAATTATTTGTGAATGTGGAAAAAGAGAACTTTACTGCGAGCGGGATTACAACCTGCATCCCTTCCAATCCGGGGAAGTGCTCTAGACCACTAAGCCATTGAGTGACCGACGGCCATGCCCAATCTCCACATCATATTTGTCTTTCCGACCCACGCCACCTATCGGATGCATTTACATGCATTATTCCAATATAGTAAGTTTAAGTTTGCAATCAAGATTCATACTATTTGATGGCGCGATTGCATGCTTAGGTACCTTAAACAACAAATTATTTGTGAATATGGAAAATGAGAAGTCGTCGGTCACTGCTATAGCTTAGCGGTTTAGAGCACTTCCTTGGAAAAGTAGCTGAGCATGTTAAGTGCTAAAATACAGATCTAAATATTTAAGAGTCTATTGCTGGACTCATATAAGTAATTAGTAATAGACCGAGACTCTGGTGCGCATTTTTATTGCCAAATTAACTACCTTCAACAATAAAATCTATATAAAACCAACCTCAAATACCGCAAGACGCATATAAAAAGCATTAAACAAAGTATTTAATAGATAAACCGGTACTTTCATAACAGTATAAATGTACTCGTATATTGACAGGTGTGTGCATGTGCCCATGTTGGTAGGTTACCTGGAGTTGTAATTAGAGACGCACATTTGTTTTAATCTTGTATTGCTTAGCTTATCATTAAAGGTATATAAGACTGTGAATATTGTGATAAGATATAGCGGATGAATAAAAAGGGGTATTTACGAGTATTACTTGCAGTAGGCACACGATACTGAATTTTAGGTGAAAAACATAATCTAACACTGTATTTACCATAAAACGAAAGTAGAAGGATGCAGGTACAGGGGGAGACCGAGACTAACCTACTTAGACCAAATTGGTCATGTATTGATGGAAGGTGGAGTCAGGAATCCCCGGCAAACACAGTTTTACAATTAATATGGATTGTAAAACTGTACCGGCAAGCGTGTATGAAGAGAATTATGAATGTTGCGGAAGCGAGAGATGTATGCAAGAATAGTCTTTTGGGAATCTGTTCTCTTCACTCTGCCTACTCCGCAAGTGAGATGGCGTGATGATAAGAAGATTATTATTTTTTTGTTTACGTTCATAAATGAAGGAAAAATTACTAAATCCATTATGCATTAAACACAAAGTGAAAAATGTGAAATCGAAAATAACAGTCACGAGCAGGATTTGAACTTGCATCTCCTGGATACCGTCCAGATGCTTTTCCAATTCAGCCATCGTGACAATTGCTCCTGACTGCTAATTTCGATAACACATTCATACTTAACGTCTTTGGGTGACACCTGCGCCTTATGCGTTTTTTTTAATACTTCGTGGGTGGCAATCAGCCGTGTGGGGCCGGCACCAAGAATAGCTCCACCTCGTATCTTCCTATGGGAGTAGTAAAAGCCGACTAAGGGATTACCGGGGGACCGGGCAGCAGCGTTCCCCTGTGTACTAAAAACATCCACTGCGATCGCCAACCCGCCTGCCAAGCGTGGCGATTATGGTAAAACCCCAATTTTTGGGAGGCCTATGTCCAGCAGTGGACGATGAAGGGCTGATAGATGGATGGATGGGTGGCAAACATCTTACGGCCCCTGATGGTAAGCCGTTACCGTGGCCTATAGATGCTGGCATAACTGGTTAGGCCGTGTGGGGCCGGTTTTAGAATTCTCCCACCCCTCTCCACCCATGGGAGTCGTAAGAGCCGACTGAGGGAATAACGGAATAACGGGGGGAGTGGGCAGCAGCACTCCCTCGAGTATTAACAACATCCACTGCAATCGCCAACTCGCCTGCCAAGCGCGGCGATTACGGCACTATACCCCCAATTTGGCCTATGTCCAGCAGTGGACGTAGAAAGGCTGATGGATGGATAGATGCTGGCAACACTATAAGCATAATATAGGTTATGTTATTACGACGTGATATAGTAAAAAACAAGCAAGTCAATGCACTGCATTAATAATAACAGTAGGTACGTTATGTTGTACATTTAAAAAAAAACTCACAAAGGAGATTGTAGAACTATCTGTTTATTTCGTAAGCAATTTTTAATAACTTCTGCGATTGACGTCATACCTGACTATTATTCTAGTATTAATTATTTATTTTCATTAAACAGACAAAAAAAATTTTTTTTTGAGTTTTTTCTTGCTCTCCATTACGAGGAAATAAATAAGCATAATTATATACCCAGGAAATTTTACGCATGTTTTTACTGTGAGAAATATTTACACATTAGTGAACAATTATGATGTTAATTCTTTTGTGTTCACTAAAAACTTTAAGGAATTTAAAAGTTCAATGTTATAGAAAGATAATTTAACAATATTTATAATTGCAACAATACCAGAGATTAGTATTGTAATAAAACCGTATGATATTTAAATTAGGTTTGGTATAAAGTTAGTTTCTTATTTTTACCAACATAACCTTGAGACAGGCGTTATTTATTGTGTAGGTTACGTATAGTATTTATGCATAAAATAGTAATATATTTTCATTATCATCTTCCTAGCCTTCAAAATGTAGGGAAATACATCAATCTATGACACAAAAAATAGCTATGCTAGGGGAACCATTATTTTTTCAGCAATGAAGAGCTTATATTCTTCTCCAGGCTCCAGACAATAGACATGTAAAATTTCATGATGATTGGTTCAGTATTTATGCCATGAAAGTATAACAAATAAACAAATAAATTCACTTTCACATTCATAATATACTAGATGCGCGGGTCTGCCGCAGCCAATAGCTAGTTTTTTAGGTTATATTTCAGGTTCCCGATAGCGCCGGGATAAAATATATACCAGTTTTAAGTCTAATCAAGAGCTATCAAATAAACTTGCATCAAAATCCGTACAGTAGTTTTTGCGTGATGCGCGAACGAACAAACAGATAAACAGACAAAAAATCTAACACAAATTGTTTTGTGTTTAGACACGCCTAATTATAGCCTAATACAGTAATTTTTTTCTAAAATATCGTAATTGTACAGACAGCTTGTTACAGCTTTATAATAGTATATAAGTAAAGATATTGTTAGCTTCGGTCTATTCTGTTTTTTATACTACGCTAGTAGCAAACAAGCAAACACCCACCTGATGGTAAGCGGTTACCGTAGCCTAAAGACGCTAATAACACCAGAGGAAGTACTCGCGCCTTGCGAACTCTAAGCAACGGGAACGGAGGTGCAAGTTAATGTGGAGATGAGGAGCTGTGATGAGTAATGAGCTTTACGCCTCCGGTGCTCTCACTCGCTATATGAAACAAACAGTAGGAGTATCTACTGCTGTTCTACGCTGATCTTCAGTGAGAGGGATCACCAGCTTTCTCGGTTGATCCAGCTAGAGATATAAACTAGGACAAGCAAGCCACTCAAGAGCACGGATCGTCTACCTATTTAACCACATCGAACTGGGCTGTGACATTTTTTATTTTTATTGCTTACTAGCCTTTGCCCGCGGCTTCGTCGCAGTCAAAAGCTAGTTTTTGGGTTATATCTCAGGTTCGCGGTATAGTAGCGGGATAAAATGTATACCATTTTTTAAGTCTAATCGAGAGCTATCAAATAAAAAAGTTGCATCAAAATCCGTTCAGTAGTTTTTGCGTGATGCGCGAACAGACAAACAGATAAACAGACAAACAGACAAAAAATCTAAAAAAAATAGTTTTGTGTTTAGACACGCCTATATAACCTATTACAGTATTTTTTTCTCAAATATCTTAAATGTATAGACAAAGCTCTGTTACAGCTTAAAAAAAAAAGACATCATCACGCCTGTATTCTCGAAGGGGTAGGCAGTGGTATATTACACACCCACGACTCGCCAGCTATGTTTGAGTCCCACGTAATAGGGGGTGAGCCTATTGACGTCTACCGGGCACATTTCCAAACTCCGGGCTGCTACAGAGAATTTTTCTTTTTAGGAAAAAGCTCAATAACATTGCCCGACCCGGGGATCGAACCCGAGTCCTCATAATTAGCAGTCACATACACTACCGCTACACCACCGAGGCAGTTAACTGTTGCAGCTTTATAATAGTATAGATGATGGCAGACGAGCCACGGCCCACTTGATGGTAAGCGGTAACTGTCGCTGATGGACTCGACTATACCGACAGTATAGTCAGTCCGATAGCAAGTGAGTACTCTCACTTAGTACCCAGCCCTACAACCAGTAATGCAATGGGTGATAGTTGCTTACTTCCCTTAGAGTGCATTCGACCAAACTCGAATATATACAGGAATAACTATACCGAGAATAATCTATTTCACGATTTCATTCACTTAGATAATCAACAGTCGTTTTTCCACGCCATCTGACATATCGCTTATACTTGGAATAGCTATTCGCGAATAACGAACTGAATGTAATACCCAGCAAAAAGAAATTGTTCTACAAACGGGACAGTGTATAGCTTAATTCATCTCAACTCTTATTTGTTGTATTATAGCGTGAGAAAGTAGCTGTCACGCGCCCGAAACCGATATTGGTTTAGAAAACTGACATCTAAAAAAAGATGACGCCATTTTTTTTCTTTGATTGACTCCTTATTCGATGCTTATCGGTGGTATAGTGACTATTCCCAAATAGGCTCGCTATTCTTCGAATTGTCGTTGGTAAAATGTAAAATTGATTTATTCTCGAGCAAGTAGCGATTTATTCTAGGAATAAAATGTATTCGTTTGGTCGAATCCGCCCTTAGTCGTCTTGTACGACATCCGCGGGAAAGGATGGGGTGGCGACACTTGTATTCTTAGTCCGTCATCAGACGGACCTCTGATCTGGCTACCTTAGAATAAAATTAGGTTAAGATTTAGTTTTATATAATAACTTTTGTATATGACGTAGTGTAAAAATTTGTAGTCGCGAATTTAATCGCAATTCGCATCGCTTCACTCACTTCTAAGTGATCAGCCTAAGTCGTCAATGAAGGTTGTCAATCGTGCTTCGATATCAACGGATGTGATGCGCTGACCATCTGCAGTTCCGGTCAGCGAAACTCCATAACATAACTAGTATGACTCTAGTGCTTTAATCATAGGGTTCTGTAGCTGTATTGTTCTGTATTTCTAAAATATGATGTGCTCTCAATATTGTAATGTGTGAATTGAGGTATAGATTGTGCTATTTATATAATACAATACTTCGACCTTAGGAGCATGAATTTGAGGTGATGTAAGAATGAGGTGGTGAATCTTGTGTTCTTACTTCGTCACTACACGGAAAACGGCCCACCTGATGGTAAGTAGTAACCATCGCACATGTACTTAACTTTACCGAAAGTATTGTCAAGCTGCTGCGCACAATTTCATTTCTCAGATATGCAATGAAAGAAAAAACGGCTATCTTCTGCTACAGCCAAAACACACTGACGTGCTTCATGACCGGTCAGACAGAAGACGGTGACCCTACCCGTTTGGGCTCAATAGCAAGTGAGTACTCTCACTTGGTACCTTGCCCTACCATCAGTAATGCGGTGGATGATAATTTCTTACTTCCCTTAGTTGCCTTGCTCGACACCCGCAGGAATGGATGGGATGGTGGCACTTGTATTGTTAGTCCATCACACGGACTATATACGTTTAAGTATATCTATATGTTATCCGGCAAAGATGAAATATGAGGGTTTTGTTTATAGATTACGTATCCCCATAAACGATAATTCATGATCAGTTTCGAAGCATGATCAATGAACTCCTGCATCATACGAGTAACTAGTGTGTGCTAAGCACCTTTATAAACCACTTAGTGTTCACACCTTTTGCCATATTATTGAGTCTGAAAAAATATTGCCAGTACGTCTGCTAAGAAAATAGAATAAACATAATATCGAAAGAAAAGCTTACATTAAGGCAATATTTTTATTTCACCTGGCCTAAGTTTTTTATATCTTACTAGTGGACCCAACAGACGTTGTCCTGTCCAAACATTGGCGTTTCGTTTGGATTCTTTAGATAGGAATATCTTATTACATTAGAAAAAAATAAAGAAAAAATCCTGTAATCCTATCGTGGCGCCATCTACCGGGTCCAAATATGAATCTAAATCATCCCGGTACTTACTCAAACATTCACAAATAAATAAAAGAAAAAGTGCTGAAATCCTATTGTGGCGCCACCTACCGGGTCCAAATGTGAATCTAAACTATCCAGGGCGCCACCCAAACGCATACACAAAAATTAATTCAAATCGGTCCAGCCGTTTAGGAGGAGTTCAGTGACACACGTACAGTAGAATTATATATATAAAAACTAGGTTTTTCGTGGACTTTAGAACATAAATAAGTCACTCTATGGCATATAATTATCGCTATACAAAAATTGCTATTACACAGGAGATATTAATTTTGCCGTGATACAAGAAACCTATGTCCTATTCTCGGCAGACTATCTTATATAATAATATATATAAAATAGAATCGCCAAATGACTGCACCAAATTGGATAATTCTGTTTTTTTGTGTCCATTATTATGAGGACAAGGTTTGCATAAAAGAAAATTTTAAAAACTCTAAGAAAAAATAAATAATAAAATCTCATTTTTTGAAATAAAACTACGTTTACGGAATCTATCGCGTTTACTACGGCTGATATATCAGCCTTGGACGTCTACCATCTAAGTCTACCCGTGATCATGAATGCTGTAAAGTATTCGAAACGTCGGGATAGTAGAAAATCAAATAAACGCGACAGAATCCGTAAACGTAATTTTATTTCAAAAAAATGTGTAACATTCGCGTAAATATCAGAAAGTATTAAATAAAATCTCATAATATGAAAAGTGATTGAGTGAATGAGAGAACATCAATCGTGTCTGGAATTAGATAATCCAACTGATTTGAATTTAACGGCATTGCTACATTTCCTTTGTCCGCGATTGTACACCACCGATGTGAAGTCAGATAGTAAAACACGTCTTACAGGATTTAAGAAACTATTCACAAAAAAATAAATGTCGGTATGAAGTTTGCCGGGTCAGCTAGTATGTTATAAAGGGGATTGCTCTGCGCCCATACATCGCCCTGAAACCAGCAACAAAGTAAATATATTAAAATACATTACCGATATCCCATAAAATCATCATTTTATAGTGGACTAGCTAGAGAATCATACTTTTAACAAAAAAAAGTCTCAGATTTTGAGGTTATGATCGTATCGTGAATGTCGTGGTTTCATAGCTGTCTGTGATTCCAAAGATAGTAAATAATAATCCCAATAAGTATTTATATAGAACTATGATACACATTAAATACTTTACCATTACTCGCATCATTTATTTATGATGTACTTTACAATATGTAGTTATATTTACAGCGTAAAAGCGTAACAAACAATCTCACTTTCACATTTATAATATTTAGTAAACAATAAGTTAGCTAGTTCAATGTTTCAGTTTCTAAGAACAAAAAGTTTTAGTAAGTTATACACTGAAATTTTAAATAATATATATTGGTTACTAGCTTTTGTTCGCGACAACGTCTGCGTGGATTTCTAAATTTTGTTTCATAAAGTCACTTGGACATATCCCATAGGAATTCCTTTTCGGGGAAAACCATATTCTATATGTTTTTCTAGGCTATAATTAAACGGCCACCAGAAATGGAGGCCCATACCTACTAGGGTGGAGGAACTCATGCATAGAGCGTATACCTCACCCCTAGCTAAAGGTCGTCTGAAGCAACACCGCGTGTTTTAAAAAAAACGGCTATAATTAAACTGTAATTTTGATAAGTCATTTGTTAAAAGTACATAGGTACTTTGGGAACAGTTTTTTAGGATAAAAAGTATCCTATATGTTAATTCAGTGTCTTATCTAATCACCCATTAAACATCCAAATCCATTAATATCGTTCTTCATTTCGTTTCATTGGTCTAACGTTTCGTTTTTCATTCTAAGGGGGCCTGGACCTTTTTATGAATATTAGATACACATTAATAAAACATTTTTTTTCCTATTGAATATAGCTATATCTATTAGTGGTCTAGAGCACTTCTCTGGATTGGAAGGGACGCAAGTTCATAACCCGCTCACAGTAAAGCTCTCTGTTTCCAGTTTCACAATAATTTATTCTTTAAAGCCAGTCATTAATCATCAAAATCAAATCATATATATAAGCTCCATATTCTGCAAAAATAGAGTCAACATTAATATTTTTAACATCACTCTGTACCTATATAGGTGTCACTAGGTATATAAAATGCAATCGACAGGTGGAAGATCCAGGTCTATTGTCATTAAGGATAAATAAAAGTGATCTTGGTAATCTGGTTCTCAGAGATGATATCGCTGTGGAGGTACGAAAATATGGATATGTTACTTATGTCCGTATTTTAGTTTCTATAGGAGTGTAGTTAACCTTAGTATACAACACAGGGCAAGCTTTTACTACAAAAAACTATTTGCATGTGTTGTATTGGGATAGAACCACTAATCTATAAATTAAGGATACACAATTGTGTTTAGAAATCAAAGCAGAGTGGTTCTTCCCCAATCGTGATCATTCATGTTGGAAGGGGGTTGGACGCGGTACAATTTTCATTTCCAGAACTACTAAAACTATTGGTAACCTTTCACTGCGCTCGTTTATGGTTCTTAAAAAGATTGCTAAAGTTAAGTACTCGTATTATTATATGATAGCACATCCATGAGCGCAAAACCTTTTTTTAAATCTATGTAAATAACAGTCTGTAACAGGATTCGATACAAGTAATAATTTTATGAAAAAGTAAAGAAGGCGCTTATATACCGTACCTACGCGACACCGCAGCTTATGAAAAAAGTTAAGAACAAGATTTTTAATTGACAGTCATTAATTATAGATTCCTCTATCATACATTCACTTAATGCAGATAGCTAATATTTAATTTAATTATTGTTATCCATAAATAGCCTATACTATTATAAAGTTGTAACAGAGCTGAGACATTTAAGATTTTGAGAAAAAATACTGTATTAGGTTATATAAGCGTGTTTGAACACAAAACATTTTTTTTAGATTTTTTGTCTGTTTATCTCACGGAGTACGGAAAAATGTATGTTTGTTCATTCGCGCATCACGCAAAAACTACTGAACGGATTAGATACATCTTTTTTTATTTGGTAGCTCTTGATTAGACTTAAAAATTGGTATACATTTTATCCCGCTACTATATCGGGAACCTGAGATATAACCTAAAAAACAGCCTTTACTGTCTCACTGTGGGCACGAGTCTCCTCTTAAAGTGACTTCAGAAGATTCAAATTCAAAATATGTACAAACCATCGAAGCATATCCATTCACATCTTTGCACCAATACTCTCTTCCATACCTACTCTCTCTCGTATTAATTTTAATGCATTACTTAAGCAAAATATACATAAATCCTATCTACAACAGAGAGTAGACGGGTGATATACTTGATTCTAAAACTATAAATAAAATCTTTATCTATACAAGGTATATAGTAAGGTCTGTCTGATTCTCAGTTTTCTTTTTCTCAGCCACGTGATGGTTTTTAAAACAGCCGTATATATATATATATTGTGTTACAATATATATATATATATATACTATATATATATATATATATATATATATATATATATTGTGTCATTTAAAAGCTTTTACTTTCAACTTTTTAATAAAACTTAAGTCCATACATATAAAGAATTAAGGCTTGTAGTTCTTCGTGAAATTAATACATTGCACCCGTGAGTAGCTATAAAATGTATGCTTATATAACACCATGACGAAAAAGAAAGCTTCTCTATTTCCACTTTAAAAATGAATTTTTCTTCTTTGTTGTCGAGCATGTCAAATACAGATCAAAATATTTAAAAACAATGACACTTATATGAGAAAAATACTACTGAAGCTAAACAAGATAGGTAAATAAATAAAATCATAAAGTAGTCGTTGGTGTTCATTTAACGTGTAAGTTTATTTATAATATAGCAATTTTTGTTTTGCAATTAATTTAACTACAACACTACGATACTTCCATCAGCCTTTCATCGTCCACTGCTGGACATAGGCCTCCCCAAAATGGGGGTTTTACCATAATCGCCACGCTTGGCAGGTGGGTTGGCGATCGCAGTGGATGTTTTTAGTACACAGGGGAATGCTGCTGCCCGGTCCCCCGGTAATCCCTCAGTCGGCTTTATGACTCCCATAGGAAGAGACGGGGTGGAGCTATTCTTGGTGCCGGCTCCACACGGCAAACGCTACCGCAACTACGATACTTTCTAACGAAGTAACTATTTAGTAATCTGTGACGATACTGCGAGTACTTATTTTTATTACAGTTCTTCTTACCTTTATCAGAAACCATTAAATACCTTGAACTAAAGAAAGCTCTATGATGATAACACTCCTTGTTATTCATGTATTATCAGTGTGGTGACAGACTAAGAATACCAGTATCACCACCCCATTCTTTCCCTCGGGTGTCATACTAGGCGACTAAGGGTAAGCAATTAATTATCATTGTATTATTGGTGGTAGGGCTGCGTACGAAGTGGGAGTACTCACTTGCTATCGGGCCCGAGCGGGTTGGTACCACCATCTTTCGTGTGACCAGCCATGAAACACATCGGTGTGTTTTGGTTGTAGCAAGAGATAGCCGTTAATTCTTTCATTTCATATCTGTAAATATAAATGGTTTGCAGCGGCTTGACAATACTCCCGGTAATAGTTGAGTCCATGAACGACGGTTACCATTTACTATCAGGTGGGCCGTGGCTCATCTGCCACCAAACGCAATAAAAATATAACAAATTTAGGTACTATATGTATGTATGTAACATACAGACTAAGTATTTGAGTCGGCAACTATAACTTTCTGCACGCGATAGTTATTATTATCAAATTATGAAGTTAAATCTACTTATCAAAGTTAACGCCTTCTTTATTTACGTATATCAATCTAAAAATTTGCGAAATTACTAATTGTAATGTTGCGCAAAAACATACAACAGATAGCGTTACGCATTTCGTACAGTGAAACTGCAATTGCCGATGGAAACTACGACAGCTCATACTAATAACATTCAAATATCAACATTAATCATTACTATTGAAATATCTAGCTATCAAAATTGTATGAATACACACCTATTTCAAAGACGCTGTAAGAACCTAGGGTCAACATCATCCAACGATGTGCTAATATTTTCAAAGTGGATAACATCTATATTATACTACAATGATCCATTCAGCTGTCGAGAATATGCAATATTCCTCTGGGCAAGAATTCTTTATTAGTTTTCATCGTACATTTATTATACATAATATACGTAATAATATAGCATTAAGGTTATATATAGAAATCTGGGATAATACTTACTTACTTATTATCACGCCATCTCCCTTGCGGGGTAGGCAAAAGCCATCTTGCATACATCTCTCACTTCCTCAACATTCATAATTCTCATCATACACGCTCGCCGGTTTCGAAGACTCCACCTTTTTTCAATACATGCCCGAATTGGTCTAGGTAGGTTAGTCTCCGTCTTCCCCTGTACTTACATCCTCCTACTTTCGCATTGTATATCTTCTTGACCAGTCGCTCGTCCGGCATTATTTCCACATGTACGAACCATTCCCATCGAAGCATTCCCTTTCGCATCTTTACACCAATACTCTCTTTCATACATACTCGCTCTCTTACGTCGTTGTTACGAATGCTTCCACAGATTCTCCACAGAGATCGCATTCCGACCGCGTTTTGACTGCATTGATTTTACTCTCATGCTCCTTTTTGCATACCCAACTCTCGTAATGTTCCGCTATATCAAAATTAATGTTATTGCATATTTATAGGTAATATCAGTATCAAATTTTTTACCCATGTCATTTAAAAATAAATTACTTGCGTTGTCATGCAACCCGACAAAACGTGCAAAGATATAAATAAGCTTTCGTTTCTTTATAAATCATCGATAAAGATCACTTTGCATTCACACCTTGTTAAATATTACTTAAAGTAGATATTAATACAATCTACAATGTAATTATTCAATATATAAAGATAATCGTTGAACTTTTAATTATGTATTTTGTATGCCAGAATAAATGAGAGTAGGTTCACGTTATTTACGAAGCAATACCGTCTGAAGGATTTATGTGCCTTGTCATGGTAAACTGAATCTAGACGACCATAGCCGTCTTAATTTAGTCTACTTCTTTTAATAGGTAAGTATAAAATAAAGCTGCTGTCAAATTCATGTCAATGTCAAATTCTGGCATATAAATAATCTCTGTAGAAAAATAGCATTCCCATAAAAATACTCAGTTTTTTCAGAATGAGAAGCCGTTATCACTTGTACTTTACTCACGGTAGGCGGCGACTTGGCTGTGCCCCTGGTGTTGCCATAGTCCATGGGCGGCGGTTACTACTTACCATCAGGTAGGCCGTATGCTCGTCTGCCACCGTTAGCAATAAAAAAAAATGATATACTCTAGAAACTAGAGAAATTCTAAGTTTTATAACAAGTCGCGCTACAGATTTTTTCTTTAGTAAATTGCATCCAAGTGACGCAAGGGCGGGTTGCTAGTCTTATAAATTATATTATGTTAGATGTGTTGGCTCTGCAAAAATATTTTGTTTCGTTATTGATTTTGCACACTGTACTCCCATGTGTAATGTTGTATTAATTATGCTTTCCCCATCCTTATATACCAGTAGCCTTTGCCCGCTGCTCCGCCGCAGACAAAAGATAGTTTTAAGATTATTTCTCAGGTTCAGGCTTTTAAATCTAATCAAGAGCCATTACTTACTTATCATCACGCTATATTCCTTGCAGGGTAGGCAACAGCCACTGCCATTTAAGAAAAATTATCAATATCCATTCAGTAATTTTTGTGGTGATGTGCGAACAAACAAAGAGACAAACCAGCAAACAGACAAAAAGTCATTTTTTATATAACACACGGCGATATAATACTTTACAAACAATTTCACGGAAATAAAGTATACTCAGACAGAACAACCATTTAATTTTGTGGATCACGCAAAGAGTTGTCCTGTGTAATTGAATATCTTATTCAATTTATAACGCATAAATACGACTACCAAATAGTTGTCTATACCTGTTTTATTTCTTTCATAAAATGCATTTAATATCAAGGAGATAAATTCTATGATATGAATATATCGATAAGCCTACAGAAACTGCTGTGAGAATAGTAAAAAGAGAAATTAAAAAGCAACCCAATTATAGTCGGGTAGTAACCTTATATACGCTCTAAAGCTTTAATAACCGTTTGCGTGACAAAATCTAGTTTTTGCTGTAGCCTTTCGATTAGTGAGTGGTGCATGTGAAAAGATACGAGATAATGCACTAGTAAAAATAGACGTTAAAACTTAAATAGCTATTCGAGGAATAATTTTTAATTAATATTCACATTTTAAAACTTTATAATTTAACAAACAGAAACCTCTTGCTGCTGTCATATTCAGAGTCGTTAAATGGTTATTGGAGACCCGTAGGAGAACGGGAGTGTCTGACATAGTCCACCGGATTGGCATGCTGAAGTGGCAATAGGCTGGCTATATCGATCGACCAACTGACAACCGTTGGGGATGGATGGATGAAATTATTATTAAGATATTGGTTTTATTGGTCCAAGTAAAAAATATCTACGCTACTGTGCGGCTTTATGTATGATACTAAAAGGCTGAGGCAGGTCGCTACTACCAATCTGCGCCTGATGCCGCCCTAGCCGAGGCTGCGGACGGTGGAGTCAGGGTTGCCTTGCCGTCCACGGAAGCGTGCCGCGAAAGTATGACGCAAGTGCGCGGGGCGTCGCACAAGAGAGGGTGTCCGAAGGGGCTGCCGCCTGCGGATCGCGGTCGATATTATTCTTTAATTCATAAATGATTAACAATATTACAACATACCACAATATCGCATCCAGTCCATTTGAATATATTATTACCATTATTGCTACTTAGTCTACTTCTCTCAGTCTACACCACATTTCCAGTTCACCTGACCAGTTCACTAATCGGAGGGAATCACATTAAAGTTTCCATTTGTCCACTCACGTTCCAGTTTTTAATTTTCTTTTCAGAAATTAAAATGCCTGATTATACACAGTGTGAAAATGTGCTCTATTTCGACAGCAGTCAGGAGCAATTGTCACGATGGTTGAATTGGCAAAGCATCTAGACGGTATCCAGGAGATGCAGGTGCAAATCCTGCTCGTGACTGCTATTCTCGATTTCACATTTTCACAGTTTGTGTTTAATGTATATATAAGTATGTCAAATGCTAAAAATATATATAAAAATATCTAAATATTAAATTACCCGATGAAATTTGCTGACTTGCACCATCGCGCATTTCAGTTTCCGCTGATCGTCTGAGAACAAGTACCGTTATAATACAGGATGGGCAGGTCCCTGTATAGCGTACTGTTTTTATAATTGCATGTAATTCTGCGGTTGCGGCTTACACTATCTCGTATAACTTATACGATGGGAAAGGGTGCACGCATTTGAACATTGAGGACTTTTTAAATAACTCTTTGGTCATTATGGTTAGTAATTGATTTATTTTTTACAGTTATAAGGAGTTTCTAAAGTTGTAACTTGTAGAAAAACGTATTAAATCATTAAAGTACAAGAGGACTATACGATTTAAGGCCTTTTTCGGAAATACAGAAGAGACGAACAACTATCGCTACATTAGAAATAAAATTTGAATATAATTAGATAGGTACTTCATTCCCACGACATTTCAAATTTTGTTACGTACTGCATTACGTTGGCTAAGAAATATTATTTGAGAAACTTGTTTTGAAAGGCATAATAATTATACATGTGTGCTAGGCGATGACGGAGTAATTTTATAATAAAATTATGTACTTTTTTAATAAATTTAGTACTTTTTTAATAATCTTCACATAATTTCTTTTGTTATGTTGTAACCCACTTATTGAATACTCGTAGACCTATCAATATCAAATTTTGTAGGTATATGTAATAAAAATCAGCGATAGAAGACGTTAAAACGTCACATTAACGGTAACATGGAATTAAATGTATTAGCCCAAATTTACCCCCAACCGTGACATTATTATTTAAAGAAACATGTTAAAAATCTTTCCAAACCCCTACAGTCTTTTCATTTATACATACAGTAATTTTTAGACAGGGCACAGGTGCTCAGCGGCGTGGGAAGAATACCTTGATCATGAACTACGAGTGATAGAGCCTCGGTGTTTTTATTTTAAACTAGATACTCGTCCTGGCTTTATACTGTTATTTATTTTAATATACTTTGAGCTATCACCTATAGTTTATTTTAAACGGATATATCTCTTCAAGAACGGCATTTTCTTCAATTACATTCAACTACTTTTGAGTGGGTAGCAGCACTCCCTCGAGTATTAACAACATCCACTGTGATCGCCAACCCGCCTGCCAAGCGTGGCGATTACGGCATTATCCCCCATGACGGGACCGCTCGTTGTGGCGTTCTCTTGGGGAGGCCTATGTCCAGCAGTGGACGTTGGAAGGCTGATGGATGGATGGATGGATGGATGGTAGTTTTTTGTGGGCTAAGACAGATTTATGGCATATTACACCACGTAGAATATTAAAGGTTGTCGAGAAAATCTTTTAAGTTTTCTTACAGAGTGTGAAGGAGATAAAAGATATGATACGAGTATAAGAAATTAACAGTGGTAGACCCTTGCTTATCCCAGCATGAATGGGCCGGCTCGATCGGGAAAGTATCACGCTCTTACAGAAGATCAGCGTGAAACAACGGTAAATACTCCTACCATTGTATTTCGTATGGTGAGTGAGAGCGCCGGAGGCATGAACTCCCGCCTTATCCTCTCTTTAGTATCCTACATATCCTCTTCTTATTATTCATCCTATTCACGTTCTATCCCTTTTTTTGGAGATAGCAACGCACGAGTGATGCCTCAGCGATAACTGCTTACCATCAGGTGGGGGTATGTTTGTTTGTCACCCACGTAGTAAAAAAAAACTTAACAGAGGATAAAAAAATAATTTATTTCTTGACTGACTCGTTTAGGTATCAAGTGGGAGTACTCACTTGTTATCGGGTCCATACCTTCCGTCTTCTGTGCGAACGACTTATGGTTGTAGCGGGAAATAGTCACCCATTCATTCATTAATAATCTCCTAAATGATATGGTGAGAAGCTTGGATTGATTGTTGATTCCGAGTTATCACTTACCATGAGCTCAACCATAGTAAGCCTGCCACCATAACAATAAAAAAGAAAACAACCAACTGTACTATCCAAAACTATTTTCCTAAATTATTTGGAATTGCTCCATCAGCAGAGCATACAGGAATACAGTGGCATAGAAAGATATGAATGCCTAAACAGAGTCTTTTATAGGGAAATTTCACAATAGAAATCATAGAAACGAGTCTCATATATTATTGCAAAAGAGTACAAAACATGCAAACATTATGTTCTTAATGATATCGAAATCTGTTTCTATACAGCAATCGACGCTTATAACCGCTTTCAGCTGGAATTTAGTGTCATTATTTATAGTAATTGCCTCTATAGGCTTTACAAATACAGAATTATATCCTCGATTCAAATTGGATTTAGTAATTACAAATACTACTTGTTAAATACGATATGTTAGAAACTATACCTGATTTTGCTACACGATTTTGTTTCATGAGGCAGAAATAAATGTTATTTTTAATTGAATGCTTAGATTTAATTGTTAATAATGCATGTTATAATTGCTTAAATTTTTCATGTATATTCTTTAGTGAAATGTACACGTATTTATAAAAAAAAATTTTTTGACTTATCCGCCTGGGTCTCGTCGCGTAATCGGTAGTGTAACCGACTTCCGTTCTATGGTCGTGGGTTCGATTCCCACTCAGGACAATTATTTGTGTGATGAACACAGATATTTGTACTGCGTCTGTGTGTTTTCTATCTATTACATGTATGTATTTACAAAAAAAAAGATGTCAGATATGTATTATATCTGTAATCTGGTACCCATAGCACAAGCTTAGTTTGAGACCAGAGGACGTTGTGTGAAATGCCCGTGAATATTTATTATTATATTATTAATAATGGCTAATATTAAAAACAGTGAAAATGAGTTTCTTTGTTTACTACTCTTTCACACCGTAACTACTGAATCGATCATCATGAATTTTTGCATATTTTCATCCCAGGAAATGGAAAGTTACTGTAAGATAATTGTTTTGACATAGATAGGTAATTAATGTGAGATATAAGGCCATATTTATATTAGGTCCACGTGGACGAAGTCGCGGCTAGTATAATAAATGCGAAAGTAAGTTTGTTTGTTGGTGTGCTTTCACGTCATAGCGACTGAAGCACACGCCGTGAAATTTTGTAAGCATACCAGTAAAGGAAAAGAAATAGATACAGGTAACTTTATCCCGGCAAATTGGATAGTTACTATGGAACAGGTAGAGCTCCATAGAGATAATTAATCTGTCGTAGAGTGCCGTATTTATATTCTGAAGCCGACGCGTATGAAGACGCGGGCAGAATCTAGTTATATGTACAAGGAGATATTCTACAGATTAAAATTAACAAATGAGAGATATTCAACAGATTAAAATTAACAGAGTAAGGCACGAAGTAAGAACACGACACAAGAACTAAGAAGTTCGTAACAACGACGTAAGAGAGCGAGTAGGTATAAAAGAGAGTATTAGTGTAAATATGTGAAAGGGGTTCTGATAAGGGCTCCGATGGTTCGGACATGTGGAAAGAATGCCGTACGAGCGACTGGTTAAGAAGATATACAATGCGAAAGTGAAAGAACGTAGGAACAGGGGGAGACCAAGACTCACCTACTTAGACCAAATCTGTCATATATTGAAGGAAGGTGGAGTCAGGAGTCTCTGAAACCAGCAAGCATACATACGAAGGGAATTATGAATGTTGAGGAAGCGAGAGATGTATGCAAGAATAGGTCCTTTTGGCACTGGTCTCTCTGCCTACCCCGCAAGGGATATGGCGTGATGATAAGAAAGTAAGTAAGTAAAATTAACAAAGTAATGAGGGAAAATTTATTATCGTAACTAGACACATAAAAGCAGAATATATTGGTAATTATGTAAGTTTGGATATTCAGTAAGTTTGAAAGTATAATTAGTCATGTATTAAGAACATGATAAATTATTAGACTGACCTTTTATAGTTTAATTTATTTTAATTATTATAAGCTGTACCTGGTATAATATGTAGTTATGCACCGAAGATTTGTATCAAAAAAATTAATGTGTTTTTTATATTTTTTGTAATAAATGGAACTATTTATCACCTAGTGTGAACGTATTATTTCCTCACATTACAGGTAAGTAGGTCTACAGGACGTAATATTTTACTTAACCCTCCATTTTTCAATTGTCTCGGTTTTACTTGAGCACTTTAATAATCTTCTGATGTAATTTACTGTCCAATAAATCAAATAATATATATATCAAACGAAGTCGGGTTAGCCGTCCGGACTAGTAGAATAAGTAGGTATTAAAACAATCGCAAAATTCACGAAAAAATACGTTGTGTATAGAACGGCTTTTTGATAAATAAACAAAATTTACTCTTCATACATCTTCATACACGCTCGCCGATTTCGGAGACTCCTGACTACACCTTCCTTCAAATTCAACAACAGAACAACAACTTCATCAGAATATAATTCAGCTAATCAGTTATACAAAATTTATGGATTCTGATGCGGTACCAATTTGGCCGGGTAAGCTAGTTCAAAATTCAAAATACAATCTATTTTCTTATAATTTTCTTGTTATTGGAGAGAACGTTTTAGAATGTTTTTAAAAATTATACGTTTTGTATACTAAAGAAAATTCGTGGAAAATAATGTTTTATATTTATTTATTTTTTTTGTTTATATCGTTAAGCATATCATCTACTATTTAAAAGCTGTAACAGAACTGTATGCGTTTCAGATATTTCTGAAACAGACATACTGGCAAAGAGTCCTTTCAAAATAAGAGGGCTTTTAATTTTAAATGTAATATGATTAAAAATATATATTATTTTATAATTTGCTAACTTTAATAGGAACACAAAGTGCGAAAATGTAATGTAGATATTGATAATGGAAAGAAAGAAATTTAACGGGCGGATCGAGCCTGTCAAATGCTTAAAATATATTTAAGAATAACAAAATATATGCTATAAAAAACAAGTAGTAGTGTTGATGTCAAACCAAGTACATAATAAGTAAATAAATTGCTAAACTAATATATTTAAACGTTTTAAAATGTGCTATAATGTCAAATTATATATTATCTGTCATCAATAGCGAGTTAAACATTGAATAATAACTACGTTCTACGAACATGTTAGGAACTAGTTTTATCACAAAAACTGCCCTATTAATGTAATGATTAATGTCTATATTTCAATATAATGATTTATGATTAATTTTTATTCTCTTCTAGATAACCTTCAAAGCGTGTATTAAGAGAATCTCTTGGATTTTTGATGAACTGCAACTCTCAACTGGATTATTTTATTGTACCTTAAGAGATCTTAAGATATAGCAAGCGTAAGTTTCTATTTCTTAAGTTTCTTTTTTCTATTTAGGTAGAAAAAACAAAAAAAAAGAAACATATAAGTAAGTATTGTTCATTTTATTTTAACAATAACTTTTCAGCCAATTACAGTCCGTCCGTCAAATACAATCCGTCAACTATTAACAATTAAATAACGCTAAATCGATCCAATTTTGTGTTTTACAAGTATTTTTCGTTTACAATTCAGGTATTTTTTATGATTTAAAGGCTAGTGAAACCACCTCGTGGTACTGCTACAAGTAGTTTCAAAGTTTTTCATAGAAGAAATGGTATACCAAATTTGCTAAGGTTCTTCATCTAAGTTATCATGAAAAAGGCTATTACAAGTGTCTATTATTAATTGCAAAAGAAACGTACTAACAAAGAAGTAATTATGTAGGAATATAAACAATATTTATGATCTAATGGACCTTGGTCCTAGATTTCTATCATAGCAATAAAGAGTGATTAAATGATATGCAAATCTGCATACAATTACTGCTCAGCTTCCGTACATTGAAAGTTATAACACGAGAAAAGAGCAATTAGGTAATTACTTATAACAATGGAGTATTTGCCTATCATTTGTTGCGAAGGCGTAATGATAGGGGAAGCAGGGTATCCTCATTCGTATTCTTCATTCGCGCATCCTTCATTCGATATAATGGAAACTGTGCATGCTGTTGCATGTCTTGTGGAAAGAAAATCCCAAGGCTTAGGTTTTATGGAGTGAAAATGTAATCCATCCATCCATCAGTCTTTCGACGTCCACTGCTGGACATAGGCCTCCCCAAGAAATGGGGGATAGTGCCGTAATCGCCACGCATGGCAGGCGGGTTGGCGATCGCAGTGGATGTTGTGAATACTCGAGGGAGTGCTGCTGCCCACTCCCCCGGTATTCCTTCAGTCGGCTCTTACGACTTCCGTGGGTAGAGAGGGGTGGGACAATTCTAAAGCCGGCCCCACAGAGCGCAGTGAAAATGTAGGAAAGTGTAACCTTAACACGCAGTTCAACTTTAAATTTAACATACTAAAAAAATATGGTAGGTATACAATAGTGCTGGGGTGCCAGGGCTCACCAAGGCCGTGCCGAAAGCCTTAGCCTCAGTGGCAGGCGCGGAGTCTCTGGCCCCTGAACTCCTCAGTGAGGAGCAGATGCGCCAGGTCATCGATCGTGTTAGCGCGATCTATGACCCACGCATCGACTCCCTAAGCGCCAGGGTGCCGCCGGAGCAGCGGCTCCGGCCACCGCTGGCCGCGGATAGGAAGAAGGCCGCGCCGTCTTCAGGCCTAACGCCGCTGCCCTGTCAGCGTGGCGGCGTGACCACTTGCTCTGTGACCGCGGCCGCGTCGCCCAAGGGGCAGGGCAAAGCCCCCAAAGAGAAGGCGGCGCAGAAGGCTGGGCAGGGCCGCAAGGGCCAGCCCAGAGAGGAGTTCCCTCCTCTTCCATGTGCTGGCCAGCCCTCGCGGGCCCCAGCGACCGATCCCCTGGATCCACGTGTCCCACCTCCCGCACCAACCGGCCCTGCACCCTTTGATGAGGGCTGGCATGTGGTGAGCGGGGGGAGGAAGAAATCCCGGGGCAAGAAGAAAAAGGGAGCCGCGACTGGGGCTGCTGCCCAAGCTGCGAATCCCGCTGTGCGCCAGGGAGCAAGCCCGGCCCTAAGAAGCCGCGCAAGCTTCAAGCGCCGAAAACGGCAGCGGTGGTAATCACCATGCTGCCAGAGGCGGAAGCGGGCCTGACGTATCAGGCCATCTTGAGGGAGGCCCGGGAGGAAATCGACGTCTCCGACATCGGAGTCGTCGCCGCCCGGACCCGCCTAGCCCGCACAGGGGCTCGAATTCTCGAGTTCCCTGGGACGGAGGGCCTCAGGATGGCTGACACGGTGGCCGAAAGGCTGACGGGTCTGTTTGGTGAGGGGAGTGGAGTCCGTGTCACCAGACCGGTAAAGTGCGCTGAACTGCGCATTTCCGGTCTGGATGACTCAGTGACGGCGGACGACGTCCGGGAGGCTATTGCCTCGAAAACCGGATGCTCGAATACTGTCAAAGTGGGCTCCATTCGGACCGGTCCCGGCGGTGTAGGTGCCGTCTGGGCGAGTTGCCCTGCCGACGCAGGCAGGCTCCTCGTGGGCTGGAGTTCCGCGCGGGTCACCGTACTGGAGCCTCAGCCAGCGAGGTGCTTTAAGTGCATGGCGGTCGGACACACCCGGCCGACGCCTTATTGCGTTCCTGACCGTCCTAATTGGGCGGGCAGCCGCAACGGCTCCGTAGCAATCATCAGCTCCACGGCACTTCGTTCCCCGCCCTTGTCGATCAGAGACAGGGGTACCGGAAACTTCGCGGCCGACTGGGGGGGAGTTACGCTGCATGGCGTATACTTCTCCCCCAACCGGAGGCTGGCTGATTTCGGGTCTGGCTTAACAGCCTTGAGACCTCGATACGGCGACTGGCACCTAGCCACGTCCTGGTCGTGGGTGACATCAACGCCAAATCCACGGCGTGGGGGTCCCCTGCGAAGGACGCCCGTGGAGCGGCGGTGGTAGAGTGGGTGGCGTCGACGAGCCTCTGTTTGCTTAACAGAAGCTCTGTCAACACGTGCGTGTGGCGACGGGGTGGGTCGATAGTGGATCTTTCGTTCGCTAGCCCCGACGTCGCAGCGCGAGTGAGGGACTGGTACGTCCTGGAGGAGGTTGAGACCTTGTCCGATCATCGGTACATCCGGGTTGAGGTCTCCCGGTCCCTTCAGGGCCACAGTAGGGGTCACGCGGTGCGCAGAACTCCCGCGTTCCCGCGGTGGGCTGTGGGTAGGCTAGATAGGGACCTACTGGCGGAGGCAGTCATCGTTTAATCATGACTGTCCCCATCGGCCCTGACCGAGGGGGTGGACGTTGAGGCTGGCCGATTTCGCACTGCGATTACGCAGGTCTGCGACTCGGCCATGCCCCGTGTGCGACGTCCTCCTCCAAGGAAGGGGCTCGACTGGTGGTCCCAGGAGCTGGCGGACCTCCGTGCGGCGTGCATTCGTCCTACACCCACAGTCAGCGGCGCAACCGCGATAGGGAGCGGGAGGGCCAGCTGTACGAGTTGTACCGCACTTCGCGGGCTACGTTTAAGTTGGCCATCTGCCGCGCCAAAACGGAGAAAAGGCAGGAGATGCTGGACGGTCTGAACCGTGACCCCTGGGGTCGCCCGTATCGTACGGCACTGAACCAGCTACGGGATACCCGCCCGGGTGCTGGCCCTAGCTCTGGACCACCTGGAGCCCCGCCTCAGGGGACTGTTCGACGCGTGCCTGGCGTCCGGACGGTTCTCTGACTGCTGGAAGGAGGGGAGCCTGGTACTCCTGCCGAAGCCGGGCCGAACGCCGGATTCGGTCGGGGCCTTCAGGCCCATCGTGCTGCTGGACGAGGTGGGTAAGCTGCTGGAGAGAATTCTCGCTGCCCGCATCTCCAGCACCTGCGCGACGTCGGACACGACTTGTCGGACGCCCAGTTCGGTTTTCGAGCTGGTCGTTCGACGGTCGGCGCGATTATGCGCCTGGGGACCGCGGCCGCAACGGTTGTCGCCGGCGGTGGAGTGCTGTTGTCGGTGTCGCTTGACATCTCCAACGCATTCAACAGTCTGCCATTCAGCTGCATCAGGGAGGCACTCCGGTATCACGGGGTGCCTGCATACCTGAGGCGGCTAGTGGCAGACTATCTTGAGGGCCGCAGCGTTCTCTATGAGAGCCGCATAGGGGACTTTGTGAGGAGACCCATGTCGTGCGGTGTCCCG
Source organism: Leucoma salicis (assembly GCA_948253155.1). NCBI lineage: Eukaryota > Metazoa > Arthropoda > Insecta > Lepidoptera > Erebidae > Leucoma > Leucoma salicis. The sequence continues at coordinate 25,226,608 of OX411804.1, read as the reverse complement.
CAGGGTTCGGTTCTAGGGCCGCTTCTGTGGGACTTCGGTTACGACTGCTGTGCTACGCTGTCGGCTCCCCCCCGGACTTGCGGTCATCTGCTGTCCGGATGACACGCTGGTCGTGGCCCGGGGTGGAAACTTCGAGGAAGCGGCGTTCCTGGCCACCTTATGGACCTCCAGAGTTGGTCAGGAGGATCGTGGCGCTAGGGCTTAGGGTGGCCCTGCTATTCCATGGGCCAAAACGTCGGCCACCTGCTGGCGCCTCGATCACTGTGGACGGGGTCCAAATTGGGGTGCAGGCCCAGATTAAGGATCTGGGTCTGGTGCTGGACGGCGCTTTCGCGAGCACTTCCGTTAACTGGGCGGAGTCCCTGGGCGCACTGAACAGGGCTCTTCTGTGGGGGCCACAGAGAGTCGTCGCGTCCAGGGTCATACGTGGATACCACACGGTGTCAACGAAGGCAGCCTGCGCGTTGGCCGGAATCCCCCCGTGGGACTTGGAGGCAGAGGTGCTCGCCGAGGTGTATCGGCGGGCATCGCAAGGCCGGGAGGAGGGTGGACGCCCCCTACCCAGGGAGGTGGCCAGGTGGCAGGGCGACGCCCGCTGTGCTGCCATGGCCAGATGGAGGGCGCGGTTGGAGGCCGGTCTTTGGACCGTAGGGGCACTCTAGCCAGTGCTGGAGGAGTGGGCGGGGTGACGGCACAGAGTCCTTACCTTCCGACTGGTGCAGGTGCTGTCGGGGCACGATTGCTTCGGCAGATATCTGCACACAGTCGCAAGGAGGGAAGCGACTCTGGGCTGTCACCACTGCGGCTGCGACGAGGACACGGTGCGGCACACGCTCGAGTCGTGCCCGGCTTGGGCCGAGCGGCGCCGTGAACTCGTCGCGGAAATAGGGGGGGACCTCTCGCTGCCGAGCGTCGTCAGAGCGATGCTTGGCAGCGACAGGAATTGGGCCGCGGTCGCTTCCTTCTGCGAGGAGGTTATCTCGCGGAAGGAAGCGGCGGAGAGGGCTAGGGAGGAGGATTCTTCCGCTGACCCAAACCGCCGCCAGCGACCAGGGCGGTGCAGGCGCAGGTACTTGCGCCTCATGCCGCTCTAGCTGAGGCTGCGGGTGGATGGACCGGGAAACGTCCGCACCTCCGGCGAAGGTGCGACGCTTCTCTGCGGATGCGTCGCTCAGTAGACGGTACCCGAAAGGGTTAAGCCGCCGGCGGACCACCGAAGGATTGTAACATAGTTCCAGTGACCCGCCAAGGCGGAGAGACGGCACACGGCGGGTTTCTTTAGTGGGTGAAGGCCCCACACTACCCTGTTCGTTGCCCCGAATGTCAGGGTGTGCGGTTAGGAACATTTTTTCCCGCCATAACAAATAAAATAATAGGTATACAATAGTGCTTATGTTAATACGTTACAATAGTTCGGTATTTTTGTATTGTAACATCAGTCTGTGATAACTATTGAAAAATATTAAAATTAAATTAAATGAAAATGAATATAAAGAAAAACAAATAGTTTGTGTGGTCAGACGTAGGTAGATGGTTGTGGAAAATGCACATTATTAATACAGTACTATCAAGAACAACATTTAATTTCAGAATACAGTTAAATAAAATGATAAAATTAATTTCAAATGCACTATACCTAAATCATATTAGGCCAGCGCCATTACAGAAACAAAAATGTTTGCTTAGACTTAGAATTACAAAATCAGTCAAGTAGTCAAAAATATACCTACATACAAATTAAGTACATTCAGTCAAGAAAGTATTGGGAATGGATAATTTGTTTATGGTTCCAAATTCAAATTTTTGTTTTTTTTGTTGTTGTTAGATTGGCACAACTGTTATCCATTTTGGCGCGGAGTTGAGTTGCATCTGTTATTTATATTAAATACAGTGCTGTTTTTAGTTATATCATATCAGTGTGTATTGCGAATTTCAAAATGGACAAAAACATCGAACAGAGAGTTTGTCTTAAATTTTGCATCGCCAATGGAACTTCGTGTTCGGAGTCACTGAAAATGTTACAGAAGGCTTACGGTGAATCGACGTTATCAAAAACACGTGCTTATGAGTAGTACAAAGCGTTTAAAAGTGGTCGAGATGTGATGGAAGATTTGCCTCGCTCTGGCAGGCCATCAACGTCTGCAACTGAAGTTAACATTGCAAAAGTGAAGGAAATAGTGACTGAAAATCCTCATTCAACTTTGAGAAAGATAACCGCCGAACTTTCTGTATCTCACGAGTCGAACCGTACCATTTTAAATAATCACTTGGGTATGAAACATGTTTCCGCTCGGCTAGTCCCAAAAGACCTGAATTTTCTCCGAAAACTCAATCGCATGAGAGTCGCTGAGGACATGCTAGAACGAGTCAATTCCTACCCAACATTCATGAAACGCATTGTTAATGGTGACGAGACGTGGGTTTACGAGTTTGACATGTAAACTAGTCAACAAGCTTCGGAGTGGCGACTTCCAACTGAACCGAAACCGAAAAAACCACGCCAAAGTCGATCAAAAGTCAAAGTCATGCTGACTGTTTTCTTTGACTATCGCGGTGTTGTGCACTCGGAATTCTTGCCAGAAGGTCAAACGGTAAATAAAGAATATTATTTGAGCGTTATGCGGCGTTTCAGAGAGCAAATTCGATGAAAAGGCAAGATTTGTGGAAAGAAAATTCTTGGATTTTACATCACCATAATGCGCCTTCGCACAAGGCCATCATTGTACATGAATTTTTGTCCAAAAACTCAACAAATACCATCGAGCAACCACCATATTCACCAGATATGGCTCCAGCCGACTGTTTTCTTTTTCCTAAACTCAAATTACCACTTCGTGGCACCCGTTTTCAAACGGTAGAAGACATAAAGGAGAATTCGCGGCGAGAACTGAACAGCGTTTAAAAAATGTTCAGATGATTGGATTATTCGTTGGCGTAAGTCTATCCTTTCTGAAGGAGCATACTTTGAAGGTGATAAAATAAATTTGGATGAATAACAAAAATGTTGTGTATTATTGATCTTTTCCCGGTACTTTCTTGACAGAGTAGTAGGTATATTATAACCATTTAAATATGTGTATTAAATACAACATGTTTTTTTTTTAAAGTCAACACCTTGCAGTAAGCAATAATCGTTGTATCACGGGGGAATTTACAAACATACAATTTCACAGACACAACGTACACCCAGACTCAGAACAACCATTTGTGGAAATCGATCCCACAACACTCGGATGGGTGGCCGGTATCTAAACCACTCCACCATATAAATAAAATTCAACATACACTTATATATAACGTGTACTAAGTGTTATAGTCTGTCTAAGTTACGTGTAATAATACCAGAAACATAGTGTAACTAAGTTACGTCCACGAAAATTTCAGCTTAAGAAAATTTAAAGCTTCAGCGTAACGTATACATCTCAATTGACATTAAGATTCATATTGTAGATGCACGGTGTTAATCTAGAATTAGCTTTGAAAGAATATAATATAAACCAGGAAAGGTTTGTCAACACATAGTATGTAGCTACTTTAATGAACTAGTTGGCAGTACTAATAGCTCAATCAATCATTACATGGCCACAGCGTTGATTGACTGACAGTTTGCTGGAGTTGATATATACTGTTCGAGACAGTTTATGTGAAAACCCGGATAGTTTTTTTTTTTTAGTTAATGTCTATTTAAGGCTTTAACGCGATATTTTACAATGCCTTTTATTGACTGGTATACTTTTCATTATAGTCTAACAAATAAATAAAATTGAAGTATCTGTTTGTAATATCTAAATGACAGATTTTTACTAAGTGCTAATGAAAGTATTACGTTACCTGTCCATCTCAGTGTTTGTTCCGGCTACTCTCCAGAACGGCTATGTCGATTTGGATGGGACATTCTCTGGCAGATAAATATAAAGAGTATCTTATGCAACTTTTACTTTCGATAAATAATTAGTTTTTGTACAAATATAACTACATTCCAAGCGAAAGAAGTCACGAAAAAGAACAAATTTAATTGTTTTATGATTTGTATTTTTTTTTTATTTTACATGCTCAGCTACTGGAACAAATTATTTGTAAAAGTCTTCGATCAACAATTGAAAATGCAGAAGAGAGATTAACTACAAGTAGAAATCGAACTTCCGCATCTGGGAATATTTTATAATATAAAAAATCTAAAAACCAATGCGAAGTCATCGGTATGTGTCTGCGATAGCTTAGTGATTCAGAAATTCCTGGGGTATATTTGTGACGTGAGAAAGTAAAATAATTTATAGTATTATTGTAGAAGATAAGAACAAAAACCTTTGTCAACTCATCCGGTTAATCACAAATTTTATAGAGTCACTTGTGTATTGTAAAGTAGTAATAATTATTATTATTGGGGTTTAATCAACGTGATTTGATTGTAGTCTAAGACTGCTCTGGCTAATATAGTCTGATCATCATCGGTCAATACTGTTCTGTGATAGAATCTACCGAATGTCTTAGAGCTACCGCTCCACCCTGCCGTTTTTCGGATTGCGTCGATATTGACGCCCAGTCGGTAAGCTCTAGAGGTAGAGGCGTGGCGAGTGCTGTGTACTGATAATGTGTTGACATCAATTCCGCTGTCTTTTAGGGTTGCTTTGATCCATCGGCTGATGGTTTGTGTGGTCACAACGTTATGGGGTTTTTTAGAAGCTAGAAAAAGATTGTCTTTTTTACGAAGAGGGGCAGGCTGACTAACGTAGGATAATAATGTGGTGGCTGGGAATATTTGGAGTTTTTCAGAAAAGAAGGGTATGTAGAGAGTCGGTTGATTGCAGTCTGCTTTTGTGATTTTGATTAAGTCAGGTATTTTGATGGTTAATTTTGATGTATGTGATTCTATGTTAGTGGTTTTAATTTTATGGAGTGTTTGTACCCTGTGTGCTGTTGTAAGGGCTAGTAGAGTAGCACATTTCTTTGTAAGTCTCTCGAGCGTAAGTGGTTCGTTGGGGTACCATGTGCTTAGGAGGTCCAGTACCTTTGATGTGTCCCAAGTGACGTTGTATTTGGGTATAGGGGGACAGAGTCTAAATACTCCTTTATAGAACCTTTTAACTCTATCGTCGGTAGATATGTATGTGCCAATTGGGAGAGATAATGCCCCCCTGAAACTGTTTAATGTACCAAATTGGGCACCTGAATTCAAAACTTGGGTCAAGAAATATATGACTGAAGGAACCTAAGACTCAAAAATATTGCGATTGTTGTTAGTGCAGAAACTATGCCAGCGTTTTAGGCATACATTATATTGTTTGACGGAGTTGTTACTTAGTGATGCAAGCATGATGTCAATGGATGATGGCGGCACAGCAGCACCACATTAGAAATGTAGGCAGATATTACAATATAATGAAATGCGGTGAGACTGTCCAATGATCAGCTCGATTGCATTTAGTGCGTAGGCACATTGTATCGGTAGCAGAACACAGCAACGCGAAACATAAGTGTGCTTAGGTACATACCTTCTGCTATATTTTGTTCCTCTTCGCTTGAAGATGGTTCTTGTAGTTTACGAGCGCGTTTTAATTTCTTTTTTAACTTTTTAAGTTGATCACTAATGTAGTCGATCTCTTTATTATTATGCTTGCGTTTTGGCATAATTATGTATTTAAGTGTGACGAATAGTTTTGAACGGTTGTGCACTGAAAGTGCGAATGACAAGATGGCCGGCCGAGGCAAAGAGGTTGACAAGTGTGACCGGAGACTAAAAAATTGCTTGAGCGGTGACACCTATGCGGTACTACATGTTGTGAATAATACATTTATTTCAGGATTCTTATCTCGAGGACGAGGTGCAAGTATAATTACTTATCAATGTTCTCTTTTTAATAAATTGTTCATTTATAGACTGCACAAAGAAACTCTTACCATTATCTCACTTCAAGATTAGAAATTGAGAAAGAACCAATGGTCAGAAATACACTTCAAACTTTTTATAAACATATATTATCTCATTTAAATTGTCATGGAAAACATATTTATTTCATTTAATTAAAATTATTATTGTTTCATATAAATGAGTACAACGAGATATAATCACCATCAGTAACGCAATGGGTAGCTTAATTCCTTTACCCGTTGTCCTAGGTGAGCGACGCGACGCGATGCGATTTATTGCGGCTAATACTTTAACCGCTTTGCGACGCATTCATATTAGGCGACAACGTAGGGCGTAAGTACATACAGCCTCTATTTGATATTTTCGTGTCGCGTCGCGTCACGTCGCGTCGTGTTTACGCATTAGTCGTTCAGGACAACGGTTAGTCACAATTGAATTGAATGAGTGGCAAGTTCCTTAAACAAAGACGATTTATCTTCTACTGTTCCAAAGAGTGGTGCCTGAAATAGGTTTCTGTAAAGAAATCTGTGATACAGGTCACCAGAACCCCCGCAAATTTCAATGGGTTGCCATTATAATATCATCCATCCATCCCTCCATCAGCCTTTCAACGTCCATTACTTGACATAGGTCTCCTCAAGAGAACGCTACAACGAGCGGTCCTGTAATTTTTCATAATCTATCACTTTTATTGAACGGAATATCGTTTATAAGCACGAATAAAATAATAGTTTTACATAAAAAATAAGATTTTTTGACTGGTGACATTAATTTCATTTTTTTGAAGAGTTGAGAAAAGAGTACTAATACACCTTGTACCTCCTACACCCGTGGAAAAGAATTGGGTGACATTTGAATTTTTGGCCTTCACTATACGGATGTATCTATCTAAGAAATATATTGCTTACATGTATATTATAAAAAAAAACTCAAAATATATTCAAGTAAAAACAAATAAAGATTAGTTGCAATTAATGACAGGACGTTATTAGAAATAGGCAGCAGTTTCTTTGATCTGCATCCGTATAGATATCAATCATTCGTCATAATTATTCATTAAATCATATCAATGCTACCATGTTTGCTGCAGTTATTTATATATTACTAGACTTTGCCAGCGGCTCCACCTTGTTTTTAGGTTATATCTCAGGTTTCCGTTGTAGTTTCTTAGTTTCTTACACGTCCGTGTTGGGGTCACAGCCTTACATACCAAAATTTCAACTCAGTCTTGTAATTTCGGAGCCAATTTGTTGTGACTGACGAACAGATACACAGATAGACATACGAGTGGTTCTGTTTTTTACCTTTTGAAGTACGGAGCTCTAAAAAAAAGGTTGGAACTGTTGCAATAACAGTAGTATTGAAATTATTAAGCCCGATGTTCAAATCAACAAAGCTCTACAACTTTTAATTATAAATACAAGACGTGTCCACCATTCTTTCACGTGGGTGTCGTACGAGCAACTAAGAAAAGTAAATAGCATTTTTTTCTTGCCTAAACAAAAAATAACAAAATAGATCTAAAGTACAAGTTATAATTTGTGAAAAAGGAAAAGGAGTATTTTAGCTTCCCGCTCATACTAAAATACACTTTTTCCTTTTTCACAAATTATTATTTGTACTTTAACAGTTGCTGAGCATGTCAAGTGCTAAAATATAGATCAAAAAGTTTAAAAAAAGATCTACTTGAGTAAAAACAAAATGTTCTCATTTGAATATAAGTATCTTTTTTTACAAAGGGCAGAAGCTTCTTAAGTTAAAATATGTAGCTATATATTAGGCACGCGTGCCATATTAAAATTAGGATTAAATTAGTCGTTAGACAGATGATATTATAACTTTGGAGAAACACGTGGTCAAAAAACGATTATTCAACGATGTCGTTACTTTATACCGATACCAATATCGAGGCTCTCGTCCTATGTGGTAGTATACATACCTATATGTTTACTTAACACAAGGGCAATTAGCAGTATTTGTTAAGAAAATACTAGATCCCCTTGAACAACGGAAACTTGTATTTTATGGTAATCAGGGATGATAATCAACGTCTAGAAACATTTATAATGATGCGTGATTTTGAAATTATTTCATAATGATGATGGTGGTCATGTCGTAATATATCCTTGGTGATTTGGTCGTAAATATAATTCGAGGGTTAAATTAACATTTAAGTTACTTTAGATTTGTTTAATTTATGAAATCTGAAAGTATCTGTTCGCGACTTCGTATCCGTGGGCTTTAAAACCCTCAAGTTATTTATTCGTATCCTAAAGAAACTCCTTACCGATATAACAAAATAATCTGTGATTATCCAAGTCAATTTCGTTTAAATCCGTTTAGACTTTTAGGTTTAGAAGTCAAAATAGCTACACTTTTTTTTTTTTTTTTTGTTAAGGCGGGAAAAAATGTTCCTAACTACCCACTAAACCCACTAAAGAAACCCGCCGTGTGCCGTCTCTCCGCCTTTGTTGGCGGGCCACTGGAACTATGTTAAATTCCTTCGGTGGTAAAATAGCTACCCTAAGAAAACTACTATTATGTTTTCCTTACGCAATTGTAATATTATTATTTACGCCTCGTGGCGTAGTCGGTAGTGTAACCGACTTCCGTGTACGAGGTCGTGGGTTCGATTCCCACTCAGGACAATTATTTGTGTGATGAACACAGATATTTGTACTGCGTCTGGGTGTTTTCTATATGTTATATGTATGTATTTATAAAAAAAAAGTAGTTTATGTATTATATCCGTAATCTGGTACACATAGCACAAGCGTTAAGCTTAGTTTGGGACCAGAGGACGTTGTGTGAAAAATGTCCGTGAATATTTATTTATTTAGTAGGAAAAACAGCAGCACTAGTTCACTTACCGTTTTATTGAATATTGAGGTAAACTGTTATAAATAGTCTTCCTAAAAGCTTTGTTCTTTTTTGTTTTAAAAGAGTCTTCTGAGGTTGTCACCAAGCTAGAAGATCCAATGAGGGAATCTCTGTCTGTAAGAAATTAGTATATTTTTTATTTTTTTTTATTCCATGTAGTGGCAGACGGTCCACGGGCCATCTGATGGTAAATGGTAACCGTCGCTCATGGACTTAACTATACCGAAAGTATTGTCAAGCCGCTGCTCACCATTTTATTTCACCGATATGAAATGAAAGAATAAACGGCTATCTCCTGCTACAGCCAAAACGCAACGATGTGCTTCAAGGCCGGTCACACGGGAAATGATGATACCAACCCGCTCGGGCCCGATACCAAGTGAGTACTCCCACTTGGTACCTAGCCCTACCACCAATCATGCAATAGATGATAATTGCTTACTTCCCTTAGTCGCCTCATAAGACACCCGTGGGAAAGAATGGGGTGGTGACACTTGTATTCTTAGTACGTCACCAAACGGACAAAAAAAAATTTCAGTTTAAAGCAGTTTTGAGTATTTTTTTATTTTTCTGGTTAATAACATTTAATATAACGTTCGTCGTATGGGTAATTTAATCTTTTAAACGCCACAATACTGATATACGAGTACCTCGTTATACGCATACAGTCGAGATATTAAATTTATTTTCTTGCTGTATCTATATACAGCTATTTAATTTATTTTCTTGATGTATCTATATAAAATACAATCAGGGCTCTATAGCCCTGATTCTATTTTTCATTTAAGGATTTCCGCTCCAATAAAACAATGTAAGACATAAGAAAGAAAACCTTTCAAATAACTACACAATTTGCATTTAAACATGTTTGAAATCGGTAATTATCAATAAACTTAGTTACCGCGCATCCACCGGACAGTATAATTTTAGTACTTTTAATGTCAATAACTACGATTTATGTTTCCTTTACATCCTTACGTTACAAGGTTCTCGGCTTTGAGACTAATTTGAGTTAATTGGAAAACAAATGAACGACCATTTTAAGCCTTATGGCAATTAGATTAGCAATTTTTAGATCAATGATTAATGAAAATATGCTTAACATATTATCGAGATGAATGTTCCGAGGTACATATATTTTATGTTTAAAGATTATAAACAACAAAATCTTTATGCACAATAATAATATACGTGTATCCATATGTGTGCTCCTGTGTGCTTAATGTGTGTGTGTAATAGTGTGTATGTGTGTTGGCATTGAAACAAGTAAATATATGTAAAATGTATTAAGCATATTTTAAATTTTATAACTACAACATGTTTAAATATAAAAATGCATGTTTCTCATGCGCCAAATTTTATGTAAATATTTAAATCGATTGTAAAAATATACAATAATTAAATTGGAATCTCTAAAATCAAATGTATAGTTACATTATAACATCATGCATTAATACTAACGAAATTAATATAATGAATAAGCTAGCGGACGAGTTTGTCCATATATTCATTTATCATACTGACTTATCAAAGAAATAATTAGTCACCGCGTTAATAAATTAATAATAGATAGTAATCGTTACCTACTAGTTTTTTCAGGATATTTATTTCTTATTATTATTTTTTCTAATATCACTAATCTGGTGGAGTTTTCAATATATCTATTATTAATAATTCTTGTGTCACTTTGTTGCTCTCGATGAACTCCGAAACTAACTAACCAATTTCATGTTTTTTTTAATGTGTGTTTTGCTGGCGTGCCTAATATAGGATAGTTTTTATCACGTATTTTTTATTAATTAATTGTAAAATATTCACGAAAAAAAATATAGCGCTACGAAGTTCGCCGGGTCAGCTAGTTTTATGTATATATTTTGACTTGAACAATTTGGTTTAGGAATACTAACCTCGTAGATTTGGTGAATAACTATCTAACTACAATGCAAACTAATTGTGTGGGCTCGAATTTCGAGATATTCGAATTTCAAACATACTCAACTATTTTTTGTGTTTTATTTTCTTTAGATCCTTGTATTTGTAGGCCACAGAACAGTAGGCAGGAGCGGTAGAAGATCATAGTCATAGCCTAGTGTTAAGATGGATCTGCAAAAAAGAACATATGCAAGGCACTCACCTATAATTTATCAAAATAGTGTAATTTTTCATAAATTATCAACGCAAGTTAGGGAAAATTTCGCGAGGAACCTTGTGTGACTAAGGCGTTTTATCGAGGTCTTGCCAACCAGCATTAGACCAGCGTGTTAAACTATGGTTTAAAATCCCCCTGATTCTAAGAGAAAACTTGTGCCAAATAGTTGGATAAAAATGAGTTATGAAAAAGTAATAGAATATAAACTATAAAAAACTACAACACGGTATTCTATAACAGATTACAATAACTTATTAAATACAAATAATAACAAAGCTAATGAAAGTATTAACGCTCCAATAACGGCTATACAAAAAATATGTTCAAAAGGCGAAAATGAAACAATTCAGACAAAGGTTTTCCATGAACTAAATCTCTCACCAATTTGACCACATACAGCCTTGCTGAATGTATTTGTAGCACACAGTGGTAATAGTCTTAAGGTGATGTTACATTCACTGACAAAATAGTTTACAAGGATAGCTGTGGTCAATTGTTTGTGTCGCCTACTTAAGTAGCAATGGAAAACATCGCGACGGTTTCATAACAACCTTATAAGACCTTTACACTCTAAAATTCAATAAACATTATTGAATTTTACTTTTTGTTGATGCGTTAACGATCCTGTATTCTTATAAATTAACTGAACAGATGGCGGAGTGGCTTAGATAGCGGCCTTCCGTCCGAGTGTTGCGGGTTCGATTCCCACACAGGACAAATCTTTGTGTGATCCACAAATGTTTGTTCTGAGTCTTGATGTATTTTGTGTCCATGAAATTGTATGTTTATAAAGTCTTTTTTTTTATTGCATGTAGTGGCAGACGTTCCACGGCCTATCTGATGGTAAATGGTAACCGTCGCTCATGGACTCTAACTATACCGAGAGTATTCTCAAGCCGCTTCTCACCAATTCATTTTACCGATATGAAATGAAAGAATTAAACGGCTACCTCCTGTTACAGCCAAAACGCAACGATGCGCTTCATGGTCGGTCACACGGTGGTGGTACCAACCTGCTCGGGCCCGATACCAAGTGAGTACTCCCACTTGGTACCCAGCCATGCAATGGATAATAATTGCTTACTTCCCTTAGTCGCCTCATACGACACCCGTGGGAAAGAATGGGGTGGTGACACTTGTATTCTTAGTCCGTCACCACACGGACAAAAAGTCTCCCACGATACAAGGATTGTTACTTAGTGCAGGGTGTTGTCTCTAAAAAAGGAAAAAAAAAGGTTGGCTCGACAGACTAGATTAAAATCTGACCATGACCGACGCCTTTATGTATCCATAAGTACGGTAACGCTTGAAAACCATCTACTTAACGGTGATCATCTCGTGCAGAGTTGCTTTAGTTACTCATTATTATTACTTTGCGATGTTTAAAAACAGTTGAAGGATACCTTACCTTCACTTATGAATCGGTGAATTTAGCTAATTACAATACGAGTATCTCAGTATACATGTGACGTCCCAAGTAGTTTCTTAATATTTGAAATGTGTAGCTTTGTACGTTACCTTTTTATGATAAAATATAATAGATACCGATGGAATGCAAGTAAATTAACCGCTGAGCGTACTGAAAACCCTTGTCATCTCTATTTTAAGTTCAATGTTTATTTTTTATGTATGCTTTCTATCTATATTTATATTGGAAAATCAATTGCTGTTCGTTAATCTCACTAAAACTCAAAAATGACTTGACCGAGTTCAATAATTGGTTTTGTTCTCTAAAATACAGGAATGATTTAAGAGATAAAAGGAGCGAAAACCAATAAAAAACGTTGCTAAATTTAAAATTGGTAACTTTGTATGGGTATTTGGCTAACACGTGACAAAATGAGAGCTACTGTCATTCTTTCTAACTGAGTGGAATTATAAGCAAGTTTCATTTAATAACTTATCTAAATTCAAACTTTAGACGATGCAGATTGTTTAGAAAATTGATAATCGCTGATAAAATAAATTGTAGGTGATAAGAAGTTCACCGGGTTATTTAGTTGTAAAATAAAACTAAACTATTTGTTGGTTCAAAACTAAACGTAACTTTCACCTCTTATTTCAAATCAAGAATTGAAGTCCGCATCGAATACTAAAATGTCAGGCACCACTCTATTTAAAAGAATCAACGATCTACTAATTGAAAAAAGTAAAACTTACACAACACCGCTGAATTATATTAATCATTATAATTATTTTAAGAGCCGAATAGTTTATTTACCTGTTCCGATTCACCTTAAACTTTACTTTAAGAACCTACGCCGAGTAATTAGTGTCAGTTGAACAATAGTCGGGAATGACTGACAACATTATAATGAATATGTATAATGTGAAATGATCCTCGTTATGAGGGCCCAATTAATTGCCAGTTAAATATCTATTATATTGATACTCGAGTTGTCATTTTTACACACCTTCAATTTTCAGGGCTGGTGACACCAATTTCGTATTAAGAATTATACCAAAAAGTTTGACTTGAATGCGGTTTTTTTTTTGTTGCGCTTACTGATTGGTAACTTGTAGAATTGTAAGAACCTAGCTGTAATACATAAAAATACATTTGCTATAAGTTCTTCAACACAAATCATCACTAGGAATCCTTATTTTTTTGTTAAGGCGGGAAAAAATGTTCGTAACCACACACACCGTCGTTCGGGGCAACGAACCGGGTAGTGTAGGGCCCTCACCCACTAAATAAACCCGCCGTGTATCGTCTCTTCACTTGTGTTGGAAGGCCACGGGTTCACACAAATGTTGCATTGCTTCAGTGGTATCACTAGGAATCCTGCACGTCTTCGTAGATACGTATGTGGACATAACCTGGTATTGGATGGCTTTTAAAGTCTGCTAGCTCACATTGTGAAAGCGTAACAAACTGTAATCAGAAATCTGTACTACTTAGGCAATATATAGTCATATTTTATCGGTCGGGTAGTGTTATCGAGCTTTTTCGTAAAAAGGAAAATTCTCAGCAGCAGCCCGAAGTTTGGAAATGTTCCTGGTAGACGGCAATAGATCCGCCATCTATTACGTGGGACTTTAACATTGTTGGTGAATCGTGGATGTGTAATACACCTCTGCCTACCCCTCTGGTAATATAATCCATCCATCCATCCATCCATCAGCCTTTTAACGTCCACTGCTGGACATAGGCCTCCCCAAGAATGAGCACTGCACTATCCGTGCCGTAATCGCCACGCTTGGCAGGTGGGTTGGCGATCGCAGTGGATGTTGTTAATACTCGAGGGAGTGCTGCTGCCCACTTCCCCGGCATTCCCTCAGTCGGCTTTTACGACTCCCATGGGTGGAGAGGTGTGGGACAACTCTAAAGCCGGCCCCACACGGCACGTAATATGGTAATATAAGCGTGCGACTATCATGAAATGTCTGTCATTTTGGCTATCTAGACACAGGGACGGTCGTAACTTATCAGAGGTCTCGGTGGAAAAACTAAATAATACCGCACTATTCTTACATAGGACAGTCTTTAACCTACATTGGAGGCCCTAGGTACATTAAGATAAAAAAGCAGTCACGCACAGCCCCTGTGACTATAAAAAGGGCTATTTCATTCAATACCACGAAACGAATATACGAGCAAAAATTCATATTTATTAAACTGCTTATAATAAATATCTTGTCCGCCATATTAGGCAACAAAAAAATTCTTGTAGACATTAGAAAAGTCGAGAATAAATACTAATTCCATATGATCAGCCCTGCAACAGCGAGTGGGAGGCAAGGATAATGCTCACAATAATGAAGTTACATTAAGCTTGCCATTGTTGGATTTATGAGTTAATCAGTTACGACGGCCCTTTATGAGTAGAAAAAACAGATAATTACATTTATGACCGGTATGTTGTTTGTAATAATTGTTTTTATAATTGTATCTTTGCGAGAATTAAATTGTTATTGATAAAGAGTTTGTTATTCTATGGTAGTGTGGCTACGCCTGTATTGGCGGACCACTGGAACTGTGTAAAATTACCCCAGTAGATTAATATTAAAATAAACATTAATATTTAAATAATAATAATAAATTTATTTCCTTTTTAAGTGATACAATCTTTTTAAAGTACAAATTATTTGCGAATAAGGAAAAAGAGATTTTTTGTACTAGCGGGAAACGAACTCGCGTCTTTTCCAATCCGGGGAAGTGCTCTAAGCCACTGAGCTATAGTACAGGTCTTTCGACCATCCCAATCTCCTTATTACATTTGTCTTTACGACCAGCGCCATCTATCGGAAGCATTTACATGCATTAAACCTATATAGTAAGTTTAATTTTGCAATTAAAATTCATACTATTTGATGGCGCGATTTTTTTGTTTAATATTTTTGATCTATATTTTTTAGCATTTGACATGCTCCGCCACTTTTTAAAGTACAAATTATTTGCGAATAATGAAAAAGAGTATTTTTTTCCCGCTAGTACAAAAAATCTCTTATTCCTTATTCGCAAATAATTTGTACTTTAAAAAGTGGCGGAGCATGTCAAATGCTAAAAAATATAGATCAAAAATGATACAATCTTGTTACATCATAGCAGTAGAATGTCAATTATAGAAAAAGTTCAGTACAGAGTTTTATAACAAATTTATAGTATTCCGACTTCCTTAGTAGGTTATAGAATAACTTGTGTTATGGATAGTCAGCATTTTAGTATAGAATGGCTGAAATTTTAAGACAATCAAAGAATATTTCAAAACAATGAAAGAAAATAAATGAAATTAAAGAATAAAGGAATTACAACTTACGTGCTATATATTATATAACCAACCAAATGTTCCATACTAAAATTTTCATTTAAATAAAAGTTTGTAAGATATATTAGGCTGTTAAGGTTATGTTAATAAATACCTACATAATTATTAGTAATCAATTTGCGGTGCTCTTCTTTGATTTGAGAGGTATCAAACCTCTAGTTCATTATATATTATGTTAATATGCTACTCGTCAAGGCTAAGATGAAACATTTTCTTAGTATTCAATCATCATAAGGCGAAATATTACGTCTAAAAGTTTATATTAATAAAATTGTAGTCGTATGTGACACTGTTATTCATATGAATCTGGCTTTTATTTGCAATAGCAATCAGATAAAAACAAAATATTATATATTTTTCCCATTTGAGCGAAACCTTTACTTCGATAAAGATGCCGCTCGTTGTGCCGCTTGCTTGATGCATCAAGCGAGCGCCATAAGAACCAGTGTTGTGCCGGCTTCATCCAACGGCTACATGTACCTATTTTTAACTGAGTCACAAATCCCTCTGGCGGGAGGCTATCTTAAGCTGGCTGGTCAAATCTCGACGACCGAAAACTTTCCAGGTTGATTAAAAAGGTTTATTGTAAACATAATAAATTGAGGTAAATGGATTATTATCTGGTTATAAGTGTGAAGTGCTATGGACTAATCTGTACTAGTTACTGTCCACAAAAAGCATTTGAAAGTAACGTTCATACAAGGCAAATAAATTGGTACCTACATAACCGCTGGAATCCTGAAATTAGAAAGTCACTGGCTTAAGACTTTCAATTAAATATGATTGAATTCACGTTTAGCCTTTTTTTAGTGACGTCACTTTGCATTACGTGAATGATATTTGCTTCGAGAATGACTTAAAAATATTCAATAATCTTTCACGGACAGGATTACATCCAGACTCAGAGTATATATTTGTAGATCCCAGATATAGGAATCGGAGTTGCAATGCACAAGCACGGTGGGTGTGTGTCTAAACAACTAATGTATCTGCTTAATTTTAGCATTATAACGTTTGTATGTCTTTCTAAATATTGGATTTACGAATGTTGAAATATCGTGGATAAAATGAAAAAATAATTTCCCATACGAGCAGAATACTGTGTGAATAGTGGCAAAATATTTCGCCACCCGTCTCGTTCTTACTGGGGTGAAAATTGGGCAGCGGAAAACCGTTTTATGACAACTGGCAATCCATTATCTCTGCTAACCCCTCGGGAAACGGGCGTAAGTCTATGTATGTACACCGAAAAATACGACATATGGACGAAATTAACGACGAAATGCCTAATGCATTCTTCACTCGCTAAGTGCTCCATTGGGGCACTTCTTCCTTTGATAGCCGTATTTTTTATTGAGCTCTCGTTCCCGCCATAAAAAAAATTTACTACATGAAAAAGAGTTCAGTTTGTGGACCAGTTTCTTCATAAAAGAGCGGAAAACGAATTAACCCATCAATAGTTGAAATATAGGACATCCTACTGATATTTAGATATTTTTATATATATTTTTAGCATTTTAGCACTACACATTAAACACAAAGTGAAAAATGTGAAATCGAAAATAACACTTTTTTCACTTTGTGTTTAATGTATAGTGTTAAGCATGTCAAATGCTAAAAATATATATAAAAATATCTAAATATTTATAGGGTTTGCGTCATTATTAGGTAAAAATCTTAATTGTAAAATTAAGTTTACCTGGTCGGTATAATGTATGACAAATACTTCCGACAGATGGCGTAGGCGTCACCCAAAGACGTTAAGTATGAATATGTTATCGAAATTAGCAGTCAGGAGCAATTGTCACGATGGTTGAATTGGCAAAGCATCTGGACGGTATCGAGGAGATGCAGGTTCAAATCCTGCTCGTGACTGTTTTTTTCGATTTCACATTTTTCACTTTGTGTTTAAGATTTACTATCTCACTATTATTTTATTCGTTCACACACATTTATTTCCTATAAGTATCTCAAGCAGACGACGACGAATTTGTGAAAGTTATTGTTTAGTCTTACATTGCATTGCATTTATAATATTAGCAAGGATATACGCATATTTAAATATGCGCAAAAAAAGTGAATTTGTTTGTTAAAATTTCACGCTATCACTACTGAACCAATCATCATAAAATGTTACATACAAGTCTGGCTTGGAGGTCAGAAAATAACATAAGACTATTGTTCATCCCGGAAAAATCAGTGAATTCCATTGGGTAGCGATTTTTACGTAAAGTTAATTAATGAGCCGTAGTAGTGATGTATTCAAGGCCACGCGGATGAAGTCTCAGGCAAAATCTAGTTTTTTATTAAAATTTCAATCTCATGTTAATTTATATTTACGAATCAAATAAAATTTCTCACTATTAACAGTCAAACGAACATCCAAGGTCAATTAAAAATACTTAAACCAAGTTCTATAAGATTCAAACAGTTACTGAGTTTATCCAACCTAGAAATTTGGTTAATTAATTAAATGGAATCTCGGAATGACAACTAAAACATTCGAATTCGCAAACCAATACTAACAGACCGATCCTAATCACCCAAAATTATGGCATCTGACTTTTATATCGACGGTATAATACCAAACAGGAATGTATTTACCTAAAGTTTAGTTTAGTTCTAAGAAGTGCTAACAAAAAGTTAGGTAAATTCACCGAACAGTTTTTTATCGACTAAAAAGTCGTTCATCACATTCGAAGGTCATTGGCTAGACGTACACAAAGAATGCTTGTCTGCCTCCGTGTTTTTAGTTGAGTTTTTTTTAGCAATGTCATACATGAACGTATAGAGTCACGCAAAGGACGAATGTATTTGACTAAGAAATGATTTCATATTTGGTGATGCGAAAAAAAGTAGGTTTTGAATTGTGAGTTGGGTTATGAGTTATCATAAGAGGTAGTTTCGTAATAAAAATTTGTCTTAAAAATGAGACTTATTAATTTAATACTGGCAACTTGGGTATTTTTTGTGACATTTGAAACAAGAAATACATACTATTGTTAAATACATAGGTACATATCTTTTAATTTATTAGGTTTTTTAATTTATTCAATTTGTTATGTGGTATAAAATTGCAACATTTGGCCTTGAATCGTGCAAAAAAGTGTTTGCTTCGCAAAAGATAGTAGAAGACTATAAAAATATAATTAGGTAAATGAGTGGCAAGTCATTAACATCATCATTTACAGCTAAAAGATTTTACCTAATATCCTATCCTCTCTTAATTGTAAAATTAAGTTTACATGGTCAGTATAATGTATGAAAATACTTCCGACAGATGGTGCAGACGTCACCCAAAGACGTTAAGTATGAATGTGTTATCGAGATTAGCAGTCAGGAGCAAGAGTCACGATGGCTGAATTGGCAAAGCATCTGGACGGTATCCAGGAGAGGCAGGTTCAAATCCTGCTCGTGACTGTTATTTTCGATTTCACATTTTTCACTTTGTGTTTAATGTATAGTGCTAAGCATGCCAAATGCTAAAAATATATATAAAAATATCTAAATACACACATAACTTCTAAAAAGCATTAAATCCTGGTGGTAGAGCCTTGCCTATCCCAGCATGAATGGGCCGGCTCGATCGGGAAAGTACCACCCTCTCAGATAATATCAGTGTGAAAAGACTGTTGTGTTTCGTACAGTGAGTGAGAGCACCTGAGGCCCACCTTATCCTCTCTTTATTAACCTTCCTGTCTTCTCCTTAGTATCCTTCCTATCCTCTCCTTATCATCCCTTTTCACCTTTTATGCCTTTACTTGGAGATGGTTACGGTAACCGCTTACAATCAGGTGGGCGTAGCATGTAGGTACCTAGTATAAAAAAAATATGTGTGCCATACATTGATTCATCAATGGTGCCATAGGCTTGTACGAAAACTGTGCACATGTGCCTCCTCCAAAGAGGCATCACGCCTGTATTCTCCGAGGCAAGGGCAGGAGGCAGAGGTGTATTACGTACCCACGATTCGCCAGCTATGTTTAAGTCCCACGTAATAGGGGGCGAGCTAATTGCCGTCTACCGGGCACATTTCCAAACTCCGGAACTCCCTAAGAATGTTTCCTTTCACGAAAAAGCTCAACACTGCCCGACCCGGGGATCGTACCCGAGACGTCATGATCAGCAGTAGCTCACACTACCGCTGCACCACAGAGACAGTTTATATTATAATTAATCAATTACATACATATGTATATCAGATATTATACATATTTATATCAGTATCAGATATTAGAAATATTTAAGCAGTCAATAATTAATTAAATACCTTCATACCAGAACATTAAAACTATTTAGAATCAGCGCTCAATATAAAACGTCCATAAGTTAATAGCCTTACAATCTAACACACGACTCTTTATGGTACCATCAATTATCTCATCAAGGTTACCTACTAGCTATACCAGAATTCTTTTATACTTTCGTTGTTAGCTTGCAATGAAATCAGTATTTAGTTAACATATTTTACCTTATTCGTGTATTCGGCATTGATAACGCCATATTTGTAACGCCGCATTTGTACGATCCTTTTGTCTGGAAATACTATTGAGCGGCAAATGCCTATTTATCATCAAATTGATTTGACACGTCTAGCTTTAGCTATTTTATGTAATTTATAAGCAGAGTATATACACAATTATAGATTATTATGATATACTAGTGACCCGCCCTTGCAAGCTTGTGCAAGGGCGCTTGTGCAAGGGCACGGGTGCAAATTACTAATTAGCATATTTTAATAACTAGCTTGACTTCAATTGATTATCGAGATAATTATAGTAAGAAAAACTCTTCTGTAAAATCATTATAATTAATAATTATAATATAATTTCCTATTTTTTAGTTCGTAGTAAGCGTGTTTTATAGTTTTTTAAACTATTATTTATTTTCTTCTTTTTTAGTCTCAAAACTGCTTGTAAGGTACTATTCTTTTTTTGACGTAGTTGTGATAAGAGTATCGCTTTGTAATAAAATAAACTGACCAACTTCTTAAATTATTATATTGTCATCGGTACTCGATAGGGGTGAAAAGTTTCAATGTATCGAATTGGGTGAAAATCACACAAAAATTCTGTTATATAATAGATTGGAAAAGATATTAAAAACTGCATTGTTTTTACCGCTGCGTAGCTTAAAAGATGTAAGCGAAGAAAGAAATTTAAACACATTTTATGCTTTATTTTATCCATGTAGGTGCTGAAACTTTCCTTTTTTTGGATGTTTTTTGTAATTATTTGTCTAATTATACATATGAAAGCTTCCTAATAATACAATAAAGAGCTATACTTTATTAGAAGTACACTATGCATCAACGATTAAATGGATTTACTTTGGTCAAAACCATTGAAATTTTTCTAAATCTCTTTCACTTATGGAAAAGTACATTGTTTTATTTTTTATTGCATATAGAGGCAGACGAGCTATGGTCCATCTGATGGTGAATGGTAACCGTCGCTCATGGACTCAACTATACTGAGAGTATTGTCAAGCAGCTGCTCACCATTTCATTTCACCGACATGAAATGAAAGAATAAACGGCTATCTCCTGCTACAGCCAAAACGCAACGATGTGCTTCATGGCCTGTCACACGGGAGATGGTGGTACCAACCCGCTCGGGACCGTTACCAAGTGAGTATTCCCACTTGGTACCCAGCCCTACCACCATTGCATTATTGCGGATTGATATAAGCAACACATCATGCATAAAGGTACATAGAAATGGCTGTGATGATATTCGTAAAAAGTCGTTCCTTTCAAGAATTTCTATACTGTGGCATCATGCACCAAACTATTAATAAACAAATAAGTAAGGAGGTACTAGGGAAGAGCGTAACCGCGGATGGTCGCTAGTACATAAGTCTATATAAATTTATGGCATAATATAGCGTATAAGCATTTATCTACGTTTAAGTATTGACAACGGATATCGCCAAATAAATATAGGTTACACGTATTTTACGGACGCGCATTTATCAGTATTTATTTAAACATTCTCAAAATGGTAAAGAAGAATTTAAATTTATTGTGTTTACTTTCAGTAATTCAAAATGGCGGATGGAAAAATCTCTACGTTTTATGCATTTAAACATCCTTACAAGGTTAAGCAAAGGATCATGACTATTGTAGCAATTATAGATAGCAATCGATTTCGTGTTCTTAGCATGAGTAGTAGATAAGATTTAATTTTAAACAAAATAAAACCATATTCCGTTGATATAGTATTTTTATTTTTTGGAGACAACAATAACTGTATGTATACAGCCACAAACATAAATGGTAATGGTATGTTATCGAAAACGTCATTAGGTACTAACCTTCGTCAAGATAGCATTCTCCTTAAACCTTGTTCAAGCATGTCTTACAGCTTTGAAAAACCCAATCTTCATTCTATAGTTTACACAAATTTAATATTAATTATTAAAATATAATTAATATTATCTCTCTTCGTATTATCATTCGTACTGCGGTTGGAAAAGAGCGAACGATACCCCTCTTATAATATAGGCTATTACTACTACGATAATATATAACCAGGTTTCAGGTTTGTAACAGCAATATATTTCAAGTCTACCACGATAAGATGATAATAGACACGACCCTCACATCAATTCCTTCTAAAATTCACAAGACAGTCCGAAAATCATGTCGATTACACAAATATACGTGAAAATATCATGTCCAGATAGTTTTTATCTTAATTCTAGTTTCACAATTCGTCATTGACGATTGTAGAAGTTGTTTTTTATAATGATCATTATCTTATTATGTTGACCTTACTTAAATAGCACAATTTTGTATCGCTGTCCATGTAGCTAAAGCTTTTTCTCACGCTGTCGGCTTCGTGTGAGATTCAATCTGATGTTTGAAGTAATGAGCACAGTCATTTTTGTAATTAATAACCTGTACGTCTCGAGGTTCCAAGGAGTTTCCATTGTCATAGAAATAAAAAAGCAAAATAATCTCAACCAATATTGTCTATTGAATAAGTTCAGTTTTTAAAATTACGCAAGGTTGCTTATAACAGCTTGTCTAGAGGATTTGGCCTTCTTCTTTTAAACCAGATTAATCGTAATGCATTATATTAGGTATTTTATTATTATTTATAACACGGTATCTCATCATTATGGTAACAGATATGGAGAGGGCCGCACTTGATTTTCATGAGTATTCTGGATGTTGGGTAGAGGCTAGGTGTTTTTGCTTATGGTAGCAGACGAGCCCCAGCCCATCTGATGGTAAAAGGTAACTGCTGTTTATTGCTCAATATCAATAACACTGCCAAGCCGCTACACACAACTTCGTTTCAGCCATGGGAAAACGAATGAATGAATGGCAGACCTTCTCCTGTCCCGCTACAGCCAACGAGGTGTTGGTCGTTGGTTTAAAAAGTAAACTTATGTCTATGGTACGAACAACTTTCAGCGGTGCTATCGAGATTGGCTGTTAATTACTAATAAAGGTACTTTTCATTACTCATACTTTGAAAGTAGGCCTGAAGTTGCCTGAGGAGCGGGTTGAAAGTAATACTTTTCAGCCCTAGGGAGAATTACTTTCAACTGACAGCTGAGTAAAAAAAACAGTTCTATTTTCTGTACAGCCAGTCAATTACAGCGCGATGTAAAATTTAAATAACATAAAGTTAAGTATTTATTAAAGAATTTGTTTTTTATTTGACTTTATTTTAATATAGTTGCAACTATATCTTTAAAATAAAGAAGATTTATATTTTTTCAATGATTAAAATGAAATATAATGGCTGAATAGCTGACAGGCCACAGAAAAAAAAACAAAATCGGCGGGAAAACAGCGATTCCAAATTCAATTCTTTAAAGTCTCCCATTTTTTCTTTAGCTAATTCATGATTTTTATTTTTAGTTTCCTCGTATTCGTAATGAAAAGCACAGTGTTTACCTCGGGATAAAGATTTATTTAGTCCCGAGACGGGGTGTGGCGCCCGAGCGTAGCGAGGGCTCCAATAGTTCGAGGAAAATAAGTCTTTATTTGCTTTCATCCCTAAGGTAACAATGTACTATTTTATGTATCTATTAAGTTAATTTATAATTATAAACAGAATTTTATATATTACTCTGTATTTCACAATACATATTTAGTATTCAATCAAAATATTCTTATTAATATTAGGTCAATGCGAAATTGTTTGTTTGTTAATTTTTATGGAATAATTTTATGGAATAGATTAAAAGTTATTTCATTCAAAGTTATTTCCATTGTCCGTGTGGTGACGGACTAAGAATACAAGTGTCACCACCCCATTCTTTCCCAAGGGTGTCGTATAAGGCGACTAAGGGAAGTAAGCAATTATCTTCTATTGCATGACTGGTGGTAGGGCTGGGTATCAAGTGGGAACATCACTTGGTATCGGGCCCGAGCGGGTTGGTACCACCATCTCCCTTGTAGTCGGCCATGAAGCACATTGTTGCGTTTTGGCTGCAGCAGGAGATAACCGTTTATTCTTTTATTGAAATCATTGACATGAAATGTGAGCAGCGGCTTCACAATACTCTCGGTATAGTTGAGTCCATGAGCGACGGTTACAATTTACCATCAGACGGGCCGTGGCTCCTCTGCCACTACATCCAATAAAAAAAAAACCAGCTTTTAACCAAATAACTGAAACAATCATCGTAAAGGTGCATTAATATAGGACCGGGCTCGTAACAAATGTAGGCTATTTTTTATTCCGGAAAAATGGACGGTTGTTGTGTGATAATTATTTTTGCATGAATTAATGTCCTGTAGAGTGACGTATTTATGTTCTGAAGTCCAATAGTCTTGGTTAGAGTGTACTAATTTATAATTTCCAACAACAAGGTAATACGTGCATAGCCAATCCGAATGCCCATAAAAGTTAAAGAAAACTGTCGGTATAACAAATATGTGAAGGGTGACGAAAGATAAACAGACACACAGATGCTATCTCTTATACATACACCGCCGTCAATCACGAACTAAACTAAAATACGCGTGTGAATATACACCACCAGTGAAACTAGACCCGTCATTATTCAAAAATAAAACTTCATGATGATTCTTTCTCCACTGGTTTATTGATAAAACTTATGTAAAATGAGCTTCGACAAAGAACTATTTAAAGGTACGCAGAGGTCGTATGATCGTTGGTATTTGTGCAGCAGTTAACCTTGTGTTTATTTGATAAAAAAGCACTCAGAAACATTTCCTCGTCGGTGCTTCTGCGCTGTGTAGGTAGTTACTTCGTGGGCTATTCAATTAAGTTGATGGTATTTTCAAGTTCACATCCTACATATATATTGTTATATAATAATACATTACATATATACTAAGAATACGATGGTACTTTAAAAAAAATATGTATAGATTACCACAAAGTGTGAAAATGTGAAATCGAAAATAACAATCACGAGCAGGATTTGAACCTGCATCTCCTGGGAAACCGTCCCCGACAAGTGACAATTGCTCGAAGCTGCGAATTTTGATTTCATTCTAAACGTCTTGGGTGACGCCTGCGCTATCTGTCAGAACATTTTCACATTTTGTGTTAATTTATATGGCTAAGCATGTCAAATGCTAAAATATGTGTAAAATTAAATATGTAAAGGTATACGCGGGCTGGTTTTCTGCAACTAGACGTCTTTGAACGCGCCTATTTTGCGTGACGAAAAATGGATGACGTTCCAGAAGGCGCTGGTTCAATTCCCGCTCGTAACTTGTAGCTATTATTGATCTATATTTTTTAGCATTTGACATGCTCAGCTACTTTTAATTTCCCCTAAATTTCCCATTTCCCTAAAACAGAAGCACTAAGAACAGAAATTAATATTGTGTCTAACTCCGGCAGTGAGCGAGACCATAAATTGATACGAAGACCCGCCACCAATATTTTTAAAAGAACATAATAGAAAATGTTTGCAAGAGATTTTATTAACATCTTAAAGGAGACAAAGTACACGGATTTAGAACAATCCATAACACTTTGGCACGAATTTTGTTGATGGTAAGCGGCTACAATATCCTATAGACGCTAGCAACACCATAGGCAAAACTATCATATTGGCAACCTTAGTGAAAAGAATGATGTTGAACACGATGAATGAGGACAGGGTTTTAACAAAAAACAACTTAAGCAAATAATACCCACCTACACACTACCATACGCCGATACTCTGTGGGAGGATGGTACTTCCCTCAGGGAAGCCCATCCATGTAAGACATGTAGGCTCTACTTTTAGGAAAGAGATGTCCTGCTTACCCCTTTATACCTACTCGTAATATCTTGAACAAATTACCCAATGCCAGAAACGTCAAATATGAATATACACATACACAATATGGCGATATTAAAAATGCCGCGCTCTCTACAAGTGAAGTCAAGTTTGGTAAGTTGTGAAAGCACTTGATTACATAAATTCATGATTAAGTACCCTTTGGTAATACTGATTTTTTCAAAATGTTTTTCTAAAAAGTACCGAACTTTATTTTTTTAGAAAGACCACCCTTTTTTTTTGTTAAGGCGGGAAAAATATGTACCTAACCGGACAACCCGTCGTTCGGGGAAACTAACAGGGTAATGTGGGGTCCTCGCCCATTAAAGAAACCCGCCGTGTGCCGTCTCCCCGCTTATGTTGGTGGGCCATTGGTATTATGTTGCATTACTCCAGTGGTTAAAAAAAAAACAATAAGAAAGCTACACCCTGAACTAAGGAATAATAATCCTCGTATCGCGGGGATTGTACAAACATACAATTTCACGAACACCCAGACTCAGAATAACCATTTCTCAGAGGCTCAGAGGACAACTCTATTGTGTGGGAATCGAACTCACAACACTCGGGCGGACGATATCACCATCTGTGCAAACTCGTTTTTAAATAATGAGTGCTCGTTTTGGCGCTCTCTCGGGGAGGTCTATATCTAGCAGTGGACGTCAAAAGACTGATGATTAGATGGATGGATGGACATATCAAATTAAAACAAAAAAAACCTATAACTATGAATTGGAAGTGTACCTAGGTCTTGTAAGTTTCGTGTGTTTTAATTGTTTTGTCATGCTATATTACTAATTATAGTGGGTACTGAAATATCTGGCATTTTGGGACGGTCCCGCAGAATACGGGGAGGCCAATACAATGTAAGTATACTAAGACAGCCTAGTGGGGCCGGCTTTAGAATTGTCCCACCCCTATCTACCCACGGGAGTCGTAAGAGCCGACTGAGGGATATCAGGGGAGTCAGCAGCAGCACTCCCTCGAGTATTAACAACATCCACTGCGATCGCCAACCCGCCTGCCAAGCGTGGCGATTACGGCCTTATCCCCCATTCTTGGGGAGGCCTATGTCCAGCAGTGGACGTTAAAAGGCTGATGATGGATGGATGGATACTAATACTCAGAACAACACTGCTGGAAAGCAGAAATAATTCTCCTGTGTGAGAATCGAACCCACAACACTGTACGGTGTGGCTTCGTGTAAATCACTGCGCACCTTACTGCTACGAAAATTCATTAGATGTACATGTTTTACGCGTGGTACCTAGAGCCATCTATTGATATTTTGTTGCAACTATAAGTTGAACAATATTTAGCTGTTGCTTATTTAACGATAGAATATATCAGAGAAATTACCATAATGGTTATTGTAAAGAATATAATAATTCAGTTGCCTTTGACCATCCAATGAGCGGCGACCAAAGCATATTTAACTGTCTCTAATAGTAACAATGAACTTGGTAATAGCGCCATCTATCAATATTTATTCAAACCAACTGAAACTTTAGTTATAGAAGCGTCTGATAATTTTGTCCGTTATCTTAGTACCAGTTTTGATCTCAAGATGGCGCAAACTATGTTTATAACAAATTTTTTTATAGTACCTACATGTAATAGTTACTAGCAATATCTTAAATGTGTGTGTTATTTTTTTACCTCTTGACGCCGTAATTACTTTACTGATCATTACGAAATTTTGGATACTTATAGACCGGAGAACCGAGAAAGCTATAGGCTATCTGTTTATTCTGGAAAATGGTTCCTGTGTGTGGCTATTTTTGTATAGAGATTATTTTTGTGCCAGGCGTTCAAGATTTAGATTAGGGGTGATTAAGCCTGCCTCGGGAACAAGTTAGTCATTGCCATAAATACAAAATTACGGCAATGCAAAATTTATTTTACTTTTTTACTCTGGATTTTTAAAATGTGTACCATGTGATTTTATTATCTAGGCAGTACCTATACCTTTATTAGCAGATAAGCCACGGTCTTTTTACTTAATTGGATTTTTAAAATGTGTAGGTACCTATGTGATTTTATTGTCTAGGCAGTGTACCTTTACTAGCAGATAAGCCACGGTTTACCTGACGGTAACTTCGAAAAGCAAACCTTATAAAAGGTCACTTTTTTAATTTTGAGGACCGGGAGCCTACATATCCTACATAAACACTCATAGCTATAACCTTTTTCAGCGAACTTAATCAATTTTATTTTCGTTTCTTATTATATTTACATGACTAATGTCATACTAAATTGATTACTAAGCTTTACAATGTAAATAATCGTAAAATGCACGTCATAATGTGTAACTCACTTAAGTACTTAATAGAACAAAATAAATCCGTAGATCGTGACAAAGTCCAGGTCACAACGTAGCAGCGAGTTCAATAATTCAAATCAAATTTTATTAATATTATTTCACCTAAAACTATTAAGTTATTGATGGTTTTAGTAACCAATTAAAAATACTATCTACTGTTAAAACTATAAAAAGAAATGAATTCTTATAATAGGAAGGTTTATTGAAAACTAGCCTTTGGCTGCGGCGACCTGTTTAGTAGTTTTTGCGTGATGCGAACGAACAAACAGATAAACAGACAAGCAGACAAAAATAAAAAAAAAACATGCGGGGCAGTCTTTGGGGACTGCCAATAGAAGTGAAAACTAAGTAACTGTAGTGTTAATGACCAATTAGTTAGTCATTAACACTTCTTACTTACAAACCAAAAATAATTCAAAAATAATAATCTAATAGCTCGACGATACAATTCACAAGTTACTTTGTTTTCACTTCTATCGGGGCGTTCGGCGACGATGACGAGAGTTCCATGTTTTTTTTTTCACCCAAAGTGCTCAACGCGCCTAAAGAAATTTTCACTTCAAAAATGTTTTGTGTTCATACACGCCTATATAGCCTACATTCATCTTACATCTTAAATGTACAGACATAGCATGTTGCAGCTTTAAAATAGTATAGATTATGAAACTCATAGTCATGTTGAGGTATCATAATAATTGTTCACACTCTGCTACAGTAGCAGCACCGACAATATTAAGTTGGCTAGTAGTATTTAAATAGTTCTCATTCAGTCTCCTTTGTTTTAGACCAAACTGCTTATACAGTTTAAGCCCAAGTACGCCAGCGGTAGTTTCATAACCTAGGATAATAAACTAAAAGCTTTTGAATTTCCAGCTCACAAAGAAAGCTTATTACATTAAAATTTCTTTATGAAACGTAAGTCGTAAGCAACGTAGTCAGCAATATCGCGTCACTTCGTTTAGTTGGTAATCCTACCTCAGTCTAATCGTGTTTAGTACCTAGTTAGGAATAACCAGGGTCTTCTTTTGTTTCTGTATTTAGCTTCTTTTATCTAGTATACTCACCAGGCGCACAGACGGGCCTCGTGGTGTAGTCGGTAGTGTAACCGACTTCCGTGCACGAGGTCGTGGGTTCGATTCCTACCCAGGACAATTTATTTGTGTGATGAACACAGATGTGTACTGCGTCTGGGTGTTTTCTATCTATTATATGAGCTATACCACTCGCAGTACAATCGTACC
Source organism: Leucoma salicis (assembly GCA_948253155.1). Classification (NCBI taxonomy): domain Eukaryota; kingdom Metazoa; phylum Arthropoda; class Insecta; order Lepidoptera; family Erebidae; genus Leucoma; species Leucoma salicis. Next base: position 25,197,114 of record OX411804.1, on the reverse strand, counting down.
AAGTTTGGTTAAAATCCCTTTAGTAGTTTTTGACCCATGCGTGCATATACAGACAGACAGACAAACAGACAGACAAAAAATTTTATGTTTACATTTTTGGCATCAGTATTGATCACCATTCATGCTCCAATATTAATTTTGAATAATTATATATTCAATGTACAGAATTGACCTCTCTACAGTTTTATTATAAGTATAGGTATGATTTCTTAATTCTTAGCCATACATCAATGTTCTTAGCGGATTTATATAAATATGGACCTCATGTCAGCGTAATATGTAATAAAAAGATAATCGGTGGTTTTAACCAACCGTAAATTAATATTATGGTCTCGGTCTGTGGCGGAAAACCCTGTAAAATTAGTAGGTAATTGATCTCGATTTCACATTAAATAAGCCTATCTGACTAACAACAATAATTTTAAAGTATAATGTGCATTGTGTTTAGAAATATGTTTATCATATTCTGATCTGTAGCACTTGACATGCTCAGCTACTTTTAAAAAGAACAAATTATTGTGAAAATGGACAAAGAGAACTTTACTGAAAGAAAGAAAGAAAGAAAATATTTATTTCGTGCTACAAAAGACTTTGCCGTGTGGGGCCGGCTTTAGAATTGTCCCACCCCTTTCCACCCATGGGAGTCGTAAGAGTCGACTGAGGGAATACCGGGGGAGTGGGCAGCAGCACTCCCTCGAGTATTAACAACATCCACTGCGATCGCCAACCCGCCTGCCAAGCGTGGCGATTACGGCACTATCCCCCATATGAGCGAAACACATGTTGTGGCGTTCTCTTGGGGAGGCTTATGTCCAGCAGTGGACGTCGAAAGGCTGATGGATGGATGGATGGACAAAAGACTGCATATTTGTAACGAAAATAAAATTTAATATACCTAAAAACTACCTATAATAAAAAGTTGAAACAGAATTATACAGGATTGGTGTTTGTCTTAAGCAGCAGAAAAAGGCCCATTGCTCAGCAAATGTTGCAATGCCGGATGGCATTCCAACGCTGATTTTCAGCAATGTCCCACTTTGCCAGCAACAGCCCGAGCCGAGGTCCTTACCCCACAGGGGGTACCCTCAGGTAGCGTTGCCTAAATATTGGTTTGAGAGCCCTCTGCGCTCACCAATTGTCCGGGTAAGGTTGTCATAGCCTTCTGAGGCTAACAACAAACGTCACACACAAAAACAAAAAAAAGTGAGCCGACTTCACTCACATTGTCACTCTTAAAGCGAACGGACGTGGTTCTTATTGACTCTTCTCGGAATAAGCGCGTTTTAGATTTTAGAAATACATAGATCTATACGTAGTTATTAGATATAAGTTTAAAGTAGGTATTAGATAATAATATAAGTAATAAGTTTGTTTAGTGTTTTTGTTTCTTTCTCCTTCTTTTCTTTATATAATATAGTTGTAAAGTTAAGTATAAATTTCAATTAAGTATGTATAATTTTTTTCTTTTTGTGTTTTTATCTTATTAGGTTCTTTTTATTCCACCTACAATGCCACCTAAAAAATGGCCTTCTTTATCTCGAAATTCGAGAAATGCCAAAAGCATGAGAGATGTGCGTTCTCAGGAATCGTCAGAGGAAAGAGCGCATCGATTAAACTCTATGAGAGTTAATAATGCAACTGCACAAGCACATGAAAGCAGTTCTGAGAGAAAGATGCGATTAACTTCTGATAGGGAAAGAAGAGCTAGACAGTCAATGAGTTTTAAGAAGAGATTTTGGTATTATTAGGCACATTGATAAGTTGCAGAAAACAATACTAAATGAAATGAGTGCAGGAAAGAGTAATCTGCACTAATTTAAAGTGTACACTTTTAGTGCCTAATTGTGGATTTTCTCTGTTTTATACTTCAACTGCCTCTGTAGTGCAGAGGTAGTGTAAGTGACTGCTGATCATGAGATCTCGGGTTTGATTCCCGGGTCGGGCAGTGTTATTGAGCTTTTTCGTAAATAGAAAAATTCTCAGTAGCCGCCCGGAGTTTGTAAATGTGCCTGGTAGACGGCAATAGGCTCGCCCCCTATTACGTGGGACTTAAAAATAGCTGGTGAATCGTGTGTGTGTAATACACCTCTGCCTACCCCTTTGGGGAATACAGGCGTGTTGCTATGTTTTGGTTTATACATCAATATTTATAACATATCATTATACTAGATTGTACGGCTTGATGGTGAGTAAGACGGTAAGTTTGCCACCCCATGAGTGGTTGGCGTGGTAGCCTATAGACAAAGAAAAGCAACCTTCGCGAGTAATCCACCCCAAGAAAAGCTATAGGACATGAAGAGGAATAATGATGTAAAGGAGATGAGGAAGTGGTCAGGTAAAATAATAAGATAGAAATGTGGGGGTGGTTTGGTAGGTTTCTAATTGGGAGATAGAAACACACATATTTGACCTTTTTGAATTAAGAATGTTAAATATAATTTTATATTAGATACTAGCTGACCCGGCGAACTTCGTACCACCATAATATATGTATATTTTCATGAATAAATATTGCAATTATAAGTTGAGATATAAAGTATCCTGTCTCTTAAGTTGGAGTTAGAAGTAGTAGTAGTTAGCAGTAGTTTCGAAGTTCATCCCAGACAAACATCGTGACATTGGAATTATATATAATAGATAGGATACACATACATTTCAATGGTTTTATAAAATCGCGGGTAAAATAGGGGTCGAATTTAGAAAGTAAAACTTTAACGCTGACGAAGTCGCGGGTATCAGCTAGTTCCGAATAAAATAAATGATACATCTGTTACGTACATACCTAATGTTAAGGGAAAAACTCGTAATATATAAAATGAACCTATATTTAGACGTTTTTGTTAAATACATAAATGGGTATGTTTGATATGACTTTCTTTGCAAAACGAATGCTTTGGCAAATAAAAAAATAAATTACTTTTTGGTGCGTTGTAAATAAATACTCTCGAACGTTTCAATAGTGGCTCCTAAATTAGCGGGAATGATGTCACAATTTTTATCTAGGCGTAAGGCTTAGAGCGTTGTGCTCTAAGGTGTAAGGGGCCTATTTAAATGATTTTATAACGTTACACGGCATTTTCAAACTGTATCTAACTTTCCTACAGCCACAATAATTTTATAATAAAAACTAGCCTTTGCCCGCGGCTTCGCCGCAGCCAAGGCTAGGCTTTATCTCAGGTTTCCCATATAGTAGCGGGATAAAATGTTTACCAGTTTTTAAGTCTAATCGAGAGCTACCAAATAAAAAAAAATGTATTAAAATCCGTTCAGTAGTTTTTGTGTGATGCGCGAACAAACAAACACACAAACAGATAAACAGGCAAAAAATCTAAAATAAATCGTTTTGTGTTTAGACACATAGGCTATAGCCTAATACAGTATTTTTTTCTCAAATATATTAAATGTACAGACACAGCTCTGTTACAGCATTTTAATAGTACCTATAGATAAGGATTTTTACTGTTAAACCCGACTACAAAACTATTTAATTTGTTACTTGGTTCTTATGGATCGGAAGCTTTAAGTAGTTTTATACATTTTCACCATTGTTTTAGGTAATATTTTCGGTATGCGCCGATGCTAAACAAAATGTAGTGGCTCTCGCTCAATGTGTGGAGGTTCTAAGAGCCCCCGCACATTGAGCGAGAGGTGACCACACTAGAACGACTAGTGGCCGCCAGAAGTTGCGGACGCGTTTCTCCATACATTTTGTTTAGCATCGGCGCACACCGAGCGTTTGAGTGGCCGCGTCCGAGCTACAAGCTGCGGGAGTCGACCGCGCTCGCTACTTGTGGCCGCGTTTTGTCGTACGACTCGCGCGCACACACAGCCACAGTCGCCGGCTTCTCCCTTGTCCTTTACACTTGAACAACTGCCGCAAGTGGCAGCCACTGAAGGCCGCATCCAGCCACCAGTGGCTGCCACTGGTGGCGGCGTGAGTGGTCTGACTGAACCACTGGTGGTCGCGTTTAGTAGCGGCGACTGGAGGCCATAATGTTCGAGGGCTCTTAGCGTTCGTGTTTTGAGGCTGAAAATTTGAGGTTTGTTTTAATTTCCCTATAAACCCATCATTGACCTTAAAAAAAGTTTTAAAGCTATGGTAAAAAAATATTACTGGATATAAAAATATATAAGGACGTATCGTATAATCCTCTGCTAAATACACGTGGTTCTAGCGCTATTCCCGTGCTACAGGTATATTACAGCCATTACTTTTATTCATGTTGTTTACCAAAGTCATGTCTAATAATTTGAAAGCGTCCATACACAATAATTATGTGTGTATGTATTAAGAGTAGGAAATTATGATAACAAGCTGAGCTGAGTTGCAGGAGTAGGTACAGTAAAATTATGATATTATTGATAGTGATGGATCGATACTTATTTTGTCGATAACAATTAAACTGTGTAAAAGTTATAGCCAAATAAAATAAGTTTTAAGCGAAACTACTCTACTTTTTTTTAAATTGGTTTATTTTTTGGCACACTATTGTAAAGTTTGCAGGGCTCCTGAAATTTATTGCGCTCTTGTGCTATAAAAAAATTGTGTAAATCGAAAGAGATATCTGTGAGTGCGATTATTATATGATGTAACAAGATTTATCTCACACGAATTCACTATCAAGCTACTGTAGATATGTCCATTTCAATATCACATAGTTTTTGCCCATCTATGTGATGCACATACCTACATTGTTTGGATGAGACAAACATAATGATTAAAGACAAAGTTTCATTTTTTATGACAGTGCTTTATAATCTTGTTATTTTTAAGAATGTGCATCGGCTTACGAATTTTCGTTCAGCAGTTAGAATGTTTCAAACTACATAAATAAGCAATACATGCTCATGACTAGGCTACATTACTCTTATATAATTCTTGGTAAGCACTCTCTCGTTATCCATAGACGAATTAAAACTGTTATTGGTTTATTGATTGATGTTATACTTCCTAGGTAGATAATTTTGTCAACAGACAGCGTCAAAAGCGATTAAATAAGTCAACGTCGCCACGCCAATAGCCGGTTTTACCCTTCCTCCGCATTAGATGTTTTCACATCAAAATCTCACAAATACCTATATTATTTTTCAAATCGCAGTTAAAATTCTAACTCGTTTCGGAGCCCCAATCGTGAGGTAACATTAAATTTGTCAAAGAACCCGTGAAAACGTTTAAGGTCCCTTTTGATGTGAGTCGCGTGGAATTTTTGTTTACATTCATTTATCGAAACATCTTAAGGGCCTATGAAAAGGACTTAATTTTAATAGGTTTCAAATATTTTTTTTAATTCTCTTCAATTTATCGGAATGATTATTCTGTTTATTTTGTAGGGACGCGACTCACTGCTTGTTTTGTTAGTATTTTCAACGTTATAGACAGGACTTCAAAGTTATTACACCCAGATTTTGTGTGTTCATTTGTTTTGATTCTTGGAGATTCATTAGTGTATTTTTTTTTCAATAATATAACCACGGGAAATACTTTTTAACTGTGCCATTGGTAAAATGATGCTGAAATTGTAATTTCGTCAGCGCGACATTATAGTAGAAAGACAAATTTCATTAGAAAAGAAAAATCACCTATTATAAAGCTGTAGTATTACTTTACTCTTTGAAAGCTGTAAACGAGCTGTGTCTATACATCTAAGATATTTGAGAAAAGAATGACTGTAATAGGCTATATAGACGTGTCTAAACACAAAACAATTTTTTTTAGAATTTTTGTCTGGTTGTCTGTTTATCTGTTTGTTTGTTCGCGCATCACGCAAAGACTACTTTACGCATTTTGATGCAACTTTTTTTATTTCAAAGGCCTTAATCAGACTTAAAAACTGCTATACATTTGATCCCACTACTATATCGGGAACCTGACATATAACCGAAAAACTAGGCAAAGCCGCGGGCAAGGGCTAGTTTGGTAATAAATGCAAAATATATATAAGGCCCTATGGAACCAATTTTAGCTTCTTACGTGTATCAAGATAATATTATAGAAACCAAGGACCGCAAAAACAATAGTATCAAGTTCGATTCCCAGTCAGGTTACAGCATCCACCTACTTTTTGAGATTTTTTGAGAATATGTGTGTATTTGCTAAATTATCACTGCCCGATGAAGGTAAACTTCGTGAGAAACCTGCATGGCTGATTTTCTCAACGGCCTGGACCAGCGTGATGAACTACGGCCTAAATCCCTCTCAGTATGATAAAAAAACCATTACAACATGATGTCTATTTCTTTCTGCACGGCGTTTTTTCATTGACTAAAGCTTAGAGGGTGCTTAATTTTATAATTAATTTCAATCCACCTGGTTCTTTTAAGAATGTCCATGAAAATTTTGAAAGTGTGAAATGGCGTTTAGCACTTTAAGGCATTTAAGTTTACGCTTGCCTTATAATAGAGTGCTTCAAGATGAAATTGCCGTAGTTTTAGAGTTTGTCAGTTACATAATAAACAGAGGAGTATAGTTTATAATATTTGGTATTATAACTGATAAACATTAAAAAACTGTAATAAGCAAAAACATTCTATCTTTGATTACTTATCAAAATATTGGTTCAAAAGATTTTTAAGAGTAAACCTTTTTATTTTTAACGGCTATACTTAACGCATAGTCACAATAATTGTTTAGTAGAGACCTAATTGGTCTAACAACGATCTATTTAATAGGTAATTTTTTTTTCTAATTATTGTAAAATTTATTTAATTATTTTATTTGCTGTACTCAACGTTTTTTGTCTCTTTTGATACGTATGTAGTACATATACATCAATATTTGCTACTCAACAAATTTCTTTTCCTCTTTCTAGTACCTATCTTATTCTTTATGCCAAATTTTGTGGATCACTTTCCGATCTGTAGGTTAAACTAATTACCAAAATGTCCAACGAGTTACCGGTCCAAATAAAAGGAAAACCACCTCAGAACAAAATCTGAGTGAGATATTTGTCTAGGATTCCAACAACCTGTAACGACTACCAGGATTTTATTTAACAGCTATGCCTTAATTACTCATATTTTTTTAAAATTTTTGGTTATGGCAATATTTTGCAAGGAGGAAAAATCCTCTACGTAACGTGCAGGCTTTAAAACATACAATAACACCAACGTTGGTGATTATTTTTTTATACTACATGGGAGGCGAACAAGCATACGGTCCATCTGATGGTAATTGGTTACAGCCTATTGACGCTAAGAACATCAAGGTATCACTCGCGTGTCACCATTTCCAAGGGTAATAAGGAGAGGATAGGTAGGATACTAAGGAGATTCCTATCCGGAAAAAGAGAGAGAAAGAAAGAGAGTTAAAGAGAGAAATGGGAAGGGGAATTGGGTCTCCGGCGCTCTCAGTCACCATACGAAACACAGTGGTAGGCGCTATTACACAGAGAGAGTGGTGATTCCCCGATCGAGCCGGCCCACTCGTATAGGATAAGTAAGACTCTACCGTTAGATAAATATATTATTTGTGGATGGCATTTCCTGGTGGTCTATCATAATTTTCTTAAAGAGATAAACTAAGTTTCTCTCTAATCGGTAGCCAGTATAGAAATAACTTGAAAATGGAACCATGATCATAAACATCACCTTAATTAACTTTTTTTTTTCAGTTATGAGGTCAGAAGGCAAAACTAATATTATGGTGGCCTCGTCAGTTCAGATAATATGCCCCGGCATGATTACTTAAAATAAAGCTATGTGAAATAGAACTCTCGCGTGTTTATTAAGTTCTTAGTTCTTTTTATATTTTCATTAAATACTGCTTCTTATCTAAGTTATTTTGTATATTGTCCGTTTTTTTTAATAAGGAATTTTCTTTTGTTACACTGTTTTTATAAAAATTATTTAATTCTGTGGTTTATTAAATTCAAATGTAAGAGTAAGTTGCTTTTGTCTAGTAAACTAATAAATATTATTCTCTCTTGTTTTTAGCTACAATCATAATAATACCACTTATTATGCTTTCTCTCACACATTCGGTTGTGTCATACTCATTAGTAGCTTAACTTGATCAAAAATAGATAGTGGGTTTGCTCTTTTCTCATTCTTACTTATAAATACTCTCACAAAAATTTGTTTACTTTTAAGGACGTACTGTGTTCAGACTCTTTTTGTATTTGGAACACAATTTTAGACGATATAATACAGGTAAATTACAATGCAACCAACCTTACAATGTTTTAAAATAATACTAACTATAGTAAATTATATTATGTTGGCATAAAATATCGTTACCAACCACGGCGGTTACGCCGTAATATAAACCGCATAATTTTTATTGTGCGGTGGAATTTTACTTTTTATATTTAGGTAAGTATATAAAATCTATAAGAATCTCTAAGATATCCCGGACGTCAGCCTGTACGAGATCAGAATGGCTCTCAAACAACTAAAGAACGGAAAGGCACCGGGAGACGACGGAATCACCACAGAGCTTCTGAGAGCAGGCGGAAAGCCGGTCTTAAAAGCTCTTCAGAGGCTGTTCAATTCCGTCGTTCTCGGGGGCGACGTTCCAGAGTCGTGGACCAGAAGCGTGGTGGTGCTGTTCTTCAAGAAAGGTGACAGAACACTTTTGAAGAACTATAGACCCATCTCGCTCTTGAGCCACGTCTATAAGTTGTTTTCGAGGGTCATTACAAATCGACTCACGCGCAGGCTTGACGACTTCCAGCCTCCCGAACAAGCCAGTTTCCGAAAAGGCTATAGTACCATAGACCACATCCACACGCTACGCCAGATTATACAGAAAACCGAGGAATACAATCGGCATCTGTGTCTGGCGTTTGTGGACTATGAGAAAGCCTTCGATTCGATCGAAACTTGGGCGGTGCTGCAGTCCCTTCAGCGGTGCCAAATTGACAATCGGTACATCGAAGTGCTGAAGTGCTTGTATAGAAACGCCACCATGTCAGTCCGTGTTCAGGACAGGAGTACGAAACCGATCCAACTGCAGAAAGGTGTTAGACAGGGAGACGTTATGTCCCCGAAACTCTTCACCGCTGCATTGGAAGATGTCTTCAAGCTCTTGAACTGGACCGAATTCGGCATCTACATCAATAGCGAATACATCACTCACCTTCGATATGCCGACAGCATCGTAGTCATGGCAGAATCACTGGAGGGCCTTGGCACATGCTCAATGATCTCAGCAGGGTTTCCCGACTAGTGGGTCTCAGAATAAACATGGACAAGACGAAAGTCATGTCTAATGTCCATGTCATTTCAGCACCGGTCCTAGTCGGGAGTGCGTTTCTCGAAGTTGTCGACCACTATGTCTACCTGGGATAAACAGTCCAGTTATGTAGGCACAACTTCGAGAAAGAGGTCAATCGACGAATCCAACTCGGCTGGGCAGTGTTCGGGAAGCTAAGGAAGATCTTCTCGTCCAATATTCCGCAGTGTCTGAAAGCGAAGGTCTACGACCAGTGTGTGTTACCAGTGATGACATACGGAACAGAGACGTGGTCTCTGAATGTTGGCCTCATATCAAGGCTCAAAGTCGCTCAGCGGGCCATGGAGCGGGTTATGCTTGGTATTTCCCTACGTGATCGAATCGGTAATACAGAGATTAGTAGCAGAACGAGAGTGACCGACATAGCCCACCGGGTTGCCATGCTGAGGTGGCAATGGGCAGGTCACATCGCTCGACGAACCGATAACCGTTGGGGACGAAAGGTTCTCGAGTGGCAACCACGGATCGGACGGCGCAGCGAAGGACGGCCCCCCACCAGATGGACCGACGATGTGGTCAAAGCTGTGGGGAGCCGTTGGATGCGGTCGGCACAGGACCGCTCGTTGTAGCGTTCTCTTGGGGAGGCCTATGTCCAGCAGTGGACGTTGAAAGGCTAATGGATGGATGGATGGATAAAATCTATTAAAGCATTTTAAATCCTTTTGTTTTGGTAGGATATAACAGAACTCCAAAGATATTATTTAAAATACGAATACTTTATATAAGGAAAGCTGTCATTTATGTGCATGTATTTTTTTCTATAAAATAAGACAGCTTAAATGAAGAAAGTACGACTTTTATTCACAAATTTAATTTAGAAGTAAATCAGAAAAGATCACCATGTTTTGAATGCACTCACAAACAAGCATATAGCTCATCTGATAGTAAGCCGCCACTGTAGCCTATAAACTCCAGCAACACCAGAAGCATCATTTTGGGCCTCCGGCGCTCTCACTGATCATACGAAACACAACGGTACGAGTAACTACCGTTGTTACACGTTGATCTTTTGTGAGAGAGTGGTACTTTCCCGATCGAGCTGGCCCATTCGTGCTGGGATAAGCTACGCTCTGCAACTAGAAAAGTGGCTTTTCGAAAGCAAAAACTACAAAACATAAAATTGAATTTAATTATTTTTTATTAGCAAACGTATCTTACACTCTTATAGCGCTAGGAAATAAAACTTTTCACTCTTGAATCATCCATCCATCCATCAGCCTTTAAACGTCCACTGCTGGACATAGGCCTCCCCAAGAATGGGGGATAATGCCGTAATCGCCACGCTTGGCAGTCGGGTTGGCGATCGCAGTGGATGTTGTTATTACTCGAGGGAGTGTTGCTGCCCACTCCCCTGGTATTCACTCAGTCGGCTCTTACGACTCCCGTGGGTAGAAAGGGGTGGGACAATTCTAAAGCCGGCCCCACACGGTTTTTCACTCTTGAATATATTCAGCAAATTAACGAAAACACTGGTCTAAACATAAAACGTGCATCGAAGCGTACAACGCACAGATGCAAATTATTTGCGAACACGTGGTGCGTCGACAAAAACGAGCAATATGCAACGTAAATATTGAATATGAACACACCAACAGTTGCTTATGCAATATTACACTTCATGTTAACTATTGGAATTCTAAAATGCAAAAATTTATTCATACAATAAAATAAATAATAATTTATATTCACGGACAATTTCACACAACGTCCTCTGGTCTCTAACTAAGCTTAACGCTTGTGCTATAGATACCAGATTATAATACATATATTACTTTTTTTTGTAAATACATACATCTAATAGATAGAAAACACCCAGACGCAGTAGAATTATCTGTGTCCATCAAACAAATAATTGTCCCGAGTGGGAATCGAACCCACGACATGCACAAGTGCATGGAAGTTAGTTACACTACCAATTACACCTCGAGGCCCGTCATAAAACATAAGTATGTCATTTAGTGACCACTTCTATACAAATGTGTAATATTAAAATGATATCCAGACCGATTTCGATCACAAAATTACCTCTAGACAACTAGAGATTATATTGACTACAGGAGATTATAATGCAGAACTGTGTGGACAAACACAAGTACACTCTCTGTTCCCTCACTCTCTTAGTCTGATGGGCTGATGGTATGTTGATACGACCGGAGGGAGGCCAGGTGCAGCACCAGCAGGCTTATATACTTTCTGAGGCACGGGGGTGGAACACCGCCCTTCCTAACCCCTAGCTGCAGTCGAGAATTTGTTTACCGAAAAACTCTAAGTTTCTACTGGCTGAATCTGGGCATCGAAGCCGAGACCACATGATCCGCGGTGGTATAAGTTACCGCTAGACCACCGTGGCAATCAATAAATTATAAAAACATAACAAAAACATACACATAGCATCACGTCTGTATTCCCCGGAAGGGTAGGCAGAGGTGTATTACACACCCACGATTCGCCAGCTATATTTAAGTCACATAGAATAGGGGGCGAACCTATTATCGTCTACCGGGCTGCTACTGAGATTTTGTCTTTTTTTTTACGAAAAAGCTCAATATTGCTGCCCGACCCGGGGATCGAACGCGAGACCTCGTGATCAGCAGTCGCTTACACTACCGCTGCACCATCGAGGCGTTTTAATTATAATAAACATTTACTTACACTAAATATTTTTTTAAATTTTTATTTGTCAATTTGTAACAAATATAATATATCTGCACGATTAACCACATTTAACTAAAATTACCCAGTCCACTTCACGCTGGATCCACTCTCAATGACCATGCGCCCTTGCATACCGACAGTTACCCCTTCGAAGGGTGCTAGGTGTAAGGGTGGCAATTAAAACGAAACAACGCTTTGATCTCGCTTCACGAGCACTTATTGCGTCGCTACAAGTGGAGTGTTGCCCGATATTTACGTGATACTGGACTTTTAGTTTCGTATTGGAGGCTGTTGTACACACGAGTATGTAATATCAACATAACTGGTATTTGTCTATTCTCATGATTAATAATACTTGTAGTTCTGTCAGGAAAAACATATTTCATCCCTGGGTATGAAGGATAAGGATTACTTCTGCACAGAAGTCGGTTACACTATCGACTACGCCACGAGGCCTGTCGAATATCTTTTTTGTCTTGCTTCTTTCATCCATCCTCTCTACGTGCCTAAACTACATAGGTATAATAATAATAATACAACCTTTATTTCCTTAACATATGAAACATTTTATTTAAATTTAGCAGTATAATAAAATAATAGAAGAAAAGAACAAATTATAATTTTGTGAATAAGGAAAAAGAGTATTTTAGTACGAGCGGGAATCGAACCTGCGTCCCTTCCTTTCCAGGTAAGTGCTCTAATCCATTGAGCTATCATACCATTTCTAGAAATACCGAATTTCCTCATCACATTTATCTTAACGACCAACGCCCTCTATCGGCAATGCATTTACATGCATTCATCCAATGTAGTAAGTTTAATTTTGCAATTAAAATTCATACTATTTGATGGCGTGATTTTTCAAACATTTTGATCTATATTTTAGCACTTGACGTGCTCAGCTACTCTTAAAGTACAAATTATAATTTTATGAATAGGGAAAAAGAGTATTTTAGAACGAGCGGGAATCGAACCTGCGTCCCTTCCTTTCCGGGGAAGTGCTCTAATCCATTGAGCTATCGTACAATTTCTAGAAATACCGAATTTCCTTATCACATTTGTCTAAACGACCAACGCCCTCTATCGGCAATGCATTAACATGCATTCATCCAATGTAGTAAGTTTAATTTTGCAATTAAAATTCATACTATTTGATGGCGTGATTTTTCAAACATTTTGATCTATATTTTAGCACTTGACGTGCTCAGCTACTCTTAAAGTACAAATTATAACTTTGTGAATAAGGAAAAAGAGTATTTTAGTACGAGCGGGAATCAAATCTGCGTCCCTTCCTTTCCGGGGAAGTGCTCTAATCCATTGAGCTATCGTACCATTTCTAGAAATACCGAATTTCCTCATCACATTTGTCTTAACGACCAACGCCCTCTATCGGCAATGCATTTACATGCATTCATCCAATGTAGTAAGTTTAATTTTGCAATTAAAATTCATACCCGGAAAGGAAGGGACGCAGGTTCGATTCCCGCTCGTACTAAAATACTCTTTTTCCTTATTCACAAAATTATAATTTGTACTTTAAGAGTAGCTGAGCACGTCAAGTGCTAAAATATAGATCAAAAAGAAGAAAAGAAATAAAATAACTATTCAATAAAAGAAAAAATAACTAGATATAATAATATTGTTTTTTGTTAAGGTCTCTTTCGGGTATAGGCCTCCTACAAGGTTGGAAAACCTTGTCTGGTCGCTTTTTAGCTTTACTAACTCAGTCGTCCTGCTGTATTTTTTATTTCGTCTGCCCAGCAGCAGTTCGTTTGGGCATCTTCTCCTTCGGTGACCACCTGGACCTAGCCATAGGTATACTATATACTTTGGAAAATCCAAAACTGCACGCCTCATAATCTTCATTTTTCACAATAAAATTGATTATTTGATAAGTAACTAATAATGTATTGGTTTTACTAAGTAGTTTTCAATAAATCACATAGATAGCGCTAATTTCAAAAAGTATTAATGTGGGTTTCATATCTTATAGGCCATCTAGCGCTAATTTTAAGAAGTACTTCTATATTGGTCTAGCTCTGTCATTTTGCAAGGCGCCATCTGGCAATTAGTAAGAACAACAATCCATGAGTTTACATATATACCTGCATAAGTGCATATAATATATATAAATATGTAAAATTGAATAATTTATTAAACTGTAAACAAAAAACAATTTAAGAAAACAAAAAGACATTGCTAGTTTCCTTACAAAAAAAGCAATATTGTGGTTCTATATATACAAAAGCAACTGAATACATCTAAAATTGCCACTTGCGACATCTAGGGCTGCATTTGTCAATATCTGTTTTACTTTAAAACAGCGACATCTATCAATAGAAAATTGCAACTTTGGACAATATTATACGACTTATTTAAAAATCAATGAGTTCAACAAGAAATCTCTAAACCATTTATCTTCCTAACTTGGTTGCTTTATAATTTTATACTTTGTTCTAAGTGAAAACACCGTGACGCCAAGACCACGCAAAAAAAATTGTGGAATGTAAAATATGATTTTTTCGTGTTTTAGAACGTTGGTGTGTTATTATTTACGTGTGTTTAGTGTTTTTAATTATTGTTATGGATAGAATAGTTATTATACTTGACAAATATCATCAGTTCGTCAAGCAAAGGTAAGAACTTTCTTTTAACAAAAAACAATGTACCGGCCGGGCGAACGGCGTTCTGTTGACGATAGTAAAACCACCGGTGGCTATGCGTACGTAAAAAGGTAGTTCTCATGAAAGGCGCTGGTTTTAGTGTGGCGTCGAGCGTAAATGCCGTAAATATTCAGTATTTTTTTGTTTATTTAATAACAATTAAGCGCAATATATGATAAATAGAGACATTTTAAGTTTGAAAAATCAGCTGTGCCGTGTTAACCGGGAGTAGAACCCACCTCAACGCTTCGCTTATGAGGCGTGCAATTATGGTAATTCAGTCCTTCACATAACTACTTACAAATTTTTATCGAAATCCATTCAGCTGTTTAGGCGTGACCGATGAATATATCGATCTTGCCTAAACAGTTAATCATCATACACATCAACAGCTATCTACATAAGATTAGTAAGGTTGATATAAAAAAAAAATCACAACTCTTCTGCTCTGACTACTAAAAGAACAAATACCTTCATCATCTTCTGCCTAGCCTAACCCCAATGCTGTTTCGGCTTCCGATCTGTTTGGTTTTATCTGATCCATCAGTATTTACAGGGAGCTGTTGCCTATCTGACCTCCATGACCCAATCAAGGGGACAACTGCCAACCTTAGAACAAAACCGAAGTCAGATTTTTGACAACCTGTAACGGCTGCCAGGATGTTATTTGACAGGCGAGACCTACTGCTTAACGTGCCTTCCGAAGCACGGTGGAGGTCAGGTGTGTGACAAATACCGCCCTAGCTGAGGGCGCGGGTGGATGGACTGGGGTACGTCCGCCACCCGCAAGGCCTCCCGTGAAAGTACGATGCTCCGTGTGCGGATGCATCGCTCAGTAGAGGGTACCCACGGAGTACAGAACTCCGTGATGGTACCCGAAAGGGTAAGCCGTCGCGGAGCTCTAAAGTAATCCAACACAGTACCAGTGGTCCGTCAACACAGGCGGAGAGACGGCACACGGTGGGTTTGTTTAATGGGTGAGGGCCCCACAATATCCTGTTTGTCACCCTGAACGACAGGGTGTGCGGTTACGTACATTATTTCCCGCCTAAACACAAAAATCGTTTGAACTGCAAGTGCACAGCTAGGCTAATACCTTCAAATACCATTAATACTAACTTTATCACAACTAATACCTTCTACAACATAAACCATTAAACAATATATAGTACGAGCAATAATACTCTTCGGCATTGGAGCCATAAGCCACTTTTTCAAGTGAATAGCCCGCGAAGTACAAAAGGAGAACTAATGCGCTACTAACTATCAATAGGGATAGAATTTATAGCAGCCGCTCCTCTTTGCGAAGAAAATATTGGTCTTACGAAGTACCCAGACATGGTTTGTGAATGCCTTTTGTGGGAAATAGGGGTGTCTTCTTCGTGTGGTACCAAGTTAAGGTGTAAGCGATACTGAATATTATTAAATTAATTCCAATTAAAACGCCAACTAGATAATCTAGATACCAAGTGAATCATTTGTTGCTTATAGTACTCTAATTTGGACAAATTGTAATTTCTGATTAAGGGTACTAAGTTTTAAAAGGAACATTCTGCATTGCACTTTAGTTGGTAATTGACGTAGGTAGTTAAATTACTCGATTTAATCTACGAGTAATTCAATATAGTGAACTCTATTATCAATTTCAGTTTCTAGTTTACAATTACATTGGTCTACATTATATAATTGTTATACTACTTGTGGTTATTGTAATATGAAAGATGTAATCAAAATGAAGTCTAATACACGAACGTCGTCTAAAGACACGAAGTATATCAAAGATAGTTAGACATTTTCTTAAAATAGTTTTATTTCGTAAAGTTAATATTCACGTAACATATCACAACTGCATGTTCCGCATTTCTTTCAACTGTTATATAAAGATAACCTATATAAGGTCGGTGAAGCATCACACAAAGACTAATAATGTGATGCGATAGTTAAATGATTAAATAAAGGGTAAAACGCTTACCGCTTATGACTTGTTATGATTCACATAAAAGTTTGTGTTGAACTGTAAACATGAGCTTTTTCGCGGGCTCTACAATGACTAAATGATATTCGAATGGAAAAACAAGTCATTCATGTTGTCATTTGATTATTTGTAGCTGAACTTTGAACGTTCTTCATAAGGTTATTATTGAGTAAGTTTATGATTTACTATTTTATTATGTAGATCTTTTAAAAATATTTATATTCAGATGGGATATTATTGCTGATGTTAGACATTTAATATTATGAAATAAAACTACTTTTACTATAGCTGCTACTTTGTCCCCATTGAATTTAGACGTTTTCTTTTTTATGCGAAATCTTTATTATTATTCAAAAATAAAATTACTTGTAAAATAAAAGTTACTACATTAAGTTATTCCTTTTAAACGTCAGCTATCTACCAGTGAAAGTCACGCCTAAATAAGTCTAGCCATTGCGAAGATTAGCCAAAACAAAGATAGAGACAGGAAAGCAGACAAAAATCTTATTTTTGGTATAGGTGTATATTAAATATACATCTAGTAAAAAGCTGTAATTTAGAAATTTCAAACAGTCAAATTTATTGAAGTAAACACTTCTTTAGTCGTGACTTGAAAGTTACTAAATTTTTTTCCGGATGGAAGTAATTCCAACGGAAGTGCCGTTCAGTAAAATAACACGTAGTTCCTTTACGGGTGTAGCCTAACTGTAGTAGGCTACACCCGTAAAGGAAGGTGAGCATGTGTTATTTACACATTAATTTATAATTTTCAGTAATACCATCTATCCATCCATCCATCAGCCTTTCAACGTCCACTGCTGGACATAGGCCTCCCCAAGAGAACGCCACAACGAGTGGTCCTGTGCTGACCGCATCCAACAGCTCCCCGCGGCTTTGACCAGATCGTCGGTCCACCTGGTGGGGGGCCGTCCTACGCTGTGCCGTCCGATGTCCGATACGTGGTCGCCACTCTAAAACCTTTCTTCCCCCACGGTTGTCGGTTCGTCGAGCGATGTGGCCTGCCCATTGCCACTTCAGCATGGCAACCCGGTGGGCTATGTCGGTCACTCTCGTTCTCCTACGGATCTCCGTATTACGGATTCGATCACGTAGGAAAATACCAAGCAAAGCCAGCTCCATGGCCTGCTGAGCGACTTTGAGCCTTGAAACGAAGCGAACATTCAGAGACCACGTCTCTGTTCCTCTGTTTATCACTGGTAACACACACTGGTCATAGACCTTCGTTTTCAGACACTGCGGAATATTGGACGAGAAGGTCTTCCTTGGCTTCCCGAACGCTGCCCAGCCGAGTTGGATTCGTTGATTGACCTCTTTCTCGAAGTTGTGCCTACCTAATTGGACTGTTTGTCCCAGGTAGACATAGTGGTCGATAACTTCGAGAAGCGCACTCCCGACTAGGACCGGTGCTGAAATGACATGGACATTAGACATGACTTTCGTCTTGTCCATGTTTATTCTGAGAGCCACTAGTCGGGAAACCCTGCTGAGATCATTGAGCATGGTGCCAAGGCCTTCCAGCGATTCTGCCATGACTACGATGTCGTCGGCATATCGAAGGTGAGTGATGTATTCGCCATTGATGTTGATGCCGAATTCGGTCCAGTTCAAGAGCTTGAAGACGTCTTCCAATGCAGCGGTGAAGAGTTTCGGGGACATAACGTCTCCCTGTCTAACACCTCTCTGCAGTTGCATCGGTTTCGTACTCCTGTCCTGAACACGGACTGACATGGTGGCGTATCTATACAAGCACTTCAGCACTTCGATGTACCGATAGTCAATTTGGCATCGCTGAAGGGACTGCAACACCGCCCAAGTTTCGATCGAATCGAGGGATTTCTCATAGTCCACAAAGGCCAGACACAGAGGCTGATTATATTCCTCAGTTTTCTGTATAATCTGGCGTAGCGTATGGATGTGGTCTATGGTACTATAGCCTTTTCGGAAACCGGCTTGTTCGGGAGGCTGGAAGTCGTCAAGCCTGCGCAATACATTATACTTAAATGTTATAATAATAATAATTGAATGAAATAATTTTATTTTATCTAAATACTGGGCCGTAATTTCCTAAGAAGCAATTAACGACACACAAATGACAGGGGAAAAATGGTATTTGACGTTTACAGACTAATAATATGAGATATTATGTCGCCATGATAGGAAGACCGATTCACGTTCCACCATTTTGTGATTTTGTTGTTTTGTGGTGGTATTCGCCTAAAGGTTACACGTAATTATTTAATTTTAATTTTTGTAATATGATCCTACTGGATTAGTATAAGAGTTCAAAGTGCGAAATTCCATTAATTTTATAATTAATCTTTTTAGTAATAATTACTATACTCAAAGTTTTACTTCAACCGATCATTGGTCCAATGCGAATGTAGAAGCGTTGTCTATTTCTCGTGAATAAACGTGTTGTTCGTTGTAGGCGATCTGAGATCTACATACAAAAGATTCTTCTATACTATTATAAAGCTGTTACAGAGCTATGTCTGTACATTTAAGATACTTGAGAAAAAATGACTGATTTAGGCTATATCGGCGTGTCTGAACACCAAACGATTTTTTTTAGATATTTTGTCTGTTTATCTGTTTGTTTGTTCGCGCATCACGCAAAAACTACTAAACGGATTTTGACACAATTTTTTTTGTTTGATAGCTCTGGATTAGGTTTAACAACTGGTATACATTTTATCCCGCTACTACATCGGGAACCTGAGATATAGCCTAAAAACTAGCTTTTGGCTGCGGCAAAGCCACTGGCAAAAGCTAGTCTTCATATAAAGCCAAAAAGACTATTTATTAAGAACATTACAAACATGTGGTATTTTTTTCATTTTAATGCGCTTCACTGATATACAAGACAAAATAATGTTATTCTGCAATAATTCTATTAATATCGATATGCATGCTAATACGATATTCCCATATAATAATCATACGGGAAGTCCAATCATTCGTCCAATTTGACACTGCTCATTCGATTCGACAGTTGCGACAATTACGTGTCGGATCGTGTTGATTGTGTTCAAATTAATTGGATTTCTCAAATATAAACACTGAATGCAAATGAAAATAAGTTCTAAAATTGTAGTGATAGGGTACTTCCACTTGGTTCGAAATAAGTTTTTCTGATTATGAATGACTGATTAAAGGATTGAGTTTTAACATTATTTGCTTAATTGAATCTTACGGTCACTTTCATCCTAACTGTTACCAGGTAATGGTAAACGTCGTCTATTGTATCAACAATACTGGCAGCATAGTCACTGTTACCCACGAAGACTTACTACTATAATCATTAAGCAGAATGGTATTGTATTGTAAACGCGGGCTTATTTTTCCGCAACTCGACGTCGTAAATGCACCTATTTTGAGTGACGGGTTGATGGAACTACTCTTGCCAACCCAGCATTATCAGAAAGCTTAGCAGACTCTTGACGTTGCCAATGACTTCTGGGAGTGATCTCGGAGACCCGAGGTATAATAGTGCCCGGTATGCTGCCACCCCCGGACGTGGGCGTCGTCTGCCTCCATGCAGGCTCAAGCTCCTCAGATCTTTTTTTTTTTACTATGTGGGTGGTAAACAAGCATATGACCCACCTGATGGTGCGGTTACTGTAATCTATAGACGCTAGCAACACCAGAGGCATCACTCGCGCGCCGCCATCTACAAGGAAAGGACTAGGAAGGGCTAATAAGGAGATCATAGTTAGGATACTAAGTAGAGGATAGGAAGAATAAGGAAAGGATAAAGAGGAAGTTTTGGTCTCCAGAGCTCTTACTTACCATGCCAAAGACAACGTAAGAGTACCTATTGTTGTTTCACGCTGATCTTCTGTGAGAGGGTGGTACTTCCCCGATTGAGCTGGCCTATTCATGCTGGGATAAACAAGGATCTACCACCAGAATATTTTTTTTTTACTGAAACATATATAAAGCATTTTGTAATTCAGTTAAATTAGTATCCAACTAGTCTCTGCGCGTGACTTTGTCTCTGTGTACTTCAAGAATATGTAAGTCACGAGAGAAATGAAAATTGTAATAAAAATTATCACCCGTCATATAGGTTGTTTTGCGATAGAGGAAAGTGGGTACAGTAATCTGATAATAGTCATTGGTAAGCCATGCTGTGTGCCAGGAGTAATTTATATGCTAAACCTGGTTATATAACAGGGTAGTGTAAGGCCCTCACCCACTAAATAAACCCGCCGTGTGCCGTCTCTCCGCCTGTACTAACGGACCATTGGAGCTGTGTGATATTATTAATCACAAAGTGAAAAATGTGAAATCGAAAATAACAGTCACGAGCAGGATTTCAACCTGCATCTCCTGGATACCGTCCAGATGCTTTACCAATTCAGCAAGCATGCCAAATGCTAAAAATATATATAAAAATATCTCAATTCAATATATGTGATATTACTTCAGTGAAATAATTGCCCCTACTCGGGTTTTTATGAAGAAAAACAATAAATCTATATATATATATATATATTAATTATATAAAAATGAATCTCTATTTCCCTTGGTCATCGCATCATGCGTAAACAGATGGAATAATTTTGCTAATTCTTTTTTTGTTGCGTTTATTATTATCAGGAGAAGGTTCTTATGAAAGAAAAAAATAAGAAAATTGCGCATTTAATTGGAAAATTTCAGAAAACTTAACGACTTTTTTAATTTAGCACGTTTGACAATTCGCAAGTAATTGAATGTTCATATATGTTCATGTTGTTTGGCCGTGTGGGGCCGGCTTTAGAATTGTCCCACCCCTCTCTACCCACGGGAGTCGTAAGAGCCGACTGAGGGAATACCGGGGGAGTGGGCAGCAACACTACCTCGAGTATTAACTACATCCACTGCGATCGCCAACCCGCCTGCCAAGCGTGGCGATTACGGCATTATCCCCCGTGACGGGACCGCTCGTTGTGGCGTTCTCTTGGGGAGGCCTATGACCAGCAGTGGACGTTGAAAGGCTGATGGATGGATGGATGGATGGAAGACAGGACAACGTCTGTCGGGTCAGCTAGTTATATAATAAATTTAAAGTATGCACAAGTCAAAAACAAATGCAATATGATTCTACACACAAACATCTATAAGCTGTTGCTCTTCAAAGTAAATTTTCTTCTCAAAGGAATGCATGAAAACCTCAACTTCTATATGTAAGCATATGTGTGCTAAATAAATAAACAATATAATTGTTATAAATAAATGATGATAAAGTTATCCGCATAATATACATCAATGATTAATTTTATTAACAAAATGAGCTGCTAGAAAACTGTAAACACGTTTATGTTTCGGTATTTTTTAACACTGGTTTGAAATCCAAAATACAAATTGTCTGACCTAGGTACCAACTATTAAAATTTACCTATGATGCGCCGAGCCAAATGTAATAAATCAAGTAAAAGCGGTATTTCGGTCTACCGAGCACGTTCTTTGTAATATAAATTCATATGAATAGGTACCTAGTGCAATTGGAAACATATTTTCGTTGTTAACGCTTTTAAATACTAAATAGTAAATTATGTAAATAAAATAGTATGTTTTGATCTATATTTTAGCACTTGACATGCTCAGCTACTCTTAAAGTACAAATTATAATTTGTGAATAAGGAAAAAGAGTATTTTAGTACAGGCGGGAATCGAACCTGCGTCCCTTCCTATCCGGGGAAGTGCTCTAATCCACTGAGCTACAGTACTATCTTTTAGACATACCCAATCTCCTTATCACATTTGTCTTAACGACCAACGCCCTCTATCGGAACGCATTTACATGCATTAATCCAATTCAAAAGAAAAAAAAGGTTCGATTCCCGCCTGTACTAAAATACTCTTTTTCCTTATTCACAAATTATAATTTGTACTTTAAATAGTATGTACTAAAATGTAACAACGCTAATACGTTTAAGATAATTGAGAAAAATATACTAAGGCTGTTCAGGGGCGAACACAATTTATTTTTTAATTTTTGTCCGTTAGTCTGTTCACACATCACGCAAAAAATATTCAACGGATTTTAATGATTTTTTCGATAGTCCCGCTACTGTATCTAGCAATAAACTAGCTTTAACCTATAAACTAGCTTTGTTTGCGGCGGAACCGTAGGTAACTGTAGTAGTAGTAACTGCCTCAGTCTATGGTGCAGCGGTAGTGTGAGTGATTACTGATCATGAGGTCCCAGGGTCGATCCCCGGGTCGGGCAGTGATATTGAGGTTTTTTGTAAAAGAAAAATTCTCAGTACTAGCTCGGAGTTGGGAAATGTACCCGTTAAACGGCAATAGGCTCGCCCCCTATTACTACGTCTTAAACATAGCTGGCGAACCATGGATGTGATGACATCTCTGCCTACCCCTTCGGGGAATACAGGCGTGATGGTATGTATGGAACCGTAGGCAGACTAATATTATATACGCGAAAGTTCTGTTTGTTGTGCTTTCACACCATAACTACTCAACTAATCATCATAAAATTTAGCATACATAAAGTCCAGAATCCAGAAAAGGACATAGGCAATTTTTATCACGGAAAAATGGATAGTTGAAGTGGAACAGCAATTTTTATATTAACATTATTAGTGTGGTACGTTTATGTTCTAAAAACCACGCGACCGATTGCTAATAATTGAATTTCATAGCTTACCTTGGCTAAACCAGAAATATGTAACTTTATGTAATATTTATAATCAATTTCTATCAATATTAGTATTATATACTTTATAATGTCATAATATATTCATGTATAATTTTAGACAAATAAATATTTGTAGGAACTGAAACTAGTACAGTAACAGTCCAATTAAATTACACTCGCAATGGTCTTATTTCCGACAAAGGTAGCAAAAGCACTAAAGCTTTACTGAATTTGAGACTATAGAATCACTCTGCTATGTCAGTCTTTAAACAGATTTAAGTTTAGGCTACGTCGAAAAACTCGGTTAGCAAGTGCACACCGTAAAACGAATGGAGGAACGATGTACTGCGTAAACTTATTATAAAAGGGTGTAGTTGTGGTAAGGACGATGCATTGGAGACTGTTTGGATTTCGTGCGAATACCCTATTTTGTAATGTTGTTTGTTTGTATTGTGTAATAAACCCAGACCAAGTTCAATGAGTGCGGCAGAGATGTAGTGCGAGGTTGTTGCATGAGTCCATCCATCCATCAGCCTTTTAAAGTCTACTGCTGGACATAGGCCTCCCCAAGAATGGGGATAGTACCGTAATCGCCACGCTTGGCAGGCGGGTTGGCGATCGCAGTGGATGTTGTTAATACTCGAAGGACTGCTGCTGCCCACTCCCTCGGTATTCCCTCAGTCGGCTCTTACGACTCCCATGGGTGGAGAGAGGTGGGACAATTCTAAAGCCGGCCCCACACGGCTGTTGCCAGAGTACTAGTGACATATTAATATTATATAGCTACACAATACAAGTTTTCGACTATAACAATAAGCTCACCTAATACCGTAATTTATATAATTACTCGTTGTTATTAGATCGTTATGTGTAATATTATATTAATTCAATTATCGTCTAATTTCTAGTTTTCCAAGATTTTATACTATTAAAATTTTGTAGTTTTTTGTTGATTGATTTCATCAAGCGCCTACATTGTTATGTGATACATTTATATGATAATTTTATATATTTATTATGTATTGGACATGCTTAGCTTTTACGTTCCACCTCTCACTTTCCATACAATGGTTGCCTGAAAGAAATAACTAACTGTGATAAGGCCGCCATTTGTACATACCTATGTTAAGATCAAAAACTGTATTTAATAATTTGTGTTCATTATGTGCAATAAAGAGTATATTATCTATCTATATATCTATCTTAGCCATTTAAAATAATTAGCAAAATGACATTAATTCTTTACTTTTAATAATTATAATATACATACGATTCTAAAGGTAGTATTAAATGTTGCTACAGTAATTGAAATACGCGCTTCAAAAGCAAGTTACCGCAAGCTTGGGGCTAGACAATGTTGCCAACCTCTTGCGTACAAACTTGTGAGATTATGTGTATGTGCGCAACTATTATTCGATCAACTGTGAGAGCATATAAATTATTACGTGTGATGCTATTCAGGTTAATATACATTTAACAGGCTTTTGTAGGTACAGAAGAAATTTATATAACGCACTGAAAATTTATTCAAACGATCGCTTCGTTTATGTAGTGTAGTGGGTGGGTTTTCTTTACGTCAAACTATAACTACCTATGTTTTTTCAATTACGAAAAAATCTTTCAAAAAGGTTTGGACAGTTTAGATATTATATAAAAAAAAATTATACGCCTGCGTTATTATTTGGCAACAAAAGCATCTGGAAGGGTTCTGCAGAAGACTCAAGTTCAAATTCTGCTCGTGGCTATCATTATAGATTTCACATTTTCACACTTTGTGTTTTAAAAATTGGCTGAGCATGTCAACTGCTTTTTTTTATGGTAAGTGGTAACCGTCACTCATGGACTCAACTATACCGAGATTATTGTCAAGCCGCTGCTCACCTTTTCATTTCATAAATTTATATGAAACGAAAGAATAAACGGCTACCTCCTGCTACAGCCAAAACGCAACGATGTGCTTCATGGCCGGTCACACGGGAGATGGTGGTACCAACCCGCTCGGACCCAATACCAAGTGAGTACTCCCACTTGGTACCCAGCCCTACCACCAGTCATGCTATGGGTGATAATTGCTTACTTCCCTTAGTCGCCTCATACGACACACGGATTTTGCTTAATATATATAAATGTATGTGCTGATGTACTAACAATGCAAGTGTCAACACCCTATTCTTTCTGTTCGGTGTCATATAATGCGACAGGGGAAGTAAACAATCGGCACTAGCATTACTGGTGGTAGATTTCATGTAAACGACCGTGAAACACTTCAGTGTTATGGTTGCAGCAGGAGATATCTGTCCACACACGTCATGAGCGGCGGATAAACTTACCGTCAGACGGGCCGTGGCTCGTCTGCCACTATTTTCTCTAGCTGTTAATAGCGATAATATTTTTTTCTGATACGTAAACCACCACTACACGTACAAAAGCTAATTATAAAACCGGAATAAAGTACCGCAATACACCGATTTTTTACCTGTTCTAAAATTAAAAAGACGATGATGTTATACCTGTTCAATTTCGGAAATGTCCCATCACATCAAGTCTACCTAAACTTAACCGTATTTTATCACAGAATAGAATAACGAAGAGACACTCGAAATTCTTAGTCATAGTCAAAAACCTTCAAATAGGTACTCCACAAAAAAATACAAAAGTTGATAACTTCTTCTGTCCAAACTATATACGGCCCGTCATTATATATCAATTCTATGCTAGAATGTTGTCCATAACTTTCCTTATTAAGAAAAAAGTTAGAAAAGTAATACTTCTTGTGAAGAAAACTAATTATTGAACATGAGATAAGAGTGGTTGCGTTGTACATTGAATCAATGTAAGCGGTTTCTGACTTACATTAATGAAAAAGTATATTATGTGTTCTTTTAAGATAATACCACATTCTAAGGAATATTTCAAAGGATTCTAATCTCTATCAAGAACGGTACTTAATTATTTAATTAAGTAACTCTTATCTATTTAAAAAAGAGTGGCCTACGTAGGGGGCTTTTGGCGACTTGACCTAAGTTCTCACTTTAGCGGGTTAAATAAACATGTGACAATACATTATCATATGTACTGTTTTACATTGATAGCCTAGCGGTAAGAAAGAAGACTGCCAAGGCAAGGTGTGCAGTTCAATCCCCAGAAGGTCATAAAGTGAGTACAAATTATTATTTGTGAATGCGGAAAAAGAGAACTAGTACGAGCGGGAATCGAACCTGCGTCCCTTCCTATCCGGGGAAGTGCTCTAATCCACTGAGCTATCGTCCTACCTTGCGGTCATACCCAATTTCCTCATCACATTTGTCTTAACGTCCGCTCGTAAAGAGAACTTTAGCTCTTTTTCCTCATTCACAAATAGTAATTTGTACTTTTAAAATAGCTGAGCATGTCAAGTGCTAAAAATATAGATCAAAATTTCATAAAGTAAGGTCAAAATATATTAAATAAGGAAATTATGCATGTATGTATTGTGTTCACTAGCGATCACCGCTTGATGAAGGAAAACATTGTAAGGAATGCATACCTGAAATATTTTCTCGAGGGCTTGTAAAGTATATTAAATATCGAATGCAAAATGCGATCTCTGCGTAGAATCTATGGAGTGAGGCTGACTGACCGCATTCGTAACGACGACGTAAGAGAGCGAGTAGGTATGAAAGAGAGTACCTATTGGTGTAAAGATGCGAAAGGGAATGCTCCGATGGTTCGGGCATGTGGAAAGAATGCCGGACGAGCGACTGGTTAAGAAGATATACAATGCGAAAGTGAAAGAACGTAGGAATAGGGGGAGACTAAGACTCACCTACCTAGACCAAATCTGTCATATATTGAAGGAAGGTGGAGTCAGGAGTCTCCGAAACCGGCGAGCGTGTATGAAGAGAGTTATGAATGTTGAGGAAGCGAGAGGTGTATGCAAGAATAGAGCCTCTTGGCACTCTGTTCTCTCTGCCTGCCCCGCAAGGGAAATGGCGTGATGATAAGTTAGTTAGTGGTAATTATCAATAGCTACATTTTATTAATACCTATCGACTGCCTCGGTGGTGCAGCGGTAGCGAGTGTGACTGCCAGTCTAGGAGGTCTCGGGTTCGATCCCTGGGTCGTGCAAAGCTATTAAAAATTTTTCGTAAAATAATAAATTCTCAGTAGCAGCCTGGAGTTTGGAAATATGTGCCCAGTAGACGGCAATAGGCTCGCCCCCTATTACGTGGGACTTAAACATAGCTGGCGAACTGTGGATGTGTAATACACCTCTGCCTACCCCTTCAGGGAATACAGGTGTCATGCTATGTTTGTGTTTGTTTTATTTAAAATGAAAGCCACAATCGAATCGAATCGAAGCTCGCACTTTTTGTTCTATATACGAGTAAATAGTCGAGGATGTCAAGGTTTTAAAATATATATCATAACTATTCTGTATTGCATCTCTCTATGGTACATTAATTATGTCTTTGTATAAATAACTAACCCATTTATTTTTTCGAGATGAAGAGTAGTATTTAAAGTTACCTATATGCTTTTCTGGATTCTAGAGTCTAGCTTTTTTCGCATACATATTGGTCTAGAATCTAGACCATAAATCCATCCATCCATCAGCCTTTCATCGTCCACTGCTGAACATAGGCCTCCCCAAAATGGGGAGTTTTACCATAATCGCCACGCTTGGCAGGCGGATTGGCGATCGCAGTGGATGTTTTTAGTACACAGGGGAACGCTGCTGCCCGGTCTTCCGGTAATCCCTTAGTCGGCTTTTACGGCTCCCATAGGAAGAGACGGGATGGAGTTATTCTTGGTGCCGGCCCCACACGGCAGACCATAAATATGTATGCGAAATTTCATGATGATTGGTATAGTAGTTACTTTGTGAAATCGTAACAAAGAAATTCACTTTCGCATTTATAATATTAGGAAGGATTCACCCGTGTGGTGAAGGACTAAGAGGGTATAGTGTTACCACCCCATTCTTTCCAACGGCTGTCGTATGAGGCGACTATGAGAAGAAAATTCCGCCATTCCATTACTGGTGGTAGAGTTGGGTACCTAGTGGGAGCACTCACTTTCTTATGGCGACGAACCATGATGCACCTCGGTATGCTATTCACAATTTTTCTTTTTACGAAAAAGCTCAATAACAATGCTCTACCCGGGGATCGAACCCCAGACCTCATGATCAGCAGTCGCTCAGACTACAGCTGCACCACAGAGGCAGTTAAAGTCAGTTAGCTATCACTTTAGCTCCCATATTTTCGCACTTTATGTTCTAGTATCACAAAGGTTACAAAATAGATGTATACTTACGAAACTCGTCACTGTCACGAACAATCTATCTCTGACTGTTTGCTTTGAATATGTACCGTCCGTTTGTATACTAGCAATCACCTGTGCAAGACAAGTACTATGGACCGACGTGTTTGTGTTCTGTGTCTACTGATACATTGTATTATTGGCAGCTGATTGTATTCTGTCCGACATAAACATGGTATAGATCCAATTATAATTGTCTATATAATATATTACTTTTAGAGAGATATAATTTATAAAGAAAATATTTGTAGATATGCGTACTTTTTGGATGGAATGCTTAGATAATTGTAAGTAACTACAACTCCGTAACAATAATCAACATTAATCGAGTAACTAGTATCTACTAGTTACTGGTACTCCACAATCTTATATATTACTAGCTGATCCGGCAAACGTTGTTTTGCCATGTATATTATTTCTAGGAAAGATTTTTTTAGTTCAATAAAAATAACTATCTACTATAAGTGTGCGGGGATTTAAAGACAATGAAAGTATGCTTTATTCAGGATGTACTTTATTCCCAAATAATTTTTTATTGAATGTAAAAAAATATTTATTAAAATTGTCTTCAAATAAATTAAATTATTAATACACAATAAATCCTTCTATCAGCGTATTGGTGAAAAACAGTGAATTAATATTGTATTCGTTTGCTTATTATTTGACTTACTTTTCACAATAATAAAACAGGTATATTTATTAAATTGCCGTGTGGGGCCGGCTCTAGAATTGTCCCACCTCTCTCTACCCACGGGAGTCGTAAGAGCCGTCTGGGGGAATACCGAGGGAATGGACAGCAGCACTCCCTCGAGCATTAACAACATCCACTGCGATCGCAAACCCGCCTGCCAAGCGTGGCGATTACGGCATTATCCCCCACGACGGTACCGCTTGTTGTGGCGTTCTCTTGGGGAGGCCTATGTCCAGCAGTGGACGTATAAAGTCTGATGGATGGATGGATTTATGAAACACGTACACGTTTTCGTTTTGATTTAAAACTATTTCCAAAAAAATGTTAAGTACAATATATACAGGTACGGTAATGGCCGTTGTTGGCGGGAGCTCACAACACGTGTTTATTTACATGAGATCGCTTAATTAAATAATAGTTAAAACTGTCTTTATCAGTTATTAATAAATTGCGAATAAATAATCATTGCACTGGAAATTTATAATAAATTTACGATGAGAGTAAAATTAACATGAGAATTGCACAGAAAAATTAAATTAATACGTATAACAGTCACTGCTACGATCGATACACAAGTAAAACCAAAAAAAATGGTCGAAAACTGTATAGTGAGTAAGACAGGAGACCGGCTTCGTTCTCATACTTACTCCGTGATGTTTGCTGAATGAGAGGTGGCAACGGTAGACATCTAGCGGGGATAACTGATCGATTGATAGTTGATCAGTTATCGACCAGTGAAGGCGGAAGATCAAATTGAATTGAGAAAAAAAACATAATTAAAGGTGCCGTGTGGGGCCGGCTTTAGAATTGTCCCAACCCTCTCCACCCATGGGAGTCGTAAGAGCCGACTGAGGGAATACCGGGGGAGTTGGCTTCTTCGAGTATTAACAACATCCTCTGCGATCGCAAACCCGCCTGCCAAGCGTGGCGATTACGGCACTATCCCCCATTCTTGGGGAGGCCTATGTCCAGCAGTGGACTTTAAAAGGCTGACGGGGGAATGGATGTATTAAAAATAAAAAAAAATAAGATACGCGATGGAAAAATAGGGGTTGATCGTAGAGGGGTGGAAAATCGAGAGTAATTTAATCTTTTTTATTCTAAGTCATGACAAAATAATAAAAATCTTGCCAAAATATTAAAGTTTATAATTAACAAATAAAAAATAAGGGTTGATCGTAGAGGGGTGAAAAATTTAGAGTAATATAAAATTTAATATAATATTTTATAAACGCTTAAAACGTTACTGAATACACAAGTTTTTTTAGAATTTTACTCTGTTTGTCTGTTTGTTTGTTTCTGTTTCACACAAATACCTAACTATTGAACAGATTTTGATGAAACTTTGTTTGAGAGCTCTTGATTAGGCTTAATTACTGGTATACCTACATTATGTCCTGCTAATATATCAGGAACTCTAGATATAACGTACAAAACAGCTTTTGGCTGCGGCGGCCGCTGGCAAAGGTTAGTAATTAAAGTTGGCTAAAAGTGACTGAAGTATAACGATGATTTTTGAAGATGTTAGAAAATATTATACCGACTAGGCACATGCTGAAGTTCCTATTGTAAGTCCTTCACCGATAGCAATGATAATTTGTCGACAAATACATACATAATTTCGAATCATCTTGAAAAAGAAGAGGTGTGTGTTGTGCGAGGACCTCTGTAATCGAATTCGATCGAACTCGATACCTGCTTTTACTTGTTTACGCTCGTAGACGTTTCTTACAGACCAACTACTTATAACACACAAAGGCAATTTAATGAAACTGCACTCAGACATTGCAGAAATGAAGTTAGGACCCCTCCCTGTCTGTTTAGGAAACAATTAGGCATTATTATACAGCCTAATAGAGAGAGCGTTCCCGTGAGTTCCCCTCTTGAACATGAACTGTAAATATATCTACTTAGTTATTATGCCCCAGTAATATCTTATCTACGCGGCTTCACTCGGGCTTTACGTGATTAAAAATAGTCTGCGTTCGAGAAATATATCTCTCTCAAATTATGAATCCATTCCATTGAAGCTAACTATTTTTAGGGTAAAAAGCAACGGTTTCACCCTCCATTTATTTATCAATTTATTATGCAAACATAGATGAATAAAGAAACTTCAATCTTCTATTTGGTAGCTGCTTAGAAGGAATAGAAGTAATCAAATTATCGTGGAAGAGTCTTGTGAAACAATGGTACTCCTGCTCTTGTGTTTCGTATGGTGAGTGAGAGCGCCAGAGGCCCCAACCCCTTCTTATTCTACCCTCCACCTCCTATCCTTTGAGTTGGCAATGTGCGAGTGAGGTTTCTGGTGTTGCTAGCGTCTATATGTTACGGTAACTGCGTTCATCTGGTGGGCCATACAATTTTTTGCCACCCGCGGTGTATAAAAAAGTAAATTAATAAAAAACTAGAAACACGGAGGAGGTTAGATGTACTCATAGACTAAGTATACCTACTATAGACTCGCTACTATTTTAATTCTAAGGATGAAGAAAAGGATGCACATATTAGGTCTTAGCAAGAGTGAGCGAGACACATGTATAAGTTTTTTATTCTTCTCGCGTAGGTATACGTTATTTTTGTTGGGAACCAATCAACTAGGTCTCAACCATAGATATAGTAAGGTATAGATCAGCTGACAGCTCGATAACGCGTAAATAATTTTGATTTGGCAATGTGTGCGTTGGATAGTGATGTAAGTTTTAAGATTTAGACTGACTATCGATAAAATGATAAAACAAATCAGTTTCTTTAACGAACTCGCTCATTCCAATAATCATCTTCAACTAATAAAACAAAACAGACATAATAAATAATAAATTAAAACAAACATAATTAATTCGTTTTTATTTATTTCACCAGCAACGTTAGTCAACAATACACACAAATACAATTTTATAAGGGAATACATACACTCGGCTTTTAGAAACATAAACCTACTTATAATTTTTAAATTAACTAAATCGAATTAACTGACAATATCTGCTGTAGAACTTTTTCCATTAATGTGTTAGGAGAAAATGTTCCAAATATTTAGGATAAATATCGACAATATACCTTGTCGATAAAGTCAAGCCCTAGTGTATATGTACCTAAAAACTTTTCTACTAAAATATTGCAAATATGTAACAATGCGACATATTTCTATGTAAAATATAAACAGTAACAATGAAATTGAAATTAATATGTACCTAAAACAAAAAATATCAGTAATTATGACCTAAAATAAAAACATTTAAGTTGTGATAACATCCTGAGAATTTATCTGTGAAACATGCAATAGATTGTTTGCATGATTTACATCACAGGCACTCACGGAAAAAACAACCGTTGTATTTAATAGTTATAATCATATATAATAAACAAGATTTATAACACAAATAAATCAAAAAACCGCGAAGCTAATTTCATGCTAGAATACTGTAGACTACCTGTCATTCAAATGTTTCACAATGACATTAGATTTGCTTTCCTCTTCCATCTTGCTATGTTTCCGTATAAGATTTTCTTCGCGCTCACACGCTTTGGTCATCTATACGTTGTACTATATCTATCGTCCCAACAATAAGGTGGCCGACCATCCTCATCATCGGTATGTAAACTTGTTTTTGTATTTACGTAACAAAAACGTTCCTTAATCGTTACATACGCTAATTTTATACGTTCTAATACATTTTAAGCAAAATATACGCTATATATATAACTCTTATATAACTGCAATTTCTTTTGTACTGTCATTCTTGTATCCGGCGAAAACAGGTAGTATATTTTTAGTTTGCAAAGTTATAATCATAGTTATCTTTTAAAATTATTCCGGTTATCATATGTCAAACTATTACTATCTCAACACTGCATACGCTGATAACGTGTTTATAATATCCTCTGTCTACGGATGTTCACAAAAAAATGACATGCCCATATCATTAACCCATCATGCCTATCAACCGGCGAGCGCGTAAGTATATTTTATCTATAGCTCATCTAAATTAATGTAAAATTATATCCTTTCTTTTTATTTATTTTGTAAATTACGGACATTGGTTAGATATGCGGCTTAATGCGTCGTTATGGTCACCATTAACACAAGCATAAATTCAGTATTTCCACTTTGAAAAATCGCAAAATCACTGACCCGCAACCATAAAATTAAAACATTGACGTAAACATTTCCTTTTATTTAGGCACGAATTAAACAAAATAATTAGTTTACGAGCTTTTAATCCAATATTAATTTATTTAAGGATCGCTACACAAGTGCCCACTTTCCTTTGAGCGAACATCAATCTTTTTTCATTCATATTATAACCTTTTAATAAAAGGGGCAGGTACCTTCACTTTATAGGACAACTTAATAAAAAAGGATGAAGTTCAAAAGAAACCGTTTCGGGTGTAATTTATGCTTAAGAAAAATGGATGTTAAGGGACACGTTCGAGTTTTATTGTTCTTTCAATTGCTTGGTAATAACGTATTCATATATGCCAATATTTGTACCGTATATCGTAGATAGCGAATCTAATATTGTGTAGCTTGTAGGCATATGCAAATATATATACATATATTATATCAATTCATATAGTATTTTACGCGAGTGTCGTGTAACGGAATGTGTAAATCAAAGAAATCGAATATTTGTTTGTAAATGATATAGCTCTTTAGTACCTTGTTTAGCTCGTGTGGCAATTAAGACAACTTTGTGTTACAAAGCTTATTACTGTTTTGTTGTAAATGTCGAATTAGCAAGTAAAATTAAACAGAGAAAACATTGTCATTTATCGGTTGACCTCCAATGAGAAAGAGAACGTGTATACATCTCCTCAGAAAGAATATTTAACAAGTTATTTTCCAATAGTGACTCGTGTTTCTGTAAAACTGCAACATTGGTAAAATTTATTATTAAAAAAAAACTAAGAGAAAAACGTGTATGAGAGTAGAATTGCTAGCATGTCTATACTATATAGATATACTCGTACTTCTGGGTGGCCGAACAAATTAGATCTATCACGTGATATTTATTTATATAAAGAAGGAAATGCTTAAAAAATATAAATAAGGTATTATCACCGAAGATAAGAGGAGGGTGTAAGGCTAAATCGAAAGCCCTGGAGCATATGTGAGACCCTTGTCAGAGGGCAGTCGTCATTTCACGGGTATCTTGCTCCTGCAGGCAATTACAATGTGATAGACCACTCACCAGCCCTTGTAGATCCACTACGCCTCCTTCAGTGATACTATTTGTGGAAGATTTAGAGCTGTCTTTGGATTTGGAGAGGTCTTGATAGAGTGGACGTTAGTTCGTACCAAGTGTTTGGTCCAACGGTCGGATTGATTGAGCTTTGACTCAGTTCGCTGTGTCTCAATAATTAAGTAGTAGCTGCTGTAAGTATCACTCAGTTTTGTATTTTCTGAATTTTAGATAGGTACAAGAACACAGTTCAAAAATATTAATATATAATATATAACCCAGTTAGTCTTTACACATAGATTCAAGAGATTATAATTAACCAAGCTACTAAAAATTTATCTTAGAATTATTAGGTTTCGTTTAAGTGTGACAGTTTTCTGGCAACAAAGTTACATTTTGGCGACAAAGTCACCCCTTTATATTCGTATCACCCAAGAAGTTTTGTGTTTATTTAGAAAAAAAAAATTCTTTGACATTATTGTGTAGAAATTTTCTGTTGGGATGTACCTATATAAAAATCGATGTGCGTATGTTCCCTTTTGGCTCCAAAACGGTTCAGCATATTTTGAGCGAGGGAAAAGTTTGGTTGCGATTGGCAATAGATTTTATTTTCATTTCATTTTTTTTGGTAATTTTATACTCAATGCTACCTGTGCGAAAACGTGACGGGTCCCTAGTTTGTAATAAAATACTTAGTGCTATGGTTAAATTTTTTTTAAACTTGTAATGACTTTGTATTATTTTTTCTTCAACCCCTTTTCTATCTCACTGTTTGTACACGGGTCTCCTATAGGGGTGAGCAGGATTAGGTCATAGTCTATCACGCTGCCTAGTTCTGTTTTGAGTTTATGATAACACTTGTCTTAGTAATGGTCACGTAGGTACATATTTCTTATCGACATATAGGAAACATGAAATCTTTTCAACGAGCACTTCAATAGTCAATAAAAGGCACATGAGTTGAAAACATATAAAGGACGTCGCTCAATATAAGATGTTGTACCTCATGACGACATAAATATTAAAAGTCAGTTTTTATTGTAGGTACATCGAATGTTTATTGAAATATTTTTTTTAATTATTTGAGTTTATTGGTACGACTCTATATTTATAATGGCTATATTATTACTCACATTTTTAACTGACTTTAAAAAAGGATGTTCTCAATTTATCGTCATACATGAATAGACAGATTGCAAAATTGTTATTTTCTTTTTTTTTGTTTGAAAGGTTTTTATTCAGAAAAAAAATCATAAAGATCAGGCGGGGCTTTATGCTTGCTTGCCATTCTCGTAGTATAAAAACCCACAGAATTTGGCTTATGTGTACAATAAATAATTATGGCTAGCCATCTTTGTATAAGAAAGCAAATAAATACAGGGTACAGGCGCAATGTTTTGTTTTGCCATTGCGTAAATTGTCTACTTACGACAATAAAGTTATACGTAAGCCTAGCAACATTTTGTTTAACATAATTTTGTAGTTTAGTAAAAGTAGGATTATTAAAGTATTTCCTAGGCTTAGGATTGACACACAGGGAGGTGACGTCATAGCGCGAACCAGGAAGAACGCGATCCTTGCGCTGACCCGAACCGCCACCAGTGACAGGAACATTGAGCGGTGCAAGCGCGAGTACGTGCGCCTGGCGCCTGATGCCGGATGGGCTATATCGGGTGCCTTGGAAGTAATGGCACACTGTTACAGTATTCCACTATTACAGAGGTAGAGACAGCATACGGCGGGTTTATTTAGTGGGTTTCATTGTCCCGACCGACGGGGTGTGTGGTTATTACATTTGTTCTCGCGACAACAAAAAAAATGAAAAGAATGCTTGACTTTGATCAGAATCTGTTTATTTTTTGCAACCATCTTCCATCCACCAGCCTTTCAACGTCCACTACTGGACATAGGCCTCCCAAAGAAAACGCCACAACGAGCGGTCCTGCGCCGATCTCATCCAACGGCTCCCCGCCGCTTTGACCAGATCGTCGGTCCATCTGGTGGGGGCCATCCTTCGCTGCGCCGTCCTATACGTGGTCGCCACTCGTGAACCTTTTTTTCCTAACGGTCGTCGGTCCGTTGAGCAATGTGGCCTGCCAATTGCCACTTCAGCATGCCAACCCGAACCCGTTTATTTTTTAACGAAGTTTAATTTTAAAACATTTCTTTTTCTGATA
Source organism: Leucoma salicis (assembly GCA_948253155.1). NCBI lineage: Eukaryota > Metazoa > Arthropoda > Insecta > Lepidoptera > Erebidae > Leucoma > Leucoma salicis. Next base: position 25,160,570 of record OX411804.1, on the reverse strand, counting down.
TGGAGGGTGAATAATCTTCGAAATAGCAAAAATTTTATTTCTCGAGACCAGTCCCTCATCATTATAAACGTACTATCTCATATTTTTAACTAACTGACAAAGTCCGCGCACGGTAAACAGAATTACATATCACGTCACCCTTGTAGTTATAAAGAGCTAGCTATGAAACCATAACATATTGAATGTAAATATCAGTAGGTCAATTACGTTTTGCTCAGACTTTCAATTACCTACTGAGTAAGATCCAGAAGTCTACGCCGCGACTAATGGAAGTTAGTAATTATCACCTATTGCATTACTGGTGTACTGACTGACCGTGTGGGGCCGGCTTTAGAATTGTCCCACCCTTCTCTACCGTAGTCGGTAGAGTCGTAAGAGCTGACTGAGGGAATACAGGGGGAGTGGGCAGCAGCACTCTCTCGAGTATTAACAACATCCACTGCGATCGCCAACGGACCGCTCGTTATGGCGTTCTCTTGGGGAGGCCTATGTCCAGCAGTGGACGTTGAAAGGTTGATGGATGGATGAATTGCATTACTGGTGGTATGGTTGGGTACCAAGAGGCAGTACTCACTTGCTATCGGGCTATTGATATTCTGCTTATTGTCTGTGTATTGGAGTGTGACATGTCTGCCTGAAACCGTCTCTGTTTACCCCTCGCAGTAACATGTTTACACTGCGTTGCCTTCGTTAGTGCGTGCTGTCGTACCTAAATTGTTTTGTTAAGCTCTACGAGTATATGCTCAGTCTCACTAAGACTGGCGGATAAATTTGTTACATTCAGTGAGACTTGAAAATACTTTGCAAAGGTACTACATATAGATAGCCTACTTAATTAAGTAATAGTTAAGTAATAGAATACGCATTTTCGCAATTGTGTTTATAATATGCATGAGATTTTTTTAAGGACAATGGGAGGCTAGGCATTGATAGCCTAGTGATAAAACTAAGGACTGTGAATACATAGCATATAGCATCACGCGTGTGATCCCCGAAGGGGTAGGCAGAGGTGTATTACACACCCACGATTCGCCAGCTATTTTTAAGTGCAACGTAATAGGGGGCGAGGCTATTGACGTCTACCAGGCACATTTCCAAACTCCGGGCTGCTAATGAGATTTTTTTTTAAATATTTACGAAAAATCTTAATAACACTGCCTGACCCGGGGTTCGAATCCAAGACCTCATGATCAGCAGTCGCTTACACTACCACTGCATCACAGTGGCAGGCAAAAACAATGGTATCGAGTTCGATCCCCAGTCCAAGGTTCAGACATCGTACGGCACAAACCTCTAACTTTAGAGGTTTTTTGAAATTATGTGTGTATTTTTTTACAATTTGTCACTGCTCTGTGAAGGAGGAAACATCATGAGGAAATATGCATGCCGATGAGTTACGATGTGAAAGCGTAACAAGCAAACAAACGCACTTTGGCAAATATCAGATTAGTAGGTAAGAATTCATGAAAGCGATTTGCGGTTATTTTAAAAAATGCCCCATCTATATTTTGTATATCACAGTTTAATATTAATTTTGTGACATCAGATGGCGCTTATTTGATTATCGATTATTTTTATTATCGATCGGTTCTTACGCTACACGTATTAATCTAGATTCCCTTCCTTAAAAAAATTACCTGCTTATGAAATACGTAAAGATTTTTACAAATCCGACTGGTAGTTACAGAAATTATCTCGTTTTTGTATATTTATATATAACGGTTACAGTAGCATTTTATGGTCATTTGCACAAATAATTAGGTATACAAAAATACACAGTTATTATAATGATCAGGCTTTATAACTCTAGTCAAGCAAAACATCATTATTCAGTTTTACCCCTTATATTGAATGTACAATTGAAAATTCGACTTTATTTTAATTAAATAAGGTCCACGCTTTTCATTGGTGGATAAATAATTTGTACATCGTTAGTTTTATGGTGAAGGAGTATTCACGTTGTGGATATAAATGATGTTTGCAGTTTGGGGTACACGCCTCGTTAACGATTTGTCGGAGTGTCGGAAAAAATTACATAGTTGATAAGTTTTTTTAAATTCACGGTTATATTATGTACTAATGATTTGATTTATATTATGCTGGAGAAATTTGTTTTATTTTGAGTTGAAGATTTAATATCATTAAAATATCATTTAGCTAAGTCACTTGATAGTTTTTTTTAAATAAAACTACGTTTACGGAATCTATCGCGTTTACTTGATTTTACTACTATCCCGACGTTTCGAATACTTTAGAGCATTCATGATCACGGGAGGACTTAGATGATTGATGTCCAAGGCTGATATGTTATTTCAACGGTTTCATCTACCCACATTATATGGTTTTACAGAATTTTTGGTTTTATTTTAATCCACCTAATATTCGTTTGGAAACACAGTGAAAATATATACTTCAAATTTTTTATGCTTACAATGTATGAGACTTTAAATTAGTATATTAAAATGAGTATAATAGTCCTCTTTAAATTGTAAAATTTTTGTTTTTATAATACTTTCTGATATTTACGCGAATGTTACACATTTTGAAATAAAACTACGTTTACGGAATCTATCGCGTTTACTTGATTTTACTCCTATCCCGACGTTTCGAATACTTTACAGCATTCATGATCACGGGTGGACTTAGATGATAGACGTCCAAGGTTGATATGTTATTTCAACGGTTTCATCTACCCACAGTATATGATTTTACAAAATTTTTGGTTTATTTATTTTAACCCACCTAATATTCGTTTAGAAACACAGTGAAAATATTTACTTCAAATGTTTATGCTTACAATGTATGAAACTTTAAATTAGTATATTAAAATGAGTATAATACTCCTCTTTAAATTGTAAAATTTTTGTTTTTATTTAGTGCTCAAAAATTCTACCACAAACTACCAATTACTACCAGTAAGAAGAATCTTGGTTATTAGTTTATATTATTAAATATATTGATTTTGCCAAAAGCTAAGACTAAGAAGCTACCACCGGATCGGAACGCGGCCTGACTGAGAAAGATCCGGCCAGAAAACTCAGTAGGCAACAACTGTTATGGATTATTAAATTTTGTACGGAATTACTGAGAGCTAATAAGTTTATTTTTTTTAAAAGGCAGAAAACTAACTAATCACTACTGTGGGTTTTATCTACACAATAAGCGCTAACTGTGTCTTGCACATAGCTGATGTGAAGCACCGTCGCTATACAAAGTCTGCAATTTGTGAGCACACACAGGACCACACCCGCCATTACATTAGGTTTGAAAAACCTCAAATCCTCGCGAAAGAACATCGATATCACCCTAGAACGACACGTGAGGCTATTGAAATTAAGAAACATCCCAATTTCAATAGAGAAGATGGCTGGGTCTAACCATCAAGCTGGAATCCTGTGATAGGCCTCACCAAACAGAATACAAGAAGGCACACCACAAGATTGCAAGACACAGTTAGCGCTTATTGTGTAGATAAAACCCACAGTAGTGATTAGTTTTTTTGGCTTTAAAAAAAAAACTGATTAACTCTCAGTAATTCCGTACAAAGTTTAATAATCCATAACAGTTGTTGCCTACTAAGTTTTCTGGCCAGATCATTCTCAGTCAGGCCGCGTTCCGATCCGATTGTAGCTTCTTAGTCTTAGCTTTTGGCAAAATCAATATATTTAATAATATAAACTAATAACCAAGATTGTTTTCTTACTGGTAGTAATTGGTAGATTGTGGTAGAATTTTTGACCACTAAATAAAAACAAAATTTTACAGTTTTAAGAGGAGTATGATACTCATTTTAATATACTAATTTAAAGTCTCATACATTGTAAGCATAAAAAATTTGAAGTAGATATTTTCACTGTGTTTCTAAACGAAAATTAGGTGGGTTAAAATAAATAAAACCAAAAATTTTGTAAAATCATATACTGTGGGTAGATGAAACCGTTGAAACAACATATCAGCCTTGGACGTCTATCATCTAAGTCCACCCGTGATCATGAATGCTGTAAAGTATTCGAAACGTCGGGATAGTAGTAAAATCGAGTAAACGCGATAGATTCCGTAAACGTAGTTTTATTTCAAAATGTGTAACATTCGCCTAAATATCAGAAAGTATCACTTGATGGTGATTTAAGGCCTTAGAGATATCTATATTTATTCTTCATTTCTTCTCTTGATTTAGTTTAAAATTAACTAACTTTTAGGTTATGTACTCGTATATCTCAGATTCCCGATATAGTAACGTCATAAAATGTGTACTAGTTTTTAAGTCTAATGGGACAATCTAATCAAGAGCTATTAAGTAAAAGAAACTGCGTCAAAATCCGTTTAGTAGTTTTTGCGTGATGCGCAAACAAACTCACAGACAAAAGATCTAAAAAAATTGTTTTGTGTTCAGTCCTATAAAGCCTAATACAATATTTTTTTCTCAAATTTCTTAAATGTACACACCCAGCTCTGTTACAGATTTATAATAGTTGGATAACAAATTACTGATGTTGCCCATAACGAACAAAAATGTTATGATAGAGCTTATATTAACAACATACTCTTTGAGGGAATTGTGTTACTCAGTACCTCTTCTCATTTTTTTTTGTTAAATTAATAACAAAATGACTTAGTATTCTATTAAGTCCGCCTTATGTTAATGAAAAGTGTAAAATACATAAAAAATAAAAGCAAATTATATTGACACAAAAAGTTATGTTTCCGCCCGGGATCGAACCGGGGGCCTTCTGCGTGTTAGGCAGATGTGATAACCGCTACACCACGGAAACTATGCGCAGAAATCCTAAATTACTTATAATATTATTAATACTAAACTTTAATTTGTGTAATGTTCTCGATATAAAATATTACTTTTTGACTATCTTATACTAGCGCATTACTTACGGTTTCGCCCGCGTCGTATTGTAAATTCATTTTGGATAGAATATGTGTCCTTTCTTAGTGCTCACCCACAGTATCAAAGAAACACAATTATACATTTTCACGGGCTTAGCTCCAGGAGTTCGGGCTGTGCTTTGATATGTCAGACAGTTTTTCAGTTAAATTCAAATTCAAAATCGTCAAGAATTCACCGACACGAGCGCCTGAGGCAAGTGTGTCCGCAATAAAAAAGTGGCGATTACAATCGCTACTAGCGGCCGGATCCCGTATACGGCTCCGATTCCGCCTTTCATGAAAACAACTCGGCAAGAAACTCATGGGCCATTTTTATAATTCAACGATTTATTCCAGTTTAATATAACTTTTATTTTATTTATATTCTTTATTGGGACAAATAACAGTTATACATTGTGTGTTTTTTATAATAAAACTAATAATATATGTATAAAAGTAAATGCATAACCCACACCAATGTCCTCAAATTACTAAAGAACAATAGTTTTCCTAACAAGTCATGTGCATCTTAAATACTTATTACTGATATATAACAATGATAACAAAATAAAAACAGATTCAGGAACAATTATTGAAATCTAAGACAAATTTTTCAGTATTTCAATTACAGCACCTTTGAATTTAGGTCTTGAGAGTGCAAAAATATCAACATCTGCAAGGTGTGTATTATATATTATATCAAAGAGACGACGGAGAGGTGCCCGTGCACCGGCATTAGTTCTGCACTTCGCAGTGTAAAACAAGCGAGGCACGCGCACCTCACGCCGTAGTACAGTTCTGGGCACCACATAACATATCCGATTAGTAATATTAGTACAATCAAATTTGTTACTGCATATGCCGTGCAGCATTGTGGACATAAGTAGTTTCCGCCAGGACTCCAAACTTAGTAGGTTATATTATATAAATAAAATGACATGAAAAATGAAAATTAATAAATGACGACAAGCCCATTTTGTTTTTTCTATCCGTTATTATTTTATATAATGTATATAGATGTTGTATCTACGCGGGGATATCAACCGCGAGAATAATTACTTGTATAAAGCTGTAACAGAAGCTTTGCCTGTACTGTTTATCTGATTGTTTGTTTTGCGTGATACAAAAATTACCTACTACGGAGTTTCATTAAACTTTTTGTGATTTTTATTAAACTCTTTATAGCTCTATTAGATTTAAAAATTGGTACCTACCTATACCTACGTTTTATCCAGTTATATTAGGAACCTGAGATATTATAACCTAAAATCTAGCTTTGTTCGCTCCGGAGACGCGGGTAAAGGCTAGTTATATTACTACGTGTATACTATCGCATAAGTTTTAAACTGACCTTCACCTTTTGCGCAGTCCTCATGTAACCCTTTACCTCCGCCGCAGACAAAAGCTAGTTAATTGGCTATATATCTCAGATTAACGACATAGTAGCAAGATAAAGTGATTACCAATTTTAAAGTTACAGCCTGCAAAAAGTTTTGTTATAATCCATTCAGTAGTTTTTGCGTGATTTATAAATAGATAAAATAAAAAATAAAAACTAGACGTTGCGGGAAGTCTAGCAGATGTGAAAACATCGAAATTATTTTGTAGAAATAAAATGATCATAACTTGACAAACTACTCCTCAAGACGAATGAAACAAGTATAAACTCGATAGGGTTGCGTAGTTTCATTACGGAGTTACTGTGGCCACCTTCCAGCTCCATCGTCAGACTCTAGATACCATCTAGAGACAAAGTACTCGTCAAGACATATCATACGAGCCCAAACTCGATGGAGTTATCTCGTTTTATAACTGAGTTCCTAGGGCCACCTTCTAGCTCTATCATTAGACCCTGGATACCATCTAAAGACAAAGTACTCGTCAAGACGAATCAAATGATTCCAAACTCGATGGGGTTGCGTCGTTTCATTAAAGAGTTGCTTTGGTCACCTTCCAGCTCCATCATCAGACCCTGGATATTATCTATGACTAAAGTTCTAGTCAGGACATTTCAAACGAGCCCTAACTCGATGGAGTTGTGCCATTTAATTACAGTTTCGCGTGGCCCCCTTCCAGCTCCATCATCAGACCCTGGATATTATCTATGACTGAACATCTAGTCAGGTCATTTCAAATGAGCCCTAACTCGATGGAGCTGTGCCATTTAATTACAGTTTCGCATGGCCCCCTTCCAGCTCCATCATCAGATCCTGGATACCATCTAAAGACAAAGTACTCATAAAGACAAATCAAACGTGTCCAAACTCGACGGGGTTGCGTCATTTCATTATAGAGTTACTGTGGCCACCTTCCAGCTTCATCATCAGCCCTTGGATACCATCTAGACACAAATTACTCGGCAAGACGAATCATACGAGCCCAAACCCGATGGAGTTGCACCGTTTCTTTATAGAGCTCCTATGTCCACCTTCCAGCTCCATCATCAGATCAGCTCCATGATCAGATCAGCTCCATGTCACCATAATATTCCATTGTCACGTGATATACACATGCATGTAAAATTTCATCTCAATCGGAAACCGGGAAGTGTGTCAAATTTAACTTGCAAGATTTGAACGGGACTAGTACAATAAAAGCGTCGCCACGCTAACAGCCGATTATACCCCCCTCCGCATTAGATGTTTCACATCAAAAAAGTGGTTTGGAGACACCTAAATAGCCTAACACAGTATTATTTTCTCTAGCTCTGTTACAGTTTTACAATAGTATAGATAGATATCTATGCAGGTATTATTATTTGTAAATATTATATATTATCTTGTAGATATTATAATGCCTATCTAATCAATATGATTATTATTTAAAATCAGGTTAATGTTCTGCAATAGTTTTACAGCTACAAAATATATTTATTTGTGATTGCAGTAATTTTAATTAAAATTATGATAAACATTGTTCAATAATTAATTCAGAAAACCTTTCAGGGTACGATAATTGCTATTTAACAATGTAAATTGGTATAATTTGTTAAGAGCTCAAGGAATTACAGAAACTTATAAACAAAGCCGTTTTGGGGTAATGTAACGGAATATTTTGTTTAAATAAAATGTCGATTTATAACAACTTACTGCTACCCGCGACTTCGTCCGCGTGGAATGTAGCAATATTTTTTTTAAATTAACCCTATTTTTTTCTAAATTAAATGTAGTCTAACTTACTTTCTAATATCCGCTATCTGTTAGTGAAAGTCGCGTCCCAAAAAATGCAGCTATTCGGGATATTTAAAAATTGGTATATCGCCGTACGTATCTGTCATATGCATTTCATAAGAAGCTATTATTTAGACATTACAAACAGACACTTTAATTTTATTTATTTGTATAGATTTATAGTAGTGGAGATTTCGGCTTATTTCCGATAAGGCAGAATTGTATATTTTAAGAGAATTGAAACGGCGGGAAAAATGTTCCTGACCGTATACCCTGTCTTTCTGGACAACGAACAGTAATAAGGCCCTCATCTAGTAAGCCCGCCGTGTGTTTTCTCTCCTCTTGTATTTGAGGACCACTGTAACTATTGCTTTTGACATTATGCCAGCGGTCCCAATAATTTTCAACCAAAATTTAACAAAACTAACATTATTTTTGCTATAGATTAGGGGAATATCCAATATACTTACATCTTTAATTATGGTGATTTTCGAAGTATCCAGTAAAATGAACACCCACAACAAGCGCGTAAGGAATATTCTGATACCGGTAATTTGAAACTGGTTGACATGGGTGGGCAATTTGCCATTGTTTATGGCATCGAACAATTTATGTACGTGCCATTCTCGTATATTAACGGTGCTCTGTGTAATCCAAGTTATAGAGTAGGTAATATTTATGTTGGTTATGAATTTGCGATTTTAAAATAGTACTTGCTGTATCTAACGGTTTTGTTAGCCGTTTACTTCTAAATAGGCTGATGTTATGTATTATAGTCTAATAGTAACTTCTCTAAAAGAAAGTTTTCAGATTTATTATTTTATTAAATAACGGATATAATACTTTCTGATATTTACGCAAATACTCGATGTTATAAAACTAACCGCAATTTCAGGATTTTATTAAGTGATATATTATTATGTTTTTTTTTAATAGTTCTTGGGTGGCAAACAAGCATACGGCCCATCTGATGGAAAGCGGTTACAGTAGACCACACGCTAGGAACATTAGAAGCATCACTAGTGCGTCGCCATCTACAAGGAATAGGGATAGAAACTTGAAAGGAAGGATACTAAGGAGAGGATAGTGACAATAATTAAGAGAAGATAGGAATTAATTAATTCTGAGAGTATCGATTAAGAGAGGCAAATATTTAGATATTTTTATATATATTTTTAGCATTTGACATGCTTAGCAAAATACATTAAACACAAAGTGAAAAATGTGTAATCGAAAATAACAGTCAATGTCAATGTATGAAAATAATTCCGACAGATGGTGCAGGCGTCACCCAAAGACGTTAAGTATGAATCTGTTATCGAAATTAGCAGTCAGGAGCAATTGTCACGATGGCTGAATTGGCAAAGCATCTGGACGGTATCCAGGAGATGCAGGTTCGAATCCTGCTCGTGACTGTTATTTTCGATTTCACATTTTTCACTTTGTGTTTAATGTAAGAGAGGCAAAGTTTATATTCGTAGAGCCTTGCTTATCCCAGTATGAGTAGGCCGGCTCGATCGAAGAAGTACCACGAAACGACGTGAAACAACAGTAGGTAGTCCTACTGTTGTGTTTCGTATGGTGAGTGAAAGCGCCGGAGGCCTGGACCACCTCCCTATCCTCTCCTTAATATCCTTCTTATCTTCTTCTTATGGTCCTTCGTCTCCATCTGCTTTCACTTGGAGGTGGTGACGCGCAAGTGATGCCTCTGGTGTTGCTAGTATATGTAACAGTTTGTGATTACCACCCACGTAGTATATTTAAAAAAATATTATTTTTGCATCATAGATAAACATGTTTTTTTTTATCATCTCGAGTGGCCCCAAATTGCCTTGATTTTTCTTTATTTGGTGAATTAAGATTCTACGCGCGACATGCTGCAGTATTAAGTGTTAAATGCCAACATATTTCTTAATTTTTTAGCTTAGTACTAGTGAAGAAAAGTTAAGGTTTTTAATGGTGCTGTCTTTTATCTTGATATGCACGTAGCATATAGTGGAAACACACCTTAATCTGGTGTTCTATCATAAAGATTAGGCTTTGTGTACGGCTCGACGTAATCACGAACAAAGTGTGCCCTACAAACAAGTCGATCTTAAACAGGGTTTGCATAGATTAACGCGGTATTCGCTTTCAGAACACATTTCGTATGCCACAAAGTTACGTTTTGTGCGATTTTTAAAGTACTAGCTGTTACCCGCAACTTTTTCTATGTGCACTTCATTTTTATCATATCTTTAAATGTGCCCGGTAGACGTCAATAGGCTCGCCCCCTATTACGTGGGACTTAAACATAGCTGGCGAGTCGTGGGTGTGTAATACACCTCTGCCTACCGCTTCGTGGAATACAGACGTGATGCTATGTTTATGTTCAAATGAGTATAATGTTTTTCTTAACGTCTTTCTCTAAACATTCGAAAGCCTAATGAGCTACTGGTTGCACTTAATAGTACTAAACTGAGACTTCTAAGACACTGGTTATTATTATTAATGAAATTATGAAACATTACAAACATTTCAATAATTTCAGAGATGTGTCCTAGTGAACAAACAAATAGACTGACAGACTAAAAAAATAATATTAAAACGTTGTTTTGTATTATATTACTTTCTATATGTGGTGTGGCCTTGCTTCTCTCAGCTTGAATGGGCTGACTCGTCCGAGGAAGTACTTACTACTCTCTCACTGAAAATCAGCGTAAAGCAACGATAGGCGAGTGAGAACGCCAGTGGTTCAAACCCCCTTTATGTATGCCTTCTTCTCCACCTTCAATCCCTTTCCTTAGCCCTGGCAATACGTCCGGCGGACCACTGAAGTAATGTTACATAGTTCCAGTGATCTGCTAGTACTTATAGGCGTAGAGACGGCACACGGCAGGTTTATTTAGTGGGTGGGGGCCCTTCACTACCCTGTTTGTTGCCCCGAACGACAGGGTGTGTGGTTAGGTACATTTTTTCCCTCCTTAACAAAAAAAGGTCTGACTATGCGCGAGTGGTGCCTCTGCATTATTTACAAATCCCTAAAAACTTGTCGCTATCTCTTATAGACGATACCATTGCCTCTCCTCAGTCGTCGACGAACGGCAATCTGCATAATACACAGACACACTGCTATAAAAATGGTAATGCACTGCACTGGCTTTGCTCGGGAGTAATAGGTCTCTTGTTCGACAATTTTGTGATGCCTTTACTCGGTGTACATCTGTAAATTTTAATCAGAACTTATAGCTATAAACTATGTATTCGGAGCTGTGCGAAGTTTATTTAAGTAGGGGGTGGGTTAGACTGAATGCGTTATACCAAATTATATAATGATCTGGTCTTCCAGAATTACATTTATCATTCTGCAATGCTTAGGAAGAATACTCGCCTTAAGACAGAAGCAACTCGGCTGTTTCCTAAATTAAACCAAAAGACGTTGAACGTCACCCAAGACGTTAAGAATGAATTCAAATCGGTCAAGCCATTTTTGAGATTTAGCGACACTAACGAACAACAATTGATTTGTATATGTAGATAGAAGTACGGCGATTCACGATGTAATTTTATAGTGATTTTTAGAATTTTATAAAAAAATACTAGATTTTTATTAGTTTCTAGTAAATCCTGATCATGTCAAATGCTGATTTCGTGCCATCAAATTGTGATATAACAAAGCTTAATAGGAACAATAATGTATGCAAATATATCCTGGCTAGCCTAGATGGCGCGGTTCTTATAATACTAAAATGTGAGGTAGAAATTGGGAGTTTTAGCAGGTTCCTACGATAGCTTAGCGGTCTAAAGCAGCCCGCCGGAAAAACGCAAGTTCAAAACCTACTCGTTGAAAATTTCTTTTATTACTCTCACGAAAAATTGTTTCTAAGTTGTTTTTATAAAAATAAAACCTTTTCAAGAAAGCGCCTCCCGAGCATCAATCAGAAAATCTATTAAGAAAAATCAAAGCGTACTTAAGGCGCACCCTGGTTTATTCATTCCAACCCTTATTTGTCTACCATGATCGTTCTTTTATTCTTTACCCCTTGGAAAGAATAATAAACAATAAAATAAGCATTCAGTACCCACTAGTGTCACAGTGAGAGCGCAAAGGAAGCAATAATCGTAAAGTGAGCCGCGTATATCCGGCTCTGCTTGCAACTGGATAGGGTTGTCAACATTTTAATAGTGGTAATATACATCTGATATTTTTTATAACACTTTTAACAAGAAAAGTGTTGTGGAGGAAAGAGGAGTATTTATGATAATAATCCGACGCAAAGGACATTTCCTGTAATTATGCGTGATAGTGTTACTAGTCGTAGGTTGTAACAAAGCTTTACTTTTATGGAGAAACGTGAGAAAATCTCTTTGAAGAAAATATAAAAGTTTATGGTTAAGAAAATTCGAGCTGATGGTTAAGGTATCGAAGTTCTACGTGGTATGCGCATTTAAGCTATAACTATGCAAGGATGCAAATTGCATTAATTGGTGGTATGGGTTAGTGTTAGTTCACAAATTATGATCGCGGATTAGTCAGCTTTTGATGAAAGGCAAATTAAAATTATGCATTATTGAAATAAAATATGTGTGGTGACGGACTAAGAATATAAGTGTCACCCCATTCTTTCCCACGGGTATCGTACGAGGCGACTAAGGGAAGTAAGCAATTATCACCTATTGCATTACTGGTGGTAGGGCTGGGTACCAAGTGGGAGTAGTCTCTTGTCATCGGGCTCGAGAGGGTTGGTATTACCATCTCCCGTGTCACCAGCCATGAAGCATATCAGTGTGTTGTGGTTGTAGCAGGAGATAGCCGTTTATTATTTTATTTCATATCGGTGCAATTAAATGGTAAGCAGCCGCTTGACAATACTCTCGGTCCATGAGTTACGATTACCATTTACCCTCAGATGAGCCGTGACTCGTCTGCCACCATACGCAATAAAAAAAACCTAAAATAGTACCTTCACAAACAAGTTCTGCCGCAGCCAAAACCTGGTTTTTAGGTTACATCTTAGTTCCCGATACAGTAGGACAAAATGTATACCAGTTTTTAAGTATAATCAATAATATTTTGATTTGTATTTTAGTACATGCTCAGCTACTTTAATAAACAAATTATTTGTGAAAGTGCAAAAGAAGACCTTTACTGCAAGCAGGATTTGAACCTGCGTCCCGAACACTTCTTCGGATTGGATGGGACGCAGGTTCGAATCTTGCTTGCAGTACCTAATAGTATAAAATTCGTTCAGTAGTAGTTTTTGCGTGATGCCCTTTTTTTTTTTTTTTTTTTTTTTTTTTTTTTTTTTTTTTTTTTTTTTTTGTTATGGCGGGAAAAAATGTTCCTAACCGCACACCCCGTCGTTCGGGGCAACGAACAGGGTAGTGTGGGGCCCTCACCCACTAAAGAAACCCGCCGTGTGCCGTCTCTCCGCCTTTGTTGGCGGGCCACTGGAACTATGTTACATTCCTTCGGTGGTCCGCCGGCGGCTTACCCTTTCGGGTACCCTCTACTGAGCGACGCATCCGCACATGGAGCGTCGCACCTTCGCGGGAGGCCTTGCGGGTGGCGGACGTTCCCCGGTCCATCCACCCGCAGCCTCAGCTAGGGCGGCATGAGGCGCAAGTATCTGCGCCTGCGCCGCCCCGGTCGCTGGCGGCGGTTTGGGTCAGCGGAAGAATCTTCCTCCCTAGCCCTCTCCGCCGCTTCCTTCCGCGAGATAACCTCCTCGCAGAAGGCAGCGACCGCGGCCCAATTCCTGTCACTGCCAAGCATCGCTCTGACGACGCTCGGCAGCGAGAGGTCCCTCCCTATTTCCGCGACGAGTTCACGGCGCTGCTCGGCCCAAGCCGGGCACGACTCGAGCGTGTGCCGCGCCGTGTCCTCGTCACAGCCGCAGTGGTGACAGCCCGGAGTCGCTTCCCTCCTTGCGACTATGTGCAGATATCTGCCGAAGCAGCCATGCCCCGACAGCATCTGCACGAGTCGGAAGGTAAGGACTCCATGCCGTCGCCACGCCCACTCCTCCAGCACTGGCTGGAGCGCCCCTACAGTCCAAAGACCGGCCCGGGGCGTCTCCAACCGTGCCCTCCATCTCGCCATGGCAGCTCGGCGGGCGTCGCCCTGCCACCTGGCCACCTCTCTGGGTAGGGGGCGTCCGCCCCCCTCCCGCTCTTGTGACGCCCGCCGATACACTTCAGCGAGCACCTCCGCCTCCAAGTCCCACGGGGGGATTCCGGCCAACGCGCAGGCCGCCTCCGTCGACACCGTGCGGTATCCACGTATGACCCTGGACGCAACGACTCTCTGTGGTCTCCACAGAAGAGCCCTGTTCAGTGCGTCCAGGGACCCCGCCCACACGGGTGCACCGTACAGCGCCATTTGCGTGATGCCCTAACAAACAAACAGACAAATCGACAAGTAGATAATAATTCTAAAAAGAAATGTTCTTGTTCAGAGACGCCTAAATAGCCTAATAGATACATTTATTTGGCTTTTATTACAAACTACAACAATCATCTCCGGTCGTCTCCCTGGTTTTACCCCAAACTTGGTTGGGATTGGCTAAGGAATTCTTAGGTTTTAGGGTGAACCACAAGTTTTTACACGGTGTTTACAAAAATGTTTACATGATAACCCTAATAGACCGTTGTAGTTTTATGCAACTGTTTGTAAAGTTTTGAATTGCTTCCAAGTACCGTTTGTATAAATATTATTGAGCTCATGACTCAGGCTTTTTTTTAATTTTTATTCTAGTTTATTAAAAACTCTGTGCGCAGATTTAAGCAATTGTACTTTTTTAGTTTTGTCAGGTAGTTTTTTTAATTTATTTTTCTTTGCTGTACCTTTGGTGGTAATAAGTTTTATCCTTTACCATAATCAAGTTTTTTTACACTACTACCACTGAAGTAATGTAATACAGTTCCAGTGGCCCGCTAATATCTATAGATGGAGAGACAGCATAATGGCGGGCTTCTTTAGTGGGTGAGGGCCCTACACTACCCTGTTCATTGCCCTGAACGACGGGGTGCACGGTTAGGTACATATTTACCTGCCTTAACAAAAAAAAAGGTGGCTAACGAGACGATAACAACACCAGAGGCATCATTCGCATGGTACCAACTTCAAGGAAAGAGACAGGGGTAAAGTAGAAGGATAATAAGAAGAGAAAAAAGGGTTTAAACCTCCGGAGCCTTTACTCACTATATGAAACTAAACAGTCGGAGTACCTACCTTTGTTTCACACTGTCTATGAGAGGTTGGTACTACCCTGGTCGAGCTGATTCATTCGTGCCGGGAGAAGCAAGGCTCCTAACACTTTTGATTCTAATTATATCTAAAACTTCCTTTTATGATTTTTGCACTCACTCATGATATTTTTGATGCCATTTTTGTTCATTTTGATCTATATTTTAGCACTTGACATGTTCATTTTTGTTATTTAAACTAGTTAAAAAACTGTTTAAAAAAGTTCTGTCTTGGACGTCCGTGTGTTGTAGGTAATGTATGTTAACACGATAACGACCGAAATACTTTACTAATCGAGTCTTATTATTCGTTTACGCTTCAGTGTAATTACGAATAGAGCCTTATAACTTTTCACGGTCTGATTCGATGTGGTTTAATTGTTATTAAATAAACAAAAAAATAGTGAATATTTACGCTCGACTCGACCCTTAAACCAGCGCTATAGCTTATTTCGTGAGAACTACTTCTATAGACCAATATAGACTTACTTCTTAAAATTTGCGCTAGATGGCGTATAAGACATGAGAACCACATTAGTATTTTTTGAAATTAGCGATATCTATGTGATTTATTGAAAACTACTTAGTAAGACCAATACATTATTAGTTACTTATCAAATAATCAATTTTATTGTGAAAAATGAAGATTATGAATCGTGCACTTTTGGATTTTCCAAAGTATTTTTTATTGCGTTTGGTGGAAGACGAGCCATGACCCACCTGGAAGTAAATGGTAACCATCATGGACTTAACTATACCGGTAGTATTGTCAAGGCGCTGCTCACCATTTCATTTGTAAGTTATGAAATGAAAGAATTAAAAAACGAATTAACGGCTATCTCTTGCTACAACCAAAACACACCGATATGCTTCATGGCCGGTCACACAGGAGATGGTGGTAACAACCCGCTCGGGCCCGAACAAACGATCGATACAGTACACTCAAACTAACGAATGCATTTTTGCGTTTTTAATATTAGAAAGGAAGTAAGGATTTAACTGCTTAGTGATAACAAGATGAAACTAGAGTAAAGTTAGATTAGGTATGATAATATTGGGGTGCGGTGCCGGTTTACCTCCTCGTGGTGCACCTCGGGCAACGTCGGCATTTGCCGGCGGCTAAATTTCCGGACAGGACGGGCCTCCGCGTGTCCCTCTGACTAAGCAGAGGGCACAGCGTATAGACCAAGATGTAGGGGCCAGCGGGGCCATAGTGGTTCCCCCGGCTTAGGGGTGGGGACAGCGGGGCCAGAGTGGCCCCCCCGTCACCGGTGATGGAGCTGTTGCAGCCTAAGGGCGACGGGTTCACTGCTCGTCTTTGCGAGCAGTGGACATGGTCTGATACAGACCACCGATCGGCCAACCCGTAACCCTGAACTGACAGGACCGGGGGTCTTCGGACTGCGAGGAAGAAAACCTCTATAAAAAGTTACCCTAATCCTGTGCTCTGCCACCAGGCCAGGGGATGCATGGCTGAGGGGAGCTCAGTCGCGAGGGTTTGGCACAATCGTCGCAGGACGCAAAACTTCAACAACATGGCGAACGTGAAAAACACATGTATACCTCCGGAGGGTACCGGGCGCGACGCGTCCGGAGAATCCCTCACAGGGCCGAGTACCCAGACCGGCCCTGTCAGCCCCACGTATCGGAGGGAGGCAACCGACGCCTCATCCGAAAGGGGTCCGGCTGTAAATACGGCCCCTACCATTGCAGCTGCACGGAAGTCGCGTGGCGGCCGAAGATCCCGTAAGGGAAAACCGTCCTAAACCAGGGACGGCTCGATATCGGGCAGCTCAGCTGGCACTTCTGCTGCCGAGATGTCTACAACCAAGGAGAGTGGCCCAAGTGGGGCAGCAAGTACAGCGCAACCAGCGGAAATCTCTGCTGTGGTAGAGCCAATCCCGTCGCGTTTCTGGCGCAAGAGCACCTTATCTCAAGGAGGCGCTGCATCGGAATCTGACGGAAGCTCGATCGAGATGCCTCCCCCGAAAATAACCACTGCTGTCAGGGGTCGAGGCATCGGCAGGCCGGCAACACCTGTTCCACGGGCAGTCTCAGCTTACAGGGCTGAGACATCAAATTTGAAAAGGACGGAGGTGGAGCAGTCCGCGGAGGAGCACCTGGCGGTACTGACGGACAGGCTCAGCCATCCAATTGATGAAGATGGGCCACCCTCGGCATCAAGTATAGTTGAGAGGGCCTCGGACAGCGTGGCCATAATAACAACAGTGGCCACGGGCTCAAAGAATCTGAAGGGCACCTTCGTAAGATGTCTGAAGAATGCTGCCATGGAGCTCTCCGACGTGGTAGCACGGCTGGTGGCACAAAATTAGCGCCTCGGGGCAGAGGTAGGTGAACTCAGGGCGCAGAATCAGCGCCTCGAGGCCAGAGTTGAGGAAATGCGCCTCGGGATGGCCAGTTTGCGAGCGGAACTAGGACTCCCTGAGGCCGTCCCGAGGGCCGCCGCTCCTTGTGCTTCCGCAACACCAGCCGAACTATCGAAGGAGCTGGTCCGCCGGGTTACAGACCGCGTCGCAGCGGTCTTCAACCCGCGGATCAGCGCTCTTGATGCCAGGCTCCCGCCTGAACTACGTGTTCGTCCGCCACTAGCCTCGGACAAGAGGAGGGCCGTGCCACCTTCAGAGCCAACGCCGCTGCCCTGCCAGGGTGGTCGTGTGGCCTCTTTCTCCGCGGCTGTGGTGGCATCGCCGCCAGGGCGCGCCCCAAACCCTAAAAAGGGCACCAAAGCTGGGCAGCCCTTCAAGGCTAAGCCACCCAGGGCCCAGCCGCAGAAGTCTGGGGGCCGGGAGGAATTCCCGGCTTTGCAACATGTTGCTGGGGCTTCGCGAACCCAAGCACCCCGGGATTTGATCCCACCTCTTGCCACCCGCACTGATGTGCCTTCTGAGGAGGGCTGGCATACTGCTGGCGGTGGGAAAAAGTCCCGCGGTATGAAGCGGAGGACTGACACTGCTCAAAAGTGGTGCCTGTTGTACCTGGAGGTGAGTCTGATGCCCGAAAAAAGAGACGGACGGTGTAGGTGCCGTATGGGTGCAATGCCCTGTCGCCATGGCGCCCGTAGTCAGATCTACGGCGCCTCATTCAGGTGGGCGGGGCCCTTGTCGGTCAGGGACAAGGGCACGGGATATGTCGCGGCCGATTGGGGGGCGTCACGCACTATGGCATCTACTTCTCCCCCAATCGGAGTCTGGTTGCCTTCGAGGTCTTCCTTTACAACCTGGAGACCTCGATACGGCGACTAGCACCTAGCCACGTTCTGGTGCTGGGGGACTTTAACGCCAAATCCACGGCGTGGGGGTCCTCCAGGACGGACGCCCGTGGAGCGGCGGTCGAAGAATGGGCGGTAATGGTGGACCTCTGTTTGCTAAACAGGGGGTCCACCAACACGTGTGTGCGGCGGTGGGGCGGGTCCCGATAGTGGAGCTTTCGTTCGCTAGCTCCGCCGTTGCCGCACGGATAAGGGACTGGTGTGTCCTGGAGGAGGTTGAGACCCTGTCCGATCACCGGTATATCCGGATAGAGGTCTCCCGGTCCCTCCGGGGCCCCAGTAGAGGTCACGTGGTGGACAGAGCTCCCGCTTTCCCGCGGCGGGCTGTGGGAAGGCTGAACCGGGATCTGCTGGTGGAGACGGCCATCGTATTATCCTGGCTGTCTCCATCCCCCCCGACTGAGGACGTAGATGCTGAGGCTTGCCGGTGGCGCGAGGCAGTGTCGCAAATCAGTGACGCGGCCATGCCCCGCGTGCGGCGTCCACCCCAAAGAAAGGGGGTCTACTGATGGTCTCACGAGCTGGCGGACCTCCGTGCGGCTTGCATCCGTGCCCGGAGGTCCTACACCCGCAGCCGACGGATGAACCGCGATCCAGAGCGGGAGGGCCGGCTATACGAGGCGTATAGCAACGCGCGCGCCGAGTTTAAGCTGGCCATCTGTCGCGCCAAAGAGATGAAGCGGCAGGAGATGCTGGAGGGTTTCGACCGTGATCCCTGGGGACGTCCGTACCGTGCGGCGCTAAACAAGCTCCGCACTCGAGGTCCCCCTCTTACGGAGACGCTTCAGCTGAGTTTCCTTACCGAGGTGGTCGAGGGTCTTTTCCCACGACAGACGACACACACGCCTCCGGTCACGGCTCCGCCAGAGGACGACCGGGAGGCCGACGAGGAGAGTGTGCCACCCGTCTCTGAAACGGAAATGGGGGCGGCGATGTCATGCATGCGGAAGAACACCGCCCCCGGGCCGGATGGGGTTCCCGCCCGAGTTTTGGCCCTGGTCCTCGACCATCTGGAGCCCCGCCTAAGGAGACTGTTCGACGCGAGCCTGGCGTCCGGACGGTTTCCTGACTGCTGGAAGGAGGGGAAGCTCGTGCTCCTGCCGAAACTGGGACGGCCCCCGGATTCGGTCGCGGCCTTTAGGCCCATCGTGCTGTTGGACGATGCGGGTAAGCTACTCGAGAGGATTGTCGCTGCCCGTATCGTCCGGCACCTTGTGGAGGTGGGCCCCGACTTGTCGGACGCTCAGTTCGGTTTTCGTTCGGGGCGTTCGACGGTCGACGCCATTCTGCGGCTGAAGGCCGCGGCCACGGAGGCCGTCGCTCAGCGAGGGGTGCTGTTGGCGGTGTCGTTGGACATCGCCAACGCATTTAACAGTCTGCCATTCGGCTGCATCAGGGAGGCACTCCAATTCCATGGGGTGCCCGCTTACCTGAGGCAGCTGGTGGCAGACTACCTCGAAGGCCGCATCGTCCTCTTCGTAAGCCGGGAAGGGGACGCTGTGAGGAGGGCCATGTCGTGCGGTGTCCCACAGGGATCTGTCCTGGGGCCGCTCCTGTGGGACATCGGGTACGACTGGGTCCTACGTGACCGGCTTCCCCCCGGGCTGGGCGTAATTTGTTACGCCGATGATACCCTTGTCACGGCCTGGGGAGGGAACTTCGAGGAGGCAGCGCAGCTGGCCACCTCGGGTACCACGGAGGTGGGCAGACGTATCGAGGCGCTGGGACTTAGGGTGGCCCTCAACAAGTCAGAGGCCTTGCTATTTCACGGGCCTCGGTGCGGACCGCCCGCTGGCGTCTCGATTACGGTAAATGGTGTATGGGTCAGTATCCAGGCCCACATAAAATATCTGGGCCTGGTCCTCGACGGGCGGTGGCATTTCGACGAGCACTTCCGCCAGCTCGCACCGAGACTCGTAGGCACGGCGACCGTCCTTGGGCGTCTTTTACCGAACCTAGGCGGACTCAGCATCGCGTGCCGACAGCTGTACGCGGGGGTTGTCCGGTCGATGGCGCTTTACGGCGCACCCGTGTGGGCGGAGTCTCTGACCGCCCGCAATAGGGCTCTTCTGTGGAGACCGCAGAGAGTCGTGGCGGTCAGAGCGATCCGCGGCTACCGCACGGTGTCGTGCGAGGCCTCATGCGCATTGGCCGGGACCCCCCCGTGGGACCTGGAGGCGGAGGCGCTCACCGAAGTTTATCGGCGGGCGTCAGCAGCGCGTGCGAGAGGCGCTTGCCTCCCGCCTAGTCAAATCCGCGCATGGCAAAGCGGCTCTCGCTGCGCCATCATCGCCCGTTGGAAGGTTCGGCTGGAAACGCCTCGGGCCGGTCTTCGGACCGTAGGGGCACTCCAGCCGATTTTAGAGGAATGGGTGGCTCGGCGGCATGGGGTCCTCACCTTCCGGCTGGTGCAGGTGCTGTCGGGGCATGGTTGCTTCGGCTAGTACCTGTATACAGTCGCTAGGAGGGAGGAGACTCCCTGCTGCCACCACTGCGACTGCAGCGAGGACTCGGTGCAGCACACGCTCGAGTCGTGCCCGGCCTGGGCTGACAACGCCGGGATCTCGTTGCAGTCATCGGAGAGGACCTATCGCTGCCGGCTGTCGTTTGATCGATGGTCGGCGGTGATAGGTCCTGGACCGCGGTCGCCAACTTCTGCGAGAATGTCATCTTGTGGATGGAGGTGGCGGAGAGGGCCAGGGAGGCTGATCTCTCCTCTGGCCCGACTCGCCGCTGGCGCGCGGGGCGGCGTGGGCGCGAATATCTGCGCCTAATGCCGCCCTAGCCGAGGGTGCGGGCGGTAGGACCGGGGATTGTCCTCCGCCCGCATAGAGCCTACAGCGAAGGTGCGACGCCCCAGGTGCGTGGGGACGTCGCTCAGGGAGGAAGCCCAATAGGGCTAGCCGCCGCGCGGACCACTGAAGTGAATATACGCGGTACCAGTGGTCCGCCGAGTATGGGCGGGTGACGGTGCACGGTGGGTTTTTAGTGGGTGCGAGCCCCACACTACCCTGCTGTCTCCCCGGGCAGCAGGGTGTGCGGTAGGTACATTATTGCCCACCTAAAAAAACAAAGAGAAGGTATGATAATATTATAGTAGGTATGTTGTTGAAATTGATAACAGCTGTCGTTCAATAAATAATTAAAAGATATTGCTATAGAGATAATTTTCGTTAGTTATATACTTTGAGCAGTCATAGCCTATTTTATTTTTTGTTAAGGCGGGAAATAATGTTCCTAACCGCATACCCCGTCCTTCGGGGCAACGAACAGGGTAGTGTGGGGCCATCACCCACTAAGGAAACCCGCCGTGTGCCGTCTCTCCGCCTTTATTGGCGGGCCACTGGAACTATGTACATTCCTTTGGTGGTAGCAGCGATAGCCTAGCGGAAAACCAAGGAATGCATAAAGACAGCGGTATCAATTTCGATTCCTAGACCAAGGTCCAGACCTCCTAAGGCACTCACTCTCTTACTTTTCGAGAAAACAATAAATATTTATTTTCTTTTTGATAACACCCTACGCTAAGGAATAGGGGGAGGTCCCGTAACGCCGGACGGCATCTAGTGACAGACACACATATCATCTCGACTAATTATAACGTGAACTAATATTCAAAATGGCCAAGAACCAAGAAACCGGAATTAATTCTGAACATTTCTTTGACGGCCCTCGTGGCGTAGTCGGTTCGATTCCCACCCAGGATAATCATTTCTGTGATGAACACAGATATTTGTACTGCGTCTGGGGGTTTTCTATCTATTATAGATATGTATGTATTTACAAAAAAAGTAATATAATATTAGATATTTTTATATATATTTTTAATATGAATATGCAGGTTCAAATCCTGCTCCTGACTGTTATTTTCGATTTCACATTTTTCACTTTGTGTTTAATGTATAGTGCTAAGCATGTCAAATGCTAAAAATATTTATAAAAATATCTAAATATTTAAAGGGTTTGCGTCATTATTAGGTAAAATCTTAATTGTAAAATTAAGTTTACCTGGTCAGTATAATGTATGAAAATACGTCCGACAGATGGCGCAGGCGTCACCCAAAGACGTTAAGTATGATGTGTTATCGAAATTAGCAGTCAGGGGCAATTGTCAGGATGGCTGAATTGGTAAAGCATCTGGACGGTATCCAGAAGATGCAGGTTCAAATCCTGCTCCTGACTGTTATTTTCGATTTCACATTTTTCACTTTGTGTTTAATGTATAGTGCTAAGCATGTCAAATGCTAAAAATATATATAAAAATATCTAAATATTTAAAGGGTTTGCGTCATTATTAGGTAAAATCTTAATTGTAAAATTAAGTTTACCTGGTCGGTATAATGTATGAAAATACGTCCGACAGATGGCGCAGGCGTCACCCAAAGACGTTAAGTATGATGTGTTATCGAAATTAGCAGTCAGGAGCAATTGTCAGGATGGCTCAATTGGTAAAGCATCTGGACGGTATCCAGAAGATGCAGGTTCAAATCCTGCTCCTGACTGTTATTTTCGATTTCACATTTTTCCCATTGTGTTTAAATATAATATTATATCCGTAATCTGGTATCCATAGCATAAGCGTTAACCTTAGTTTGGGACCAGAGGACGTTGTGTGAAATGTTCGTGAATATCTATTTGTTTATGTCACATTAATTAATAACTATGAAATACCTACTAGCTGTTTCCCGCGGCTTCGCTCGCGTAAATAAATGACTATTACATTATTTTTTTTAAAAAGAAAACGGCCTCACGTCCCACTACAACTACTATTACTTATTATCGCGCCATCTCCCTTGCGGGATAGGCAGAGAAAACAGAGTGCCACGAGGCTCTATCCTTTCATACATCTCTCGCTTCGTCAACATTCATAATTCTCTTTATACACACATAGCTGTTACCCGCGACTGTCGTCCGTGAGTAATTTCATAAAAATAAATAAAGCAACCCTTGAAATTGTCAGTAATACAGTGCAACGGTATTACAGTACTCGGGGTTGGAACTTCATTACTGAAATGCTAGATGGCGTTGAAGTTGCTAGATTTTGAGATTTTGTGATAAACAATTTTTTTATTTTTCGTATTTTTTTTAATAAAATGTATCCTATGTTACTTCTAATACCTCCGAGAATATGTGTACAAAGTTTCATGATGATCGGTTAAGTAGTTTTCACGTGAAAGCGTAACAAATAAACTTACATTCACATTTATAATATTAAGTATGAGTATGATTTCTGGAAAATTCAAAATGTTAAGTTAAGGTATCATAATAGACGTAACGAAGGTCTAAATAAAGCAAACCTTCCACACTTGAAAGTGGAACTATAGATCACATCACCACTAAGTACTTGTTACATTAATTCACCAGAGCATGAAACTACCGATAAATTAAAGGCCCGGCTCAATTTACTGCCGTGCACTGTAAATTAGAATCCTAATGATACATTAGATTGGAATTATGCGAGGTACAAAGGGTTAATTGTTTTGAAATAGTCTCTTTTGTTTAAAGTATACGGTATGTACTCGTTGAATATCTAGGTATTGTCGGATAGTGTTACAATTTCCATAACCATAGACAGTAATTTAAGTTGAAAATCCATTTATCAGCAATTTATACGATCTATATCTATACATTCTATACTATTATAAAGCTGTAACAGACCTATATCTGTACATTTGAGATTTTAAAGAAAAAAATACTATATTAGGCTATACTTATAGGCGCGTCTGACTGAACACAAAACATTTTTTTTAGATTTTTGTTTGTTTATTTCTTTATCTATTTGTTCGTTCGCGTATCACGCAAATACTACAGAACGGATTTTGATTCAACTTTTTTTATTTGATAGCTCTTGATTAAATTTTAAAACTAGTATATATTTTATTCCCCTACTATATCAGTAATCTGAGATATAATCTAAAAACGAGGTTTTGGCGTCGGCGGAACCGCGGGCAAAGGCTAGGTAGTTACTATATAAATCTGTAAACTCCGACTTTCCTTTTTTTTTAATTGTAATATGTAGTCATTTTAATACTCAGTAAGATTTCAACTCTGCCATTTTCTAAATTTTTGTCTGACTGTATGTCCTTTTGTAACTTAAGAATAACTGGACCGATCTTAATCAAAATTGATGTGTAGTAAGAACATGTACTTGGCACATCTTATAGTCCCAGGTCACCAGTATATGAAAATGTGAAATAGAAAAGATAGCCACAAGCAGCTTTGAACCCGTCATGTTTTGCACTATCGTTTCAGAAGTCAGGTATTCGAAACTTTCAGATTATTTGGCATGTAATTAAATAAATGCATGCACTGGGGGTAACTTATACCTATTTTGTTCCAGGATGCAATGAGTCTTCATTTGAAATGAATATTCATGATTGTCAGTCATAACAAACTAGTTCAACGAACAAGATGATTCAACATAATGGTGACCAATGTATGTAGGTAAGCGTGTCGTACTTGGTATAGAAAAATATAAAGAATATAATTTTAATGTCAGTAAATTACAGTCGATTTGTAAGTTTTAAGAAGATGTCATCCATGAAAGTCATATGCCAATTTTTATTTATGTTTTTTGTTTTTTGTCGGCTTGTCTGCTTTTAGCGGCCCAAGTTTTTTTTCCGTTAAAGCAATGGTGGGTTTTTAGGGTGAAAATCTGTGGATATGTTCTTATAAGCGATAATCAAATTTCTGGTACACGCAGTGCCGTTTTCCAAATCTAGTTGTAAATCTAAACTATCCAGGAATCCACTTATAAGAGGTGATCCATTTCGAGATTCCCTATTTTTTTAAAGAAAAAAACAGAAAATTCAAATTTAATGGAGAATGTTTATTATTATACACAAATATTAATACATCGGGTCTTAATCACGTATATAATGTTGAGGTTGAATACCTTAATTTCCCGACGTTTCGACCGTATTGCATCGGCCGTGGTCACGGGTTGACTGGTGTAGTTCAGCGTTGCCCCCGTGAAGCGCGAGTGTCTGTGCGGAAAGGGTTAAAGAACATATCGCGGCTGTAAAACACCGACATACACAAAAGTCAGCTATAGCGGAACACTTGCTGGAGGCGGGATCCAACCACTGGATTGAACTGCATAAACCACAGGTCCTCTCCACCGACCGTCACTATTACTCCAGGATGGCGCGGGAAGCGGTTGAAATCAAAAATAATGCTAATTTCAACCGAGAAGATGGATACTGTTTGTCAACATCATGGAATCCTGTCATCAGTAAGTGTACATATCGCCGAACAAACATTACGCGCCAGTGTGAGGATGTCGTTAGTGTGGTGTGTCGAAGTACCGACAGTTTCGGAGATCAAAATATAAACGAGGCGAGGGTAGTTACAGACACTCGCGCTTCACGGAGGCAACGCTGAACTACACCAGTCAACCCGTGACCACGGCCGATGCAATACGGTCGAAACGTCGGAAAATTAAGGTATTCAACCTCGACATTATATACGCGATTAAGACCCGATATATTAATATTTGTGTATAATGTGCACAAATCGCGAAAGTTTAAAAGTCTTTAATGTTTATTATCATTTGAAAGAACATTCTTTGGCATTTATTTTTTGAAGATTATGTCTATCAAATGTTGGCCGTTGCTACGTCGCAGATGGTCCATCCGTTGAGTCCTATTTTCGATGACTCGTTCGAGCATCTTGACAACAAAGTAATGAGGCCCATTTCTGGCTCAATGGGTATGTAAACAAACAAAATTGCCGCATTTGGGACGAAGAGCAACCTGAAGAGATTCAAGAACTGCCACTTCATCCAGAAAAAACTACCAGTCGAAATGCTCGAACGTGTCATCGAAAATTGGACTCAACGGATGGACCATCTGCGACGTAGCAACGGCCAACATTTGATAGGCATTATCTTTAAAAAATAAATGCCAAAGAATGTTCATTCAAATGATAATAAACATTCTCCATTAAATTTGAATATTCTGTTTTTTTCTTTAAAAAAGTAGGGTACCTCGAAATGGATCACCTCTTACATACACAAGAAAAAAACAACCTTTTATGCGAGACTAACGCATGGCAATTGTTTTATGTATTGATAAATTAAGCAGCCCATTCCACTTTTAGCTGGACATAAGCCCCTCGTCATTTACGCCATAACATCGGGCCCTCATACTGCCACATCCATCTAAATAAACTAAAGTCATACAATGTTCTAATATATCCTGGCTAATACGATGGACAACTATTAAATAAAATGTTTATATAATCATAATCTATATAATGTATATATTAGCTGACCCGGCGAACTTCGTACTGCCGTTATTTTCAGGAATATTTTACAATTCATTAATAAAAAATACGTGGTAAAAATTATCCTATCTTACGCACGCCATCAAAACACATATCTAAAAAAACGGAAAATCGGTTAGATAGTTTCGTAGTTTATCGTGAGCAACAACGTGACACGAGAATTATTTATAATAGATTTATGAGCAATTATAATATACTATCAACACTATAACTTATCTATCACAATTTATATCTCAAAATCAGTCTTTAAAGCATGATCGCTTATTTAATTAGTATGTATTTAGATATTTTTATATATATTTTTAGCATTTGACATGCTTAGCACTATACATTAAACACAAAGTGAAAAATGTGAAATCTAAAATAACAGTCAGGAGCAGGATTTGAACCTGCATCTTCTGGATACCGTCCAGATGCTTTACCAATTCAGCCATCCTGACAGTTGCTCCTGACTGCTAATTTCGATAACACATCACACTTAACGTCTTTGGGTGACGCCAGCGCCATCTGTCGGAAGTATGTATTAATAAAACAAATCCCGATTAACTAAACCGAATTGTACCAACATACACGTAGTATGCGATGAATCGATTAGTATGCCACTCAAACACGTGAAGTGCTGTTACCCGTAATATTCACATCGATACTGTAGTGCAAGTAGCTTGCTCCTCGGATATGTATCGATGTGTGATCCACCTCTTCATTTATCTGGAGTAGTGTGGTTTCAAGGGCCTTTATGTGGTAAAGGGAACTGCCTACTATGTTACAGTAGAAGCTTTGAAGATGACTAATATCTTGAGAGCATGAGGAATTAAACTGTTTTTTTTTTACCTCTACTTAAACTTTTAACTACAAAATCTATTCATAGTCTTCAATTTATATGTATAAAAGTTTAGATACAAAAAAATACGAATTTGGCTAAGTTGCATGTTTTAAGCCCAAGAGTACCAAACGATGTATATACGTCACATAGCTATAGTCATGAAAATATAAAAAAAAATACTACCTACTACTTTTTATCTCGAAAAAAAAACGTTACTCGGACATCTCACAAAAACTACTAAAATAGTTTTGATTAATCTTTTTTATTTGATAGCTCCAGGGGGGTTAGACGAAATCTGATATCTCACAATCGACATCGCAGCGACTGGCTTGTGATTGGTAGAGAAACCGACGCGTGATATCGCAATAATCCGTTAGCCAATCACGGAGATCTCTCAACCAATCACAGTGATCATGATACGATTGACATGAGAGATATGAGGTTCTGCCTAACCCCCCTGATTAGGCTTTAAAACTCGTATACATTTTACCTCGCTGCTATATCGGGAACCTGCGATATAACCTAAAAACTAGCTTTTGGGCTGCGGCAAAACCTAACCTTCCTAACCGCACACCCCGTCATTCGGGGCAACGAACAGGGTAGTGTGGGGCCATCATCCACTAAGGAAACCCGCTGTGTGCCATCTCTCCACCTTTATTGGTGGGCAACAGGAACTATATTACATTCCGTCAATGGTGACACGGTTTGGACTTGCGTCTTCAGATTTACCGTTAAGGATCAGGACGCAGGCCTGGCAACTCTGCCCGTTTTCATTTTCTATTTAACATTTTCGCGCTTTGTATTCTGATTAAATCTTCGAGCATATCAAGTGCTTAAAATATATTAAAATAACAACAACAGGTCAAGCACTGCCCAAACGTGGTACATGTTCATTAAATCTGTCCTCATTAACTTAATTCGTCGTTGTACAGGTGACCAAATAACATTGGTTTCATTACTTGAAACTTAATTATGTAGATTATGTGTACGTTACAATTTGTTAACGTATACTACTGATGTAATATTTAATTTTGTTAGGTTTTATTTTAAGTATAAACTTAGGGAAAAATAATGTGATTTTATAATTAAAACACTAATAACTAAATCTATATTATTATAAAGCTGTAAAAAGTAAGGCTAGTTGTAGAATAAAATAGATATATTAAAATTTAAAAATCGTGAAATTAGTACCTAGATATAGTACATAGTTATTTCCAAAGAGCATCTCACTTTCACATTCATAATTTTGCTTTTTTTATTGCTTTACCACTGTCCTCCTTAATGTTGAGGCTAGTCTTAGAATAATTAGCTATTTACAGTTCGGTAGCCCGTTCCTGATAAAAATATAACCATCTTCATTATTATGTTATTATATCAAACTTTGCCACTGGCCGTGTGGGGCCGGCTTTAGATTGTCCCACCCCTCTCTATCCACGGGAGTCGTAAGAGCCGACTGAGGGAAGAAAGAAAAAGAGTGGGCAGCAGCACTCCCTCAAGTATTAACAACATCCACTGCGATCGCCAACCCGCTTGTCAAGCGTGGCGATTACGGCATTATCCCTCCTTTGGGGAAGCCTATATATGTCCAGCAGTGGACGTTAAAAGGCTAAAGGATGGATATCAAACTTAGTTACGTATCATCACGCCATCTTCCTTTTGGGTTAGGCAGAGAGAACAGAGTGCCAAATAGCTCTATTCTTGCATACATCTCTAGCTTCCTCAACATTCATAATTCTCTTCATATACGGTCGCCAGTTTCAGAGACTCCTGACTCCACGTTCCTTCAATAAATGACCGATTTAGTCTAGGTAGGTGAGTCTCGGTCTCCCTCTGTACCTACATCCTTCGACTTTCGCATTGTGTACCTACCTTCTTAACCAGTCGCCCGTCCGACATTTTTTCCTCATGTCCGAACCATCGGAGCATTCCCTTTCGCATATTTACAGCAATACTCTCTTTCATACCTACTCGCTCTCTTACGTCGTCATTACGAATGCGGTCAGTCAGCCTCATTCCACAGATTCTCCGTTGAGATAGCATTTTTTATCATGTAGCCGTTTATCAGGTCTACTAACATTCTTGTATGTACATCGAGGATTTAATCTATTTACCATAATATGTGTAATACCGCGCCCAATCTGAAAAGACATAATTATAATTACATATTATTTGGCGTTAATTTAACTGAACTAAAGGGCGCCAATAATTACAGGGCGTTTTCCAGGCTTCAATTAGGTACATTAACTTTAAATTATATACGATTGAAAATAAATCCTTATACACAAAAAATAAGGCAGCAAATTGGAGGAACGTTGATAACATGTTGTTTTAGCTGAGTATTGTATTTCAATTGGTGCACTTGCTTGGCATTAATGTTTGATATATTATGTCATTGAATTAAATTTTATCGAGTTGGTACTTACTCGTATGTCTTGAACAGGTTTGCAGTACCTAACTAAGAATATAATAATCATCCTATCAATTCCATCCATCCATCCATCAGCCTTTTAGCGTCCACTGCTGGACATAGGCCTCCCCAAGAAATGGGGGATAGTGCCGTAATCGCCACGCTTGGCAGGCGCGTTGGTGATCGCAGTTGATGTTGTTAATACTCGAGGGAGTGCTGCTGCACACTCCCCCGGTATTACCTCAGTTGGCTCTTACGACTCCCGTGGGTAGAGAGGATCCTATCAATTAAATACACATAAATAAATTAAGTAACACAAAGTGCAAAAATGTGAAATCGAATATAACAATCACGAGCAGGATATCAACATGCATCTTCTGGGATACCGTCCCAGACGCTTTGCCAATTCAATCCACTGTGACTGTTGCTCGGGACGGCGAATTTCGATAACACATTTCTTCGTAACGGTTGAATCTTAATTATAATAATTATGCTTACCTGGTCGGAATAAATCCGACCAGTTTATATGACAAATCATTAAAAAAAAAAACAAATCAAAATCATCATTGTATGATGAAATTGATTGATGATTGAATTGATGGAAAACTTGTCCAGACAATAACGAATACAACAACAAAAAACAATATCCAATTAGGCGCAGTCGTTTGGAAGTTATGCGCCTACATACATTACATTTCGTCGATTAATTTTTTTTATTACCTATATATACTACTTAAGAACAAAGACATTACTTTGGGCTAATAGCCAACAGACTCCGTGGCGCAACGGTAGCGCGTCTGACTCCAGATCAGAAGGTTGCGTGTTCAAATCACGTCGGGGTCAATTGCAACTTTTTGTACAATTTTAATAATGTTCTCAAATATAAATGCTTAATTTGCTATTAGTAATTTGCCAAGTTTGATATTTAGAATACAAATAATAATATAAATATTTATGTTATTAAAATAATAATACATTTATACAAATAATAATATAAATAAATAAATTTATAATTTTTTAATATATTATTTGTATAATATATTTATACAAATAATAATATAAATAATTATGTTATTATTTGTAGTATTTAATATACATATACGGAGAAAAACATATATATATATATATATATAATACAAAAAAATCTATTTTAAGTTACCTTGAACCCGAAAGTATGTATATATGATTGATCATAATCATGATCATAATCATGGCGTGATTTGCATTTATTATGTGATGTATTTTGTTATTTACTGGAAAAAAATGTGATCTATACCATTATAAAGCTGTAACAGAGCTGTGTCGGTACATTGATGATATTTGAGAAAAAAATACTGTACTATGGTGTCTCTGTTATTTTTTTTTAGAACTCTTTCCTACATTTTCAAAAATAAAATCATTTAAGTAGTGATGACATCCTGAGAACTTACCTGTGAGACGTGCAATTATCAGGATTGATTATATGATTTACACAGGCACTCACGGAACAAACAACCATCATATTTGACAGTTATAATCATATAATATATTTATAATAAAAATAAATAAAAAAACCGCGAAGCTAATTTCA
The DNA here is from genome assembly GCA_948253155.1 of Leucoma salicis. Taxonomy (NCBI): domain Eukaryota; kingdom Metazoa; phylum Arthropoda; class Insecta; order Lepidoptera; family Erebidae; genus Leucoma; species Leucoma salicis. Next base: position 25,128,920 of record OX411804.1, on the reverse strand, counting down.
AGCTTTCGACTTTAGACTATCTGTCATTCAAGCAGCTTACAATGACATTAGATTCGCTTTCCTCTTCCATCTTGCTATAATGCCGTATAAGATTTTCTTCTCGCTCACACGCTTTGGTGATCTATACGTTTATACTAAGTATATGGTATTTTAGCACATGACATGCTCAGCTACTTTAAAGAACAAAATTATTTCTGAATGTGGAAAAAGAAAAGTTTACTGCGCGGGGGATACAAACCTGCGTCCATTCCAATCCGGGGAAGTGCTCTAGACCGCTAAGCCATCGCAACCGCATCCCGCTCACGGTAAAGTTTATTTTTATTTTGCCACATTCACAAATAATTTGAATTTTTTCCTATTTGTTTTTTCGCACATTACGCAATTATTACTAAAATATTTTTTTTGATTGATAGCTCTTGATTAGACAAAAACTGGTATGGGTACGTTTTATGCTGCTCCTGAGAATCTATATCCTGCGAACCTAAGATATAAGTAATCTAAAAACTAGCTTTTGTCCGCGGTGGAAATAAGACTCTCAAGCAAAAGAGATGTTTGATAGCAGATATTACCTATATAGATATTTTGTAATATTTAATATGCAATTAGTTGAGCTAAAATTACTTTTAAAACTGAACAATGCCTCGGTGGTATAGCGGTAGTGTATGCGACTGCTAATCATGAGATCTCGGGTTCAATCCCCGGGTCGGGCAATGTTATTGAGCTTTTTCCTAAAAAGAAAAATTCTCAGTAGCAGCCCGGAGTTTGGAAATGTGCCCGGTAGACGTCAATAGGCTCGCCCCCTATTACGTGGGACTTAAACATAGCTGGCGAATCGAGGGTGTGTAATACATCTCTGCCTACCCCTTCGGGGAATACAGGCGTGATAATATGCCAACAGTTGATGGTTGAAAAACCTGCAAAGCCATAATGTTGTAGTTTTCACGGTGGAGGAGAGTGGGCAATTTGAACTCAGAGCACTATTAATCTATTTCAAAATTGGGTTCATTTGTAAATACAGTACTTATAAAATATTTTAAACTAAGAAATAAGTAAAAGGAAAAAAGGTGTATTTAAAAAAAACATATAAATAACTTAATTGTATTCGAGGTAGAGCCTTGCTTGGTTTGGCACGAATGGGCCGGCTCGATCGGGGAAGTACCACTCTCTCACAGGACAGCAGAGTAAAATAACTGTAGGTACTCCTATTATTGTACCTCGTACGGTGAGTGAGAGTGCCGGTAGCCGAAACGCCTTCCTCATTCTCCACATAATTATTAAGTGATGTCTCGGGTGTTGCTGGCGTCTACAGGCTACGGTAACCGCTTACCATCAGGCGGTTCGTATGCTGCTTATTTGCGCAGTTATTTATTACACGAGTAATATACATTATATATATAGTATATTCTTTTTATGCCTCACTTGAGTAAACAAATATTTTTTCTGTTTGTATTTGATAGTTGAATTATTGAGGAAAGCTACTCGCTATTTCAAATCATGTTTCGATCCGTAGAGACCGAGCAAATAGCCAGAAAGTTCTCCAAGAGTGCATAAACGAAGTTAAAGCAAGAGCGACTCGTAATCAGATTTCATTAAAACTGTGGACGAAACTGCGGAGCACGCTAGTCTACAATAATAAGTGCACATGGAACCTATTTCATGAGATTTTCCTTCACACATGTTCTTTCAAAAAAACTCAAGCCTTTCAGCGTCGGTATCAATCCAGTGAAATCCAGCGTAATTTTCACCTCTAAGGCCGCTATTGTGCCTGAGTGAGGTGCGAAGAGATTTGGGTGGCAAATTGAAGGACGGATCGTAAGCGGCTTACAGCGGTTCCTGTTTGTGAAATCCTATACTAGTTCTATATTTCTAAAAAGGATATTCTCCATACTATACTATGACATAACATACACTCGAGTAAGATGAATTTTGCGGGAAAATGAACGAAACCCTTCAAGGACACGATATCATTCCAGGTACCAGAAAATAGTACATTGTTATCCTAGGGGCGAAAGTAACCCTCGAACTATAGAATCTGCGTTCGGGCGCCAAACCCCGTCTCGGGACTAAATAAGTCTTTAACCCGAGGTAAACACTGTGCTTTTTATTACGAATAGAAGGAAAGTAAAAACATGCAAAAATGAGTGAAATTTAATTTACATCACTGCTGAGATAATTATTTATTTAAAGTTTTTTTTTGTGGCCGGCCAGCATAACAGCCTTTATTTTTCATTTTCAACATTGAAAAATATTTTACCCAAATCTATATTATTTTAAAGAAATATTTGAAATAAGTAAATTATAATAGGTGGTCGTTAAAAAAAATCTTTATTTAATACTTAACTTTGTTATTTCAATTAAACATCGCGCTGTGATTGAGTGGCTGTAGTAAGTTAGAATAAGGTTCAATAAAAATGTGAAAATAGAACTCGTTTTTTTTTTAATAATTTGACAGCTGTCTGTTGAAAACGATTCTCCATAGGGCTGAAAAGTATTACTTTCAACCCGCTCCTCAGGCAACTTCAAAACTACTTTCCGAGTATGAGTAATGAAAATGTATTTTTCATTACTCATACTCTGAAAGTAGGCCTGAAGTTGCCTGAAGAGCGGGTTGAAAGTAATACTTTTCAGCCCTAGGGAGAATTACTTTTAACTGACAGCTGAGTAATTATAAAAAATAAAACAGTTGTATTTTCTGTACAGCCAGTCAATTACAGCGCGATGTAAAATTGAAATAACATAAAGTTCAGTATTTATTAAAGAATTTGTTTTTTATATGACTTTATTTTAATATAGTTGCAACTAAATATCTTTAAAATAACAAAAATTTATATTTTTCAATGATTAAAATGAAAAATAATGGCTGAATAGCTGACAGGCCACAGAAAAAAAAACAAAATCGGCGGGAAAACGGCGATGCCAAATTCAATTTTTTAAAGTCTCCCATTTTTCTTTAGCTAGTAATTCATGATTTTTATTTTTAGTTTCCTCGTATTTGTAATGAAAAAAGCAGGGTTTACCTCGGGATAAAGACTTATTTAGGCCCGAGACGGGGTTTGGCGCCTGAGCGTAGCGAGGGCTCCAATAGTTCGAGGGTTTTTTTCATCCCTAGGGTAACAATGTACTATTGTTTTATCTTCATAACATTGCTAATATTCCCAATTGTATTTAAGTCTCCTTTTTAGTTTAGCTTTAGAATACAATCTTTCTTCCATTAACAGTAGACCTGATATCAAGATTCTAAGGATAGATTAAGACAGGTTATTTAAGCCCCATAATGACTGGTAGTCAGACCAAACTATTCACATATAGGCATACTACTAGCGCATTACTCGCAGCATCGCTCGCATCATTGTGATGTCCTGTTTTGTATTTTGACGTATGTGACGGTAGATAATAAAATCTATTTTGGATAAGATTTGCGTGAAATCGTTTCTTATTGCTCATCTACAGTATCCGTAGGTCCGTTTATTGCTTGTCTGTGAAATAGCTAAACAAATGTTATGTCCAATGGGTTATGTGTTGGGATTTTCGCTGGAAAATAAAGATATAAAGAGCAACTCAAGCTAAATCTACCTATTTAAAAAAAAAGATAATTCCTCTAATATAAGTAATAAACTAAAGAAGTAACGTTAATTTCCATATGTACGAAGTCACGTAGCAACTAGTCTATAAATCAATTTCACCAATTTTGATACGCAAGTAGAATCTAGAAAAGACTCTATATTACGTTGGATATAAAATAAATTGCTGACCCTATTTCAACAGATGCATGATGGAGTCCCATAATATATCGTAGAATTTACGTACCATCAGGATTCCAAATGGAAAATGGGACGTTGCGTTTCATTTTCCAATGGCTCTTTTTAATATTACACAGAAGTTTCATTGAACCCTATTTTATATTTATTTCTAGAATTATAGAATAATAAACGTATTTCTTTTAGAGAAAAGGGATTAAATTTTCTTTGCAGAACTGTTTACTCTCCTAACTTTCCCCATAAACTTTATTGATCACTTTTAGTCTCAATATGCTACCCTTTTTAGGGTTCCGTAGCCAAATGACAAAAAGCAGAACCCTTATGGATTCGTCATGTCTGTCTGTCTGTCCGTATGTCACAGCCACTTTTTTCCAAAACTATAAGAACTATGTTCTTGAAATTTGGTAAGTAGATGTAGCGCGAGAGACACTTCGAAAGTGGTAAAATGTACCCCCCCCCCTGTAACTTCTAAAATAAGAGAATGATAAAACTAAAAAAAATATATGTGTGTAAACTTTCATCGAAAATTGGTTTGAACGAGATATAGAAAGTAGTTGTTTTTTTAATACATCATAAATCGTAAGCCGTAATTTACCTTTCATACATAGTGTATTAAAACATCGTTCAAAGTTACAACGAACTACAAGAACTTATATATTATGTTACTTGCTGCTACGGAACCCTTCATGGGCGAGTCCGACTCGCACTTGTTGTATTTTTTTTTTGTTAAGGTGGGCAAAAATGTACCTAATCGCACACCCTGTCGTTCAGAGAACGAACAGAGTAGTGTGGGGCCCTCACCCACTAAGTATACTCACGTGTGCCGTCTCTCCGCCTGTATTGGCCGACCACTGGGACTGTGTTACATTACTTCAGTGATTAAATACGCTACCCTCAGGCACAAGTATAATCTCTAAACCAAAATAACGATTCTACTGAAATACTCAATTTTTTTGGGATAAATAGTCACTCTCTCTCCCGAACTTCATTATTCTCTGTACTCCAAAATATATATTATGTATGCTAAATTTCGTACGATCAGTTTTAACGTACAAGGGTAACTACTTTCTTTCATAACATATTTTTTTTTTCATTTCTCCTTCTTTGCAGTGATAATTTGCTAACAATACTTACACAAAATACATTCATTTTTAAAGTCGAAAGAGTGTTCTCCTGCTCTGCGATATCTGGACTTCAAGCAGGGGATTGAACTTGATACCACTGTCTTTGCAGTACTTGGTTTTACCACTACTACTTTTTTTTTATTGTGTATGGTGACAGACGAGCCATCTGATGGTAAATGGTCGCTCATGGACTCAACTATACCGGGAGTATTGTCAAGCCGCTGCTCACTATTTCATTTCACAAATATAAAATCAATGAATAAACAGATATCTCCTGCTACAACCAAAGCACAGTGATGTGCTTCATGGCTGGTCAAATGGGAGATGGTGGTACCAATCCGGTCGGGTCCGATAGCAAGTAGAGTAAGTAAAGTAGAGTACTCCCACTTGGTACCCACCCCAACCACTAGTAATGCAATGAGTAATAATTGCTTACTTCTCTTAGTCACCTCGTACGACACTCGTTGGAAAGAATGGGGTGGCGACACTTGTATTCTTAGTCCGTCACCACACGGACAACTTTTACTATGTGAATTACGAGTATATAGACATATATAGAATTAGCCCCTTAGGGCCTTGTGGGCCGACTTTAAAATTGTCCCACCCCTCTCTACCCACGGGAGTCGTACGAGCCGACTGAGGGAATACTGCGGAAATGGGCCGCAGCACTCCCTCGAGTATTAACAACATCCACTGCGATCGCCAACCCGCCTGCCAAGCGTGGCGATTACGGCGTTATCCCCCATGACGGGACCGCTCGTTGTGGTGTTCTCTTGGGGAGGCCTATGTCCAGCAGTGGACGTTGAAAAGCTGATAGATGGATGGATGGATACATAATTAAATACATTTAATAATTTTATATACATAGAAATAAAACTTAATTTGAAAGGTCGACAGACAAGACATTATATTAGCACACGCAGTACTTTTTATCACCAAATAATGAATAATTCTGAGAGTTTCGCTAGCTATTATAAGCATATAGACCTCATTTGTACGAAATTTGATATGGAGTGGACAAGTTTAGACTCTTTTTACCTCTATGAGGAGTTCCTGTATATCCTATATTTAAACAAAGAAATTAGGAAGTCTACGCAGTTAAAGTCGTAGGCAGAAGCTATTTTATAAAATAACCGGTCTAAATTTGGAATTTTGATATAATTTTCATGTAGTTTCTATTCAGCATTTGCAATATTCAAACCGAAAAAATCGTATTTAGTTCTCTGTAGTTCGTTTTAATAAACCTCTAACAAAAATCCAGGTAGAGGCCTATATGACGTGCAATAGAGTGGCCGCATTCAATTTGGTTCAGGATAATCCTCTTAGCCGTGTCACAGTGAACCGGATTAATTATGTAAATTGATGTCGTTTTTGTCACACCTACCGTGTTTGCTCGGTTGAAGACAAGGATTTGGCGAGGAATTAATGAGAAAAGGTGTGTGTGAATTTAGGGCCGTATACGTATCAAGATTTATTAAATTATAAAAAAGATGGTACGTAACTAGAGTAATTTTCTTTAAATAATCAATCTGAATAGCAATAAAGTTTTTTAAACATTTGTTTTTAAGGGTGAAACCCTTGAATAACAGACAACATTAGAACATGTAACTAAAGTTTCAATTTGTACATAATTTATATATATATAATATATAAAAAACTCAAAAATGGCTTGACTGATTTGAATTTTTGTATGTTTTAATACACGGGTGGGTTAAAAAAATTAGTGCAAGCCATAAAAAAAAAGTTAAAATTGAAAAATAAAAAAATTTAATCGTCTCTTTGGATTATGGGCCTGACAGCAGACGACAAAATGACAGCTACCTACTGTCATTCTTTTCAATTCATGTGATTTACAAGCAGATCAGGGTAAGGGACTCTTCCCTTTGTGAATGTGGGATTGACATAGGAGACTTGAACCACATCTTTTTTGCCTGCCCAAACTTCGACCATAGCCCATTGTTTAAAGCACTCATCAACCATAATTTCTCACTCCCTGTACATATAGACAACATCCTATGTAACTTAAACAATACCACTATAAATATCATATCATCTTTTTTAAACTTAAATAATATAAAACTTTAGTTTTTTAATTATTTTATTTTTTATGTATTGTTATTAACACCCATTGTTAACTTGTTCGTCATTGTTTTTACAGTAAATATAGGTAAGATTTTATATTAGCTAGTAGTTAGATAGTTAACTTTTTGTTTCAGAACCGTAAAACGTCAAAATTCTAAAAGGCATCAATTGTGTTGTATAGTAACAAAATAACGCGAAACTGGCAATAATGTTCTAAAACCTTTGCCAAAAAACAAAAAAAAAAAAAAGATTTACAAGCATCAAATCTTTACTCACACTAGTATTCACCCCATTTATCCATATTCTGTAGAAACTAAGATCAAGCTATAAATATACATAATTCAGAAATTAGGTAATTTTTAAGTTATGTTTATAGTTAAAATAATTTTAGTTATGTATTTATTGTACCTATGTGCCGTGTGGGGCCAGCTTTAGAATTCAACCTGCCTGCCAAGCGTGGCGATTACGGCATTATCCCCCATGACGGGACCGTTCGTTGTGGCGTTCTCTTGGGGAGGCCTATGTCCAGCAGTGGACGTATGAAAGGCTGATGGATTGATGAATGGATTGTACCTATATATTGTATTAGTTGTATTTAATAAGTACTATTTTGTTTGTTTCAGTGTACCTACTCATCTTGGTAGTTAGTATCATAATCACTGGCCCTTTAATCTGTTACTAAACAATCTCCTTCGTATGACGGTCTATTCGATATCTCTACGTGACATTGGCAAAGTTGTGTCTATAAGTCTAACAACGCCATTAAATCCAGAATTGATTTTAGGTTTCATTTAATAACCTCTATCTAAATTCAAACCTAAGACAATGCAGATGGATTAGGATTGATAATCACTGGTAAATTACACGTGATACGACGTTCACCGGGCTCCTCTTGTTGTATTAATATTTGTCTTGTGTGAGAACCAAAATTTCATTCAGCATTAGAATTTTAAATAACTTCTTATTACAGAGTTTTAAATATATGTTGACTTATAAATTACAGTTTGAAACATGTTGTGACAATTGAATAATTGAAAAACATTACTCGTACTTAAACACAAAGTGAAAAATGTGAAATCGAAAATAACAGTCACGAGCAGGATTCGATCCTGCATCTCCTGGATACCGTCCAGATGCTTTGCCAATTCAGCCATCGTGACCCTTGCTCCTGGCTGCTAAATTCGATAACACATTCATACTTAACGTCTTTGGGTGACGCCTGCACCTGGACGGTATCCAGGAGATACAGGTTCGAATCCTGCTCGTGACTGTTATTTTCTATTTCACATTTTTCACTTTTTGTTTAATGTATGTTGCTAAGCTAAGCATGTTAAATGCTAAAAATATATATAAAAATATCTAAATTACTCGTACTTATTTTTTTTAAGAACATCAGCCTTTTTCTTTTGTTAAGGCAGGAAAAAATATTCCTAACCGCACACCCCCTCGTTCGGAGCAACAAACAGGGTAAATAAACCCGCCGTGTGCCGTCTCTTAGCCTTTGTTGGCGGGCTACAAGAACAAAACCCTTTTGTTTTTTGTTTAGGTGGGAACATGTGTACCTAACCGCACACCCCGTCGTTCGGGGCAACGGACAGGGTAGTGTGGGGCCCGCACCCACTAAAGAAACCCGCCGTGTGCCATCTCTCCGCCTGTGTTGATGGACCACTGGTACTGTGTTGGATTACTTCAGTGGCCCGCCGGCGGCTTACCCTTTCGGGTACCCTCTACTGAGCGACGCATCCGCACACGGAGCGTCGCACCTTCACGGGAGGCCTTGCGGGGGGCGGACGTTCCCCGGTCCATCCACCCGCAGCCTCAGCTAGGGCGGCATGAGGCGCAAATACTCACGCCTGCGCCGCCACAGTCGCTGGCGGCGGTTTGGGTCAGCGGAAGAATCCTCCTCCCTGGCCCTCTCCGCCGCTTCCTTCCGCGAGATAACCTCCTCGCAGAAGGCAGCGACCGCGGCCCAATTCCTGTCGCTGCCGAGCATCGCTCTGATGACGCTCGGCAGCGAGAGGTCTCCCCCTATTGCCGCGACGAGTTCACGGCGCTGCCCGTCCCAAACCGGGCACGACTCGAGCGTGTGCCGCGCCGTGTCCTCGTCGCAGCCGCAATGGTGACAGCCCGGAGTCGCTTCCCTCCTTGCGACAATGTGCAGATATCTGCCTAAGCAACCTTGCCCCGACAGCACCTGCACCAGTCGGAAGGTAAGGACTCCGTGCTGCCGCCCCGCTCACTCCTCCAGCAGAGGCTGAAGCGTCCCTAAGGTCCAGAGACCTCGAACTGGCCATAGCAGCACAGCGGGCGTCGCCCTGCCGCCTGGCCACCTTGCGGGGCAGGAGGCGACCGCCCTTAGCCCGCTCTTGCGACGCCCGCCAATACACCTCGACGAGCACCTCCGCCTCCAAGTCCCAAGGAGGGGTTCCGGCCAACGCACAAGCTGCCTCGGTCGACACCGTGCGGTATCCGCGTATGAGCCTGGACGCGACGACTCTTTGTGGTCTCCACAGAAGAGCCCTATTCGGTGCGTCCAGGGACTCCGCCCACACAGGTGCACCGTACAGCGCTATCGACCGGACCACCCCCGCGTAAAGCCGTCGGCACGCATTGTTGGGTCCGCCCAACAAGAACAACACCCTGTGCACTAAGGAATAATCCTTGTATCGCGGCAGACTTTTACGAACATACAATTTCACGGACACAAAGTATACTCAGATAAGAAGAACCATTTGTGGACCACACAAACAATAATTGTACTGTGTGGGAATCGAACCCATAACACTCGAGCGTCACAGCACTAGATCTAAACCACTCACTGTGCAGTCCACAGCCTTGTAGACTGCACAGATGCCTATTGCAAAGCCTTGTACTTTAATAGTAGTTATTTGAATTATCATGCTATTACAACACAAAGCTAACTACCGAAATCTCAGCAAAGGGAAAAGTAGCCAATCAATAATATTTTCCCCTCTTTTCAATTAGTATAGAGAATGCACCTTTAATGCTCCACCTCAGGGAAAATCCCCGGTTTAACTTAAACGATTTAGGGGATCCACTAAATGAAATCTGTACTAATAGAGGGTTCAGGGACGTAACGATGTTTTAATAAATATGAGGTGGTACTTTGTTTTTCTGTAGTTTGTTTCCTTGTGCCATAAATTTTGAATTGATGGTTCAGTGAACGTATTATATTGGAAATGATTTTGAACAAGTTTAAAGAAAGAAAAGTAATCAAAACTACTGAACGAGCTTTGGAAAGGGAACTTATATTGAATGACAAAGTTGTATAAATACAAATTAAGAGGAAGCTTGAATTTCACCTGAAAGCCTGAAGCGGCAAAGAGGGCTATGAAGAAGAATCCCTTCACTGACCCAAACCACCAACAGCGACCGGGATAGTGCAGGTTCAAGTACCTGATGCCGTCCTAGCTGAGGCCGTGGGTGAATGAAATGTTTGACATCCGCAATGTCTACCGTACGGAAGCGTCGCGCAATATGTGTTACACCCGAAAGGGTAATGGCGATGAACCACTGAAGTAATTTCATACAGTTCCATTGTTCCGCTAGTGAAGGCGAGTAGACGGCACACGGCGAGTCCATTTAGTGGGTGAGGGCCGCACACTAGGTACCCTGATCCTTGTCCCGGACGGCAGAGAGTGCGGTTAGCTCCATTCTTTCTCGCCATAACAAAACAAATGGTTTAAAATCTCGTATACCCTATCTTATCAAAATTTTTCACGCCATATTTTTGCCTTGTTACTCACACCCTTCCAGGTACACTTTCTCGATTAGGGCTATAAAAACACTGTCGATTTCCGCTCGGACTTTAATGAGTAATAATTCCACTGATATTATTTATGACTTCATATTATTACAAGCTTTTATCCGCAACTCCGCCGCATCCTAAAACTAGTTTTTAGGTTATATCTTAGCTTCTCAATATAGTAACGGGGTAAAAAGTATACTAGTTTTTAAGTGTAATAAACAAAAAAAAAGTTTCATTAAAATCTGGTCAGTAGTTTTTACTGTTTGTAGTAGTTTTTACTGTTTTTAGTTCGGGTATCATGGTATCATACCCGAATAAATAAACAAACAAAAGTAAAAAAGTGTGTGTGTACTTATTATGTACACGCGTTAGAAGTTATACTTCTTTGGTAACAAGATACAAATCTATTTGGATATTTTTAAATATATTTTTAGCATTTGACATGCTTAGCACTATACATTAATCACAAAGTGAAAACTGTGAAATCGAAAAAATCCTGATCGTGACTGTTATTTTCGATTTCACATTTTTCACTTTGTGATTAAGATACAAATCTTTTCAAAAATTTTATCTTTCGCCTTATTCTACGTTTGTAGAAAAAACGACACTAACAATAGAAAAAAGGTATTTAATACATTGAAAGTTTTATTATAACGCATTATCTAGTTAAAAAACTAAAATGTAAATGTATAGTGCTAAGCATGTTAAATGCTAAAAATATATATAAATATTTTAGATCTATTTCTTTTAGCAATTGACAAGCTCCGCTACTTTTTAAAGTACAAATTATTTGTGAATAAAGAAAAAGAGATTTTTAGTAGGGGCGGGAATCGAACCACGCATCTTTTCCAATCCGGGGAAGTGCTCTAAGCCGTAGGGTAGCTCAGTGGTTTTTCTTTATTCACAAATAATTTGTACTTTGTATATAAATATGTTGACTATAGCTAACATCAGGGTGTCGGTTTTTCGTGACGGTGTGCGCGCGTATCGTAAAAATTTACTCCAATCATTTTTCCCTAACGCACCAAAAGAATAACTTCAAAAACCGTAAAGTACAAATTATTTGTGAATGTGATTAAAGAGAAGTTTAGTGCGAGCGAGATTCGAACCTGCGTCCCTTCCAATGCCGGGAAATGCTCTAAGCCGCTGACCAACGGCCATATCCAATCTCCACATCACATTTGTCTTTACAACCCACGATAGGTGGCTATCGGATGCATTTAGATACATTAATCCATTATAGTTTAATTTTAAAATAAAATTTTATTCATACTATTTGATTTTGTGATGTTATGTGCTGTGCTATACAGATCAAAATGTTTAAAAAATCCATGTAAATAGGTTCGGAAAATCCATGTAATCCACTGGTGGATTACCTACAAATTAACAGATCGAAGGCGATCCTAACAAAGATTGGGATAAGGCTAGGGAGATGATGAATAATAATAATTATTTTCCCGCTGTTTTGGTGGCTCCACGGAATGCGACATAAATGTATACAGTGACTTGTTTTATTTTTTAATATTTTGTTGCCCGTGCAGTAATTTATCTTTTGTTTATTTACTAGAAGTGTAATGAGCTCTTTCCAACGTTCATGTTTAAATTTTTCATTTGTTAGCAGTACTATAATTTGAGTGTTTCTTAATGGGTCTTTCATATTGAGATATGCTTTATGGGCCCGATAATAAATGATGAATTTGATTAATTAAAATTGGAACGCTTCTTAATCAAATGAGGTTTTTAAGCAAAATACTGTCCTTCTTTGGAACACATATTTTATCTCTTCTCAGTAGTACGGATACAGTCCGCAGTTCAATATGTGTACCATCAGTTAACCCGCATTTACAACAATACATATATACCTTACAAACTACTGAGATCATTTCTCAAGTATATAGGTTGGTTTCATACGACTTATTTTTTACAAGGCATAGACTATTTTCTTGGTTTATTACTCGTATATGTTACGTTATGTAGTATATTTGTAGTGTTAACAAATTATAAACAAGAAGAGTTCATTTTTTGTTTGTATGATCTGTCAATCACACTTAACTCTGACTAAAAGAAATAACTTTTATATTTAAAAGGAAACAATGCTGATGGGATATCCATGCTTTGTAGAGATATGTAGTATTAGTAGTAGGAAACATTGTAGTAAGTAAATATTTTGACATTTTTATGTATTTTTTAAGTTTAGCCTTAGTATGAAAATGTGAACTAACAGTCACGAGTAGGATTGAAAGGTGAACCGCATCTCTTGGAGTACCGTCCCAGATGATTTGTCAATTCAGCTGTCCTGATAATTGCTCGAAACTGCAAATCTCATTAACACATTCCTTCTTAATGTCTTTAGTGATGCCTGCGCCGTGTGTTGGAGGTATTTGCATACATTATTCCATAGGCGTAGGATCTTTCGCTAACATTATTCCGTCCAGGTAAGCTTAATTATTACAGTTTAAGATTATATAGCATAGCGTCACACCTGTATTCCGCGCGGTTAGGCAGAGGTGTATTACACCCCCCACGGTTCGGAGAATTTTTCTTTTTACGAAAATGCTCTATAACATTGCCCGACCCGGGGATCAAACCCCAGATCTCATGATCATCAACCGGACACACTACCGCTGCACCACCGAGGCAGTTTAAAATTCTTACCAAATAATGATTTTGATTCGGCAAAGCTTCAAATCCTGCTCGTGACTATTATTTTCATTTTCACATTTACGTAGTTTATGTTTATTCTAGTGAATGCCAAGACAAATTCTTTGCCAACACAATTTTTTTATTCTTTTGGGTAACCTAATTGATCATAGCTTTAGCTATCAATAAATAACCCGATCATCAGAATAGTTAACGTTTGAAATCACTACGCTTATCATATATTTAATATTTAACGAAAATACTCATAAATATATATTTAAACTGCCTCTGTGGTGCACCAGTAGTGTGAGTGACTGCTGATAGTGAGGTTTCGAATTCGATTCCCGGGTCGGGCAGTGTTATTGAGCTTTTTTGTGAAAAGAAAAAGTCTCAGTAGCAGCCCGAAGTTTGGAAATGTGCCCGGTAGGCGGCAATAGGCTCGCCCCCTATTACGCGGGACTTAAACATGGCTGGCGAACCGTGCGTGTGTATTACACCTCTGCCTACCCCTTCAGGGATTACAGGCGTGGTGCTGTTTTTTTTTTCATAAATAATGTTAAATACCGTACGCAAATATAGCAATATTACCTATTCATTTTTTAAAAACACATGCACGTAAATGTGTGTTTATTAATACTCCTTTTCAATTTAATTTATAATGATTTGTGCTAATAAAATTTCCTACTAGATTAATATAACTTCGTGGAACATTTTGTGTGAAATTCATGTTAAAACTACTAATGTATTCATTGTCACGCTTGTATTATGAAACTCTGTTCAACAGCTGTCCCGCATATTGCGCTTGTTAATGAAGAGTTACTCGTACTTCGTTCATTTTAATATAACAACCAGTGTTAAATACTGGTTATAAGTTCGAGTTTCTAGTGAGTTTATGATTTTCTATGTGAATGTGATATTAATAATACAAAGGGTACCCACCTAGCCTATTTCTTTCCACGTGTGTCCTAAGAGCGTCCCTCGTGACCCCTGTCCACCGTGATTGAGACGACAGCAGGTGGCAGACGTCGGGCCCCATGAAAAAAGTAGGGCCTCCGATTTATCCAGGGCCACCCTAAGCCCCAGCGCCCCGATCTTCCTGGCCACCTCCGAGATCCCTAGGCTGGCTAGGAACGCCACTTCCGCATAGCAGATTACCGCCAGCCCGAGAGCCGTCAGCGTAGCACCCAGTCATAACCGATGTCCCACAGGAGCGGCCCTAGAACCGAACCCTGTGGGACACCGTACGACATAAAAGAGGTGCGTTGGCCATGAATGTCTTGCTAATCCTAACTATTATAAAACTGTAACATAGCTGTGTCTGTATATTTAAGATATTTAAGAAAAAATATATCTGTTTTAGGCTTTGATATAGATATATCAATGGTGTTAGGCTATATACTGCGTGTCTAATCACAAAACATTTTTTAGATGATTTGTCTGTTTGTTTGTACAAGTATCACGCAATAATTACTAAATGTATTTTGATGCTAATTTTTATTTGATAGCTCTTGATTAGACTTATAAACTGGTATATTAATTTTATATTCTGCTACTATATCGGGAACCGGAGAAATGACCTAAAAAGTTATTTAGACTCCTTGCGTTGTTCCACACCGCTGCACTTGCACCGATAAAGTAGGTGTTTTGGATTCCCACGCGCCATCAAGTATTCGAAATGCCGGTCGTGTAGCTCGTCACAGCACTCTGAACAACATCATCCATCAGGCCTTTGATAGTGCCAACGTACCTTCCCGTTTAAGGATACAATGGCAAAAGACCTGACGGAAAAGGACACTTTTCAGACCTGAGAAATGTATGGTTCCCATGGGATATTAATTTTTACTTAACAATAATTAAAGTAACGTAAAGTTACGTATTTATATTCCGTAATGTCTGACCGACTGTCCAAGTCTAGTCCCAGATAGCTCTGGTGTTGCTTTAGTTATAACGACTGTCTATGTAACATTTTCTTAAATCTTTACATAAGTTGTATTAGGAAGATATTCATTGTGTATAAAGGTATAATCTTATAACAGGCTAAAAATTTATGATAGAGGAAATAACACTCAGGCTAGGGCTTAAGGCGTAGGGATTTAAAAAAAAATACTATTATTTTTGAGTAACGTTCAGGGTAAATCATAGATACCAACTATAATAGTTAAAATAATCAAAACGCCAAATCCTCGATATGAAAGCGATCCAAATAGCCTGAACTAACATCGCTTTAAAACTAATAAGCAAACATATTCAAATTTCGAACCACGTCCCTATTCTGTAAACGCCAAACCACTTTCGTACGGTTGAACGACTTAACGCCAATCACGGCTTTGCGACACCCAATACAGACTGGCGGCTGAATTAATTGAATAAATTTGCATTTCATCCGGATAACATTTCCATTTGTTTCATATTAAAACAGCACACGTATAAGTAATTGTTGTGCTAAAATTTGTTTTCTCACGATTTTATTGTAGAAACATAAATTCAACGAAAGCAGTTTTAAGTGCAACCAGTTTAATTAACCAATAATAGAGTTAATTAATTAACAAGCAAATTATAAATTAGTAAAAAATTAGTTAGTTAATAAACTAAAGATTGATTATTATTTTAATATACTTACTTATCATCTTTGTGCCGTGTGGGGCTGGCTTTAGAATTGTCCCACCACTCTACACCCATGGGAGCCGTAAAAGCCGACTGAAGGAATACCGGGGGAGTGGGCAGCAGCACTCTTTCGATGTTGTTAATCATCCACTGCGATCGCCAACCCGCCTGCCAAGCGTGGTGATTACGGCACTATCCCCCATTCTTGGGAAGGCCTATGTCCAGCAGTGGACTTTAAAAGGCTGATGGATGGATGGACTTATCATCACATCATCTCACTTACGGGGTAGATAGAGAGAACTGAGGCCCAAAAGGCTCTATTCTTGCACACATCTCTCGCTTCCTCAACATTTATATAATCACTCGCCAGTTTTGGAGACTCCTAACTCCACCTTCCACCTTCTATTATATATAGCTTTATCCCAATCTTTTTGCCTGGGTCGGCTTCATTGGGTGAGTCTTTTTGAGTTCTTTTTGGTCACCCATTTAATTGGCAGCCAAGCAAAAGTTGCCTAATCTTGCCGATAACTGCACAACGAGGTTAAGACCTCCATTAAACAGTTTTCTGGAAATATAAAGATAAATGATTGAGAAATATTTAAATTATACAAATGTCATAATAAAATATGTTCTCTCTGCCTACCCCGCAAGGAATAAGTATATATATAGGTACTTTAAATCTATAGGTACACGTTAAGCTATATATTTATGTTTATTATAACTGGTGAATGATTACCTATAATATTTCTGTTATCGTTCAAGTAACGTTACATTTTGTACAAACGCAACCCAGATGGTATCATTTTGACGCGATATGATGAACGGCTGCCCAGAGACCTGCAACCCAGGACATTAGAGAGACATCCTGTCATGTAATGTATGAACAAAGAATAAATGTGGGTTGAACATTTTGTGACGTGGGTCATACCTATCTAATAGTACTTATGTTGCTATTCTTAATAACACATAAGATGCTCTGCCACTTACAGGATTTGAACCTGCGTCTTATGAATTATCATTCCAGAGGCTTTGCCAACTGAGCTATCAACTTCAATTCCTGCTCGTGGCTTTTATTTTCTATTTCACAATTTAATATTCGGTGTTCTTATATCAAAGGGTGATATTTATTTTGCTTTTCCTGTATAAGAACTCTCCATCCATCCATCCATCAGCCTTTTAACGTCCACTGCTGGACATAGGCCTCCCCAAGAATGGGGGATAGTGCCGTAATCGCCACGCTTGGCAGGCGGGTTGGCGATCGCAGTGGGTGTTGTTAATACTCGAAGGAGTGCTGCTGCCCACTCCTCCGGTATTCCCTCAGTCGGCTCTTACTACTCCCATGGTTGGAGAGGGGTGGGGCAATTCTAAAGCCGGCCCCACACGGCGGGGCTACAGTAAAATTTGAGTTGAGAATTATTATGTACAGTATAATACAAAAGGTTCACTTCCAATCATGTAAATTGGCATGTGTTACGCCTTTAACCGTTTTTTTTAGAGGGGATAAACATTATAGAAGATTAATAAAAATATTATTATAGAACAAAAAAAAAAAAATTATCACCAAAAATGCTGATCATGACATGCTATGTGCTTAAATTATACATCAACATCGAAAATATCAAAAACCCGCTGCATACCTCAGGTTATATCTCAGGTTCTTAATCTATTCAAGGGTTTTCAAGTACTTAATAAAAAAACATCAAAACCCGATTAAGTAGTAGGTAGTATTTTCATGATACGCGAACAAACAAATAGAGAAACACAAAAATAAAAAGATTTCAGAGTTGTCTTCTCAAATATCTTAAATTTACATGCTCTGTTACAGCTGTATAATAGTACCTATATAGTACCTATATTTTTCTATAATATAAGACGTTTGAAGTTAAATTTACTTCAGTTCAACTTGTAAATCAGTTCCCGTCTCGCTATGCATATAATAACAGAATACTCTATGGTGTCTATATGCAAATTTTGAATGCATTGTCCGTTATTGACGCGGCAATAGTGCTCTGTCTGGGGGGACTTGTCACGTTCGGCAACAAAATGTACCTATAGGTTTACTTCTGTTAAATCGTGTTTTTGCAAACCGTACTTTGATTTGAGTGCGTCTCTGTTTTGCTTTGTCAGTTAAGTTGTTTGCTTGTTGACTGTTTTCTGTCTTCCATTTAATTGTAAGTTTTGCGTATTTTAGCGCAGTGATAGACTATCGGTAAAACCAAGGACTGCAATCCAGGTCAATCACCAGTCCAGATCTCGCTCGGCACACACCTATGAATCAAGATTTTTCGAAATTATGTGTGTATTTGTTTTTAATTTGTCACTGCTCGGTTAAGAGAAACATCGTGAAGAAACCTAAATGTCTGAGAGATTTTCTCAACCGTCTGTGAACTTTGCCAACCCGCACTGGGCCAGCATAGTAGACTGTGCCCTAATCCCTCTCATCTTTAGAGGAGACCTGTGGCAAATAGTGGGACAGAAAAAGGTGTGAAAAAAATATTTTGATTAAATACAAAAGGTAAAATCTAGTTCGTAAAAAGAGGCTTTAATTATAATTAAAGATAAAACAAACGAGCTTATCAGAAAATCAATAAAGAATTTCTAATTTTATGAAGGTTTAAGTAGGTTACATAGACGCGACGGTGAAGCTGGCAACTCACAGCAAATAATAATCCTGGTATTTAATAATGTTCTTTATGAAACAACATAGACCTTAGATAAACTTTATCTAAGACATAGACAGTAAGTCAAGTAATAAAATTCAAACCGCCTTCAGCACAGTTCCAGACATGCTAAATAAGGATTCCGTTACTTGGTAAACATTTGTTAGGTTAGCCAAGCACGCGTAACGTAGACGTCCTAAATTCGTCAGTTGGCGGTCTTTTGAAAATCACATAGGATATTGCGTCGCACGAAGTGCTAATTATGATAAGAGTATTTTTATATGTTTGTGGTACGTCTAAACTAGATATCACGATATATTCGTGTTTATCTTTGGCGTAGACTACACACACTGAATAAAAATAGGATACTTTCATTGATAAATTATTAATTAAACACAAAGTGAAAAATGTGAGATCGAAAACAACATTCACGAGCAGCTTTGTGTTTAATGCATAGCACTAAGCATGTCAAATGGTAAAAATATATATAAATAAATTTAAATTATTGTTCCTGGTTAGTATAACTTTCCTCGTGGCGTAGTCGGTAGTGTTACCGACTTCCGTGCACGAGGTCGTGGGTTCGATCCCCACTCAGGACAAATATTTGTGTGATGAACACAGATATTTGTACTGCGTCTGGGTGTTTTCTATCTATTATATGTATGTATTTACAAAAAAAAATAATAATGTATGTATTATATCCGTAATCTGGTACCCATAGCACAAGCGTTAAGCTTAGTTTGGGACTAGAGGAACGTCCTCGTGTGAAAATGTCCGTGAATATTTATTTATTTATTTAGTTTTGTTTCTTCATTCAGCTGCAAAATATGTTTTTTTTCAAGGTAGAATAAAGATAATAATAATAAGATTACAAAGCCCATCTCAAAAATTGGACTGTCAAGTGCAAAAAAAATTATTCAAATCCAACTGGTAATTGCAAAAGTTAGTTATTAGTGTGCTTTTTACAAAAACTCTAGAATTATTAATATAAATTACCATTATTATTGGCAGAGGTGTATTACACCCCCCACGGTTCGGAGAATTTTTCTTTTTACGAAAATGCTCTATAACATTGCCCGACCCGGGGATCAAACCACAGATCTCATGATCATCAACCGGACACACTACCGCTGCACCACCGAGGCAGTTTAAAATTCTTACCAAATAATGATTTTGATTCGGCAAAGCTTCAAATCCTGCTCGTGACTATTATTTTCATTTTCACATTTACGTAGTTTATGTTTATTCTAGTGAATGCCAAGACAAATTCTTTGCCAACACAATTTTTTTATTCTTTTGGGTAACCTAATTGATCATAGCTTTAGCTATCAATAAATAACCCGATCATCAGAATAGTTAACGTTTGAAATCACTACGCTTATCATATATTTAATATTTAACGAAAATACTCATAAATATATATTTAAACTGCCTCTGTGGTGCACCAGTAGTGTGAGTGACTGCTGATAATGAGGTTTCGAGTTCGATTCCCGGGTCGGGCAGTGTTATTGAGCTTTTTTGTGAAAAGAAAAAGTCTCAGTAGCAGCCCGAAGTTTGGAAATGTGCCCGGTAGGCGGCAATAGGCTCGCCCCCTATTACGCGGGACTTAAACATGGCTGGCGAACCGTGCGTGTGTATTACACCTCTGCCTACCCCTTCAGGGATTACAGGCGTGGTGCTGTTTTTTTTTTTCATAAATAATGTTAAATACCGTACGCAAATATAGCAATATTACCTATTCATTTTTTAAAAACACATGCACGTAAATGTGTGTTTATTAATACTCCTTTTCAATTTAATTTATAATGAGTTGTGCTAATAAAATTTCCTACTAGATTAATATAACTTCGTGGAACATTTTGTGTGAAATTCATGTTAAAACTACTAATGTATTCATTGTCACGCTTGTATTATGAAACTCTGTTCAACAGCTGTCCCGCATATTGCGCTTGTTAATGAAGAGTTACTCGTACTTCGTTCATTTTAATATAACAACCAGTGTTAAATACTGGTTATAGGTTCGAGTTTCTAGTGAGTTTATAATTTTCTATGTGAATGTGATATTAATAATACAAAGGGTACCCACCTAGCCTATTCCTTTCCACGTGTGTCCTAAGAGCGTCCCTCGTGACCCCTGTCCACCGTGATTGAGACGACAGCAGGTGGCCGACGTCGGGCCCCATGAAAAAAGTAGGGCCTCCGATTTATCCAGGGCCACCCTAAGCCCCAGCGCCCCGATCTTCCTGGCCACCTCCGAGATCCCTAGGCTGGCTAGGAACGCCACTTCCGCATAGCAGATTACCGCCAGCCCGAGAGCCGTCAGCGTAGCACCCAGTCATAACCGATGTCCCACAGGAGCGGCCCTAGAACCGAACCCTGTGGGACACCGTACGACATAAAAGAGGTGCGTTGGCCGGGAATGTCTTGCTAATCCTAACTATTATAAAACTGTAACATAGCTGTGTCTGTATATTTAAGAAAAAATATCCGTTTAAGGCATTGATATAGATATATCAATGGTGTTAGGCTACATACTGCGTGTCTTATCACAAAACATTTTTTTAGATGATTTGTCTGTTTGTTTGTACAAGTATCACGCAATAATTACTAAATGTATTTTGATGATAATTTTTATTTGGTAGCTCTTGATTAAACTTATAAACTGGTATATTAATTTTATATTCTGCTACTATATCGGTACCGGAGAAATGACCTAAAAAGTTATTTAGACTCCTTGCGTTGTTCCACACCGCTGCACGTGCACCGATAAAGTAGGTGTTTTGGAGTCCCACGCGCCATCAAGTATTCGAAATGCCGGTCGTGTAGCTCGTCACAGCACTCTGAACAACATCATCCATCAGGCCTTTGATAGTGCCAACGTACCTTCCCGTTTAAGGGTACAATGGCAAAAGACCTGACGGAAAAGTACACTTTTCAGACCTGAAAAATGTATGGTTCCCATGGGATATTAATTTTTACGTAACAATAATTAAAGTAACGTAAAGTTACGTATTTATATTCCGATACTGACTGACTGTCCAAGTCTAGTCCTAGATAGCTCTGGTGTTGCTTTAGTTGTAACACCTGTCTATGTAACATTTTCTTAAATCTTTACATAAGTTGTAGTAGGAATATATTCATTGTGTATAAAGGTATAATCTTATAACAGGCTAAAAATTGATGATAAAGGAAATAACACTCAGGCTAGGGCTTAAGGCGTAGGGATTAAAAAAAAAATACTATTATTTTTGAGTAACGTTCAGGGTAAATCATAGATACCAACTATAATAGTTAAAATAATCAAAACGCCAAATCCTCGATATGAAAGCGATCCAAATAGCCTGAACTAACATCGCTTTAAAACTAATAAGCAAACATATTCAAATTTCGAACCACGTCCCTATTCTGTAAACGCCAAACCACTTTCGTACGGTTGAACGACTTAACGCCAATCACGGCTTTGCGACACCCAATACAGACTGGCGGCTGAATTAATTGAATAAATTTGCATTTCATCCGGATAACATTTCCATTTGTTTCATATTAAAACAGCACACGTATAAGTAATTGTTGTGCTGAAATTTGTTTTCTCACGATTTTATTGTAGAAACATAAATTCAACGAAAGCAGTTTTAAGTGCAACCAGATTAATTAACAGAGTTGATTAATTATCAAGCAAATTATAAATTAGTTAATAAACAGACCGTCTAAAGATTGATTATTATTTTAATATACTTACTTATCATCTTTGTGCCGTGTGGGGCCGGCTTTAGAATTGTCCCACCCCTCTACACCCATGGGAGTCGTAAAAGCCGACTGAGGGAATACCGGGGGAGTGGGCAGCAGCACTCTTTCGAGTATTAACAACATCCACTGCGATCGCCAACCCGCCTGCCAAGCGTGGCGTTTACGGCACTATCCCCCATTCTTGGGGAGGCCTATGTCCAGCAGTGGACTTTAAAAGGCTGATGGATGGACTTATCATCACATCATCTCACTTACGGGGTAGATAGAGAGAACTGAGGCCCAAAGCTCTATCCAAGGCTCTATTCTTGCACACATCTCTCGCTTCCTCAACATTTATATAAACGCTCGCCAGTTTTGGAGACTCCTAACTCCACCTTCCACCTTCTATTATATATAGCTTTATCCCAATCTTTTTGCCTGGGTCGGCTTTATTGGGTGAGTCTTTTTGAGTTCTTTTTGGTCACCCATTTAATTGGCAGCCAAGCAAAAGTTGCCTAATCTTGCCGATAACTGCACAACGAGGTTAAGACCTCCATTAACAGTTTTCTGGAAATATAAAGATAATGATTGAGAAATATTTAAATTATACAAATGTTATAATAAAATATGTTCTCTCAGCCTACCCCGCAATGGATAAGTAAGTAAGTATATATATATATAGGTACTTTAAATCTATAGGTACACGTTAAGCTATATATTTATGTTTATTATAACTGGTGAATGATTACCTATAATATTTCTGTTATCGTTCAAGTAACGTTACATTTTGTACAAACGCAACCCAGATGGTATCATTTTGACGCGATATGATGAACGGCTGCCCAGAGACCTGCAACCCAGGACATTAGAGAGACATCCTGTCATGTAATGTATGAACAAAGAATAAATGTGGGTTGAACATTTTGTGACGTGGGTCATACCTATCTAATAGTACTTATGTTGCTATTCTTAATAACACATAAGATGCTCTGCCACTTACAGGATTTGAACCTGCGTCTTATGAATTATCATTCCAGAGGCTTTGCCAACTGAGCTATCAACTTCAATTCCTGCTCGTGGCTTTCATTTTCTATTTCACAATTTAATATTCGGTGTTCTTATATCAAAGGGTGATATTTATTTTGCTTTTCCTGTATAAGAACTCTCCATCCATCCATCCATCAGCCTTTTAACGTCCACTGCTGGACATAGGCCTCCCCAAGAATGGGGGATAGTGCCGTAATCGCCACGCTTGGCAGGCGGGTTGGCGATCGCAGTGGGTGTTGTTAATACTCGAAGGAGTGCTGCTGCCCACTCCTCCGGTATTCTCTCAGTCGGCTCTTACTACCCCCATGGTTGGAGAGGGGTGGGGCAATTCTAAAGCCGGCCCCACACGGCGGGGTTACAGTAAAATTTGAGTTGAGAATTATTATGTACAGTATAATACAAAAGGTTCACTTCCAATCATGTAAATTGGCATGTGTTACGCCTTTAACCGTTTTTTTAGAGGGGATAAACATTATAGAAGATTAATAAAAAATATTATTATAGAACAAAGAAAAATAAATTATCACCAAAAATGCTGATCATGACATGCTTAAATTATACATCAACATCGAAAATATCAAAAACCCGCTGCATACCTCAGGTTATATCTCAGGTTCTTAATCTATTCAAGGGTTTTCAAGTACTTAATAAAAAAACATCAAAACCCGATTAAGTAGTAGGTAGTATTTTCATGATACGCGAACAAACAAATAGAGAAACACAAAAATAAAAAGATTTCAGAGTTGTCTTCTCAAATATCTTAAATTTACATGCACATAGCTCTGTTACAGCTGTATAATAGTACCTATATTTTTCTATAATATAAGACGTTTGAAGTTAAATTTACTTCAGTTCAACTTGTAAATCAGTTCCCGTCTCGCTATGCATATAATAACAGAATACTCTATGGTGTCTATATGCAAATTTGAATGCATTGTCCGTTATTGACGCGGCAATAGTACTCTGTCTGGGGGGACTTGTCACGTTCGGCAACAAAATGTACCTATAGGTTTACTTC
The DNA here is from genome assembly GCA_948253155.1 of Leucoma salicis. Classification (NCBI taxonomy): domain Eukaryota; kingdom Metazoa; phylum Arthropoda; class Insecta; order Lepidoptera; family Erebidae; genus Leucoma; species Leucoma salicis. Next base: position 25,104,492 of record OX411804.1, on the reverse strand, counting down.
TGTTAAATCATGTTTTGCAAACCGTACTTTGATTTGAGTGCGTCTCTGTTTTGCTTTGTCAGTTAAGTTGTTTGCTTGTTGACTGTTTTCTGTCTTCCATTTAATTGTAAGTTTTGCGTATTTCAGCGCAGTGATAGCCTATCGGTAAAACCAAGGACTGCAAAGACAGTGGTATCCAGGTCAATCACCAGTCCAGATCTCGCTCGGCACACACCTATGAATCAAGATTTTTCGAAATTATGTGTGTATTTGTTTTTAATTTGTCACTGCTCGGTTAAGAGAAACATCGTGAAGAAACCTAAATGTCTGAGAGATTTTCTCAACCGTCTGTGAACTTTGCCAACCCGCACTGGGCCAGCATAGTAGACTGTGCCCTAATCCCTCTCATCTTTAGAGGAGACCTGTGGCAAATAGTGGGACAGAAAAAGGTGTGAAAAAAATATTTTGATTAAATACAAAAGGTAAAATCTAGTTCGTAAAAAGAGGCTTTAATTATAATTAAAGATAAAACAAACGAGCTTATCAGAAAATCAATAAAGAATTTCTAATTTTATGAAGGTTTAAGTAGGTTACATAGACACGACGGTGAAGCTGGCAACTCACAGCAAATAATAATCCTGGTATTTAATAATGTTCTTTATAAAACAACATAGACCTTAGATAAACTTTATCTAAGACATAGACAGTAAGTCAAGTAATAAAATTCAAACCGCCTTCAGCACAGTTCCAGACATGCTAAATAAGGATTCCGTTACTTGGTAAACATTTGTTAGGTTAGCCAAGCACGCGTAACGTAGACGTCCTAAATTAGTCAGTTGTAGACTTGCTTTGGAGCTTCGAACTAGCTTATCTCGAACGTTTCGCCTACGCTCGACTGTATCCCGCTAAATGGCGGTCTTTTGAAAATTACATAGGATGTTGCGTCGCACTCGAAGTGCTAAATATGATAAGAGTATTTTTATATGTTTGTGGTACGTCTAAACTAGATATCACGATATATTCGTGTTTATCTTTGGCGTAGACTACACACACTGAATAAAAATAGGATACTTTCATTGATAAATTATTAATTAAACACAAAGTAAAAAATGTGAGATCGAAAACAACAGTCACGAGCAGCTTTGTGTTTAATGCACTAAGCATGTAATGCTAAAAATATATATAAATAAATTTAAATTATTGTTCCTGGTTAGTATAACTTTCAGTTTTGTTTCTTCATTCAGCTGCATAAGATGTTTTTTTTTCAAGGTAGAATAAAGATAATAATAAGATTACAAAGCCCATCTCAAAAATTGGACTGTCAAGTGCAAAATAAATTATTCAAATCCAACTGGTAATTGCAAAAGTTAGTTATTAGTGTGCTTATTACAAAAACTCTAGAATTATTAATATAAATTACCATTATTATTATATTATTAACAGTTGATTAAAAGTTCCTCACTTAGCTCACATACGTGTGGTAATCTGTGAACTGGTGGATCTATGGAGTTATTTATCAAGGTGCAAAGCCGTGATTATCTACTGATCAGGTGCTATTAGCATTGAAGTGGGGATTGGTGATACTATTATATTATCTTACTAGCCTTTGCCCGCGTCTAAAGCTATTTTTTAAGCTACATCTCAGGTTTCCGATGTTATCTGATAGCGGTATAAAATGTATACATACCAGTTTTTAAGTCTTATCAAGAGCTATCAAATAAAAAAGTTAAATCAAAATCTGTTTTTGCGTGATACGTGGATGAACAAACAGATAAACAGACAGATGGGTTTTGCCATTTAGGCAGTCTGCGTATATGTTATTTATTCAGACTTTTGTTAGTAGTACATTATATATAGGTATATTTGGATATTTCTCTCATGTAAAATTAGTTTTATTTTAATTTTTTTTTTTAATTTTTGTAAACCACTGGACGCGCAGATGTCAGGTGTCGGCAGCAGGACATTGCTGAAAATCGGCGTTGCAATGTTTAAACGACATTACTGTATGCTGAGCAATGCCCTTTTTTCTACCATTAACTTGTTCATTTTTTTTTTATTCTTGTTTGTTATTATAGGCCATATTTGTTTTATTTTTCGTGTCTAGTTATTAGGTTTTACTAACTTATAAGTGGTTTGAAAATAAATATATCTTTCCTTCTTTCTTTCTATAAAACATCTAAAAAAAATAGTTTTGTGTTCAGAGATGCCTATTTAGCCTAATAGAGCCATTTTTTCTCAAATATCTTAAATGTACATAGCTCTGTTACAGCTTTATATTAGTTAGGATACGATATTTATGTGGCCTAATTTTATGGCGGTCCACGAGATCTTCCTTATTCCTTCATCAAATTCCATGATTTACCCTCATTTTAAAGCTTATAATGACGAAAAATATACCCACGGCTTAAAAATGTACAGCTTCTATTAAATTTAAGATTTATAATCATCTAAGGAGAGGTTCTGTACCTAATGAATGCGGAATTCCGCACGGGTCGACTAGTGTATTTAGATTATAGATCAAGTATTTACCAGATTAAGTACAAAAACTTATTAATAATAAATCCACTAAAATTCTTATATTTAATACGTATTAATATGTAACTAGCACACTTATTAGAATTTATGAATATTCAAATTTATTATACGCACGCCGCTGTAACAAAGCCTCAAAATTCATATTTATATTTCGACGTAAAACCTCACATCATGATTTGACGTCACAATCTCAGGCAATTTGGTATTAGGAAGGATTTCCTTCAGTTTCTTTATATGTCAAATAATCCACGATGTAACGAAGCGAATTAGGAGAGGGGTATGGAAGAGAAAAAGTGATTTTTCTGCTCCAACGTAATTTGAATATATTGTGACTTGATTGTTGCCTTTAGTACTGAGGTGGAAAACTTAGTCTTTTGTTTTATAGGAGTTAAGTTTCTCGATTCTTTCTGGTGGAAAGTTAGACAGCGCTGTAATCTAGTTACAATTTTTATGTTTCACATGGAATAAATTTAGTTTTGTTTAATGTAACTTTACTTTGATTCTGAATAGGAACAGAAACCTTACTATATTATTCAGTTCGTTATCAGGGATAAGTTATGCTCTTTTTTTGTCACGATACAAGTATTATTCCATAAAGTAGGGTGTTCTTTGTATTTTTTTTAAATATGGATTTAGTGTATTCCGGGGATCCATTAAACACAAAATAATTATTAAAATCGGTTTCGCTGTTTTAGAGTTTTTGCAAGACTATGCACTATGCACATAAACTGATATTTACATACGTATAGATATTATGGTATGAATCATTCTGATCGCAGACTTGCCAGTGACAGCTTAGCGTTTCAAGTTGACAAGGGTTGAGTTTGCGTCAATTGCGTTTCAAAGGTCGTTTCAGTTGTAACACGGGTTTTTTCTAATTAGTCAAGTATACGAATATTGTTACTTAAAACCTCTAATGGAAAAATGTGTTGAAAAGTGTATTGACTTTTCCTTGTTGTCTTTTAAATCATAAATTATAAACACGCAAGGCTTACAAAACGGAATATACTTATTATATTACGCAGCTGTGATTAGTTGAAAATGTCTAAGACACTTTTCATGTTTCGTAAAGAAAACCAGAAATGCAGTAAAGTACAAGTTATTTTAGGTACAAGTTATTTCAAGTTCAACGCCAAAAATGTTTAAAAATGTTTAAAAAATCACGTCATCAAATAGTATGAATTTTAATTGCAAAATTAAACTTATATTGGATTAATGCATGTAAATGCGTTCCGATAGATGGCGTTGGTCGTAAAGACAAACGTGATGAGGAGATTGGGATGACCGAAAAGGTCGGTACGGTAGCTCAGTGGCTCAGTGGACAGAGCACTTCCCCGGATTGGAAGGGACGAAGGTTCGATTCCCGCTCGTACTAAAAATCTCTATTTCCTCATTCACAAATAATTTGTACTTTAATAGTAGCTGAGCATGTCAAATGCTAAAAAATATAGATCAGAAATGCAGTAATAAATATAAAGTGAGATTTTGTAAATTAGCTGATGGTAGTGTCTTGGTTATTTCAGCATGAATTGACCAGCTTGATCAGGGAAGTACCATCCTCTTACAGACGCTTGGTGTGAAATAGCGGTAGGCACGTCTACCGTTGTGTTTCGTATTGTGAGTGAAAACGCTGGGGGTCCAAACCTCCTCCCTACCCTTCCCTATTATACTTCCTATCCTCTCCTTATTATCCTTCATATAATCTCCTTAGTATCCATTCCTTGTTGATGGCGACGCGCGAGTGATGCCACCGGTGTTGCTGATGTCTATAGGCTACGGTAACGGCTTACCACCACGTTGGCAGTGTGCTTCTCACGAAGGTGCGTCGCTCAGTAGAGGACCCAAAAGGGTAAGCTACCGGCGGTCCACTGAACAATGTAAAACAGTTCCAGTGTTTCACCAATACAAGTAGAGAGACGGTACACGGCGAGTTTATTTAGTGGATGATAATCCACTAAATAAACGCGCCCTGTTCGTTGCCCCGAACGACGGAGTGTACGGTTAGGTACATTTTTCCCACCTTACCAAAAAGGTTGGCTGTATGCATGTTTGCTAAAAAACATGGCTCTGAATAATATTAAAGAAATATATTATAATATTACCTGTTAATATATTAATCGACTGATGAAGGACTAACATGAAACGCTAATACACATGAGGTTCCTGTTATTTTGGAAAGACTATATTAAAACAAAAAAAAAACATCGCGGAGTGTTTTACGTAAGTATTAGAGTTGGTAACTTTTAACGTTTAAACTCTTTCAAACGGTGGATTTAAAGAAAGAAAACTGTTATAGTTCACAATCTCAGTATGAACGTTCCCCAATGTATTGATTAATATTTTAGATTCCAGAAAGTACAGAGTGGAGTAAATCAAGTCTTACCGCAATTTAGTAGATTAAACTGTGATGAAATGGGTTTAAGGTGTGTCTTCATTTTACAAAATCCTTGCTTTTTGGAATAACTTACCACAATTATGTTTGTTTATTTTTTTTTATTGCACTTAGTGGCAGACCAGCCACGGCCCACCTAATGGTAAATGGTAACCGTCGCTCATGGACTCAACTATACCGGGAGCATTGTCAAGCTGCTGCTCACCATTTCATTTTACAGATACGAAATGAAAGAATTAACAGCTATCTCCTGCTACAACCAAAATACGCCGATGTGTTTCATGGCCGATCATACGGGAGATGGTGGTACCAACCCGCTCGGGCCCGATAGCAAGTGAGCACTCCCACTTGGTACCCAGCCCTACCACCAGTAATACAATGGGTGATATTTGCTTACTTCCCTTAGTCGCCTCATACGACACCCGTGGGACAAACAAATCGAACAGACGAACAATATCGTGTTTATGTAGTAAAATATGCTGTTGATGGACACAATATAAGTACCGCCATATGTACAGCGATAAGTTAAAATATTTTGTTCTGATATTATCTATACGGCTAGTGTAAACACAGCCTAAATCGTAAGCGGCAGGTGTGACATGACAAACAGTTGGCACCTTTTGTTTTTAATTTTTCTCCCTGATATTGTATAGGTGTACTGAGTCGTTTGTGGAGGCATGAAGCTAGGTTGTAGTCCTCTATGTAGACGCGTATATTTTTTTACAAAGTGTATGGAATAAAGTAGTTATAAAAGGATTATAAAAATAGCACACATATGCTGTTAAATATAAAGCTATAACACAGCTATGTCTGAACATTTAAGATATTAGAGAAAAAATATATGTATTAGGCTTTTTAGGCGTCTCTGTTTGTTCGGGCTTTACGCAAAAACTACTGAACGAATTTTGACGAAACTTCATTTGTATGTCGCCGGTGCTCTTTACAAGAGTCTTCTAAAATCCGCTTGCTCTAGCTAGGTCCGCCCATTCACTTTGTTTTGGTCGAATGTGGTAGTTAATTTTTACTTGTTATCTGAATGAGGCACTGTAATTAACGTATTTTTATTTTAAACACCTATGACACAACTTTGTGTCTTGGATAAAAAGATCTGATACCCAATGTCAAATTAATTTTCAAGGTGATACTGGTACAACCGAGTCCATAAGCAGTGGTTACCAATTACGATTAAGCATGTCGTAGTGATTTTAGTAGTTATTTTGGGTTATAGATACATTTACTCAAAGTTTATTCAGACCAGCTAGACCTGACGCGGAATGCTGCAATACTGCGTCAACCTCAAAGAGTCAGGGTCATCAGGGGATTTTTTACAAGGCAGCAAGCCTCTTTCATGGAACTCCATCGTGGGAACTGGAGGCTCGATCCCTCGCGGAGTGCATATTGATGGTTTAAGGAAGCGTGGGAGTGGGTCTAGAACCGTTTTCCTCAAAAATCCAGGAGTACCGGTTAGAGCTCCACTGGATTCTGCTGGTGAATCAGAAGGAACGCTTTTGGGATCAAACAAAGGGCACCATTATAGCTGACGTAATACGTCCCGTCGTGGACAAGTGGCTGGAAAGACGTCATGGCGCCTTCTGTGACCGGCTGAGGCAGGCTCTAGTGGCATAGTTGCTTCGAAAAGTACTTGTGTCGCATAGGTTGGGAAGAGCCTGCCCAGTATCACAATTGCGGGGTCTTCCTTAAAAACATGGCATAACATACGCTTGTGGACTCTCCAGCCAAGGCAGAGCGGTGCCTTAAATACACCGCGGCAATTGAAATAGAAGACCTTTTGCAGCTTACAATGGTCAGTAGAGATGGCAGGTGGGATGCCACCGTCACATTTTGCGAGGTGAGGGAATGCATGCAAAGATCGAAAAATATGCCATATATGCGATGATGATAACAAAAAAGATGTGTGCTGCTCGCATTAAGATGGCTTGATAGACTTTGATCTAAATTCCTCCCATTCAGAGGCACCCTTGTCCAAAAATGGGTTGATAAAGGTTTGCTAAAAACAAATTTAAGATAACATGGTACCACCGTTTCGCTGAGCACCTAATACGTATCTAAAGCTAGCTAACATCTCAACAATTAACCCCAGAATGTCACACTATAAACCGTTACATTTTTCTTGTGGTTAGTATTGCAACTTTGTTTACGCTGAACGCATACGGACGCGGGTTTTACTTCAACGCATAAAATATTCTACAACTTAGTTTTGTGGCTGATTTTATATGTAATAAGAGTATGTTCTGTTTGTCGTACGGCTGTTATGTAAAATGTATTTTGTTTAAATGTAACAAGTTGTTAACTTCAAAACATTTCTTTTCATCAATTAATTCGAAACATACGGTTTTTAGAAATACGAGGGCGGCAATCCTATGCGTTGAAAACACACACACACACATATACGAGTATATATCTATATATAGGTACATATATATTAACTGAAACCCTCTTAATTTAGTAACTCATCTATTTACGAGATTTACGAGGCTACACTTCTCGCGATATTCTGTAAGAAGTTGGTAGTTTCAGCCGGTCCATTAACTCTATTACCAAATAGAAGATGAACAATATCTTATAAATTGAAGCCAAATTTAAAGGATATCGTTGCTGCTATATACTATCACTATTGTAGTACTGAAATAAATTCCGTTCGAAGTTAGTACAGTGGAAATAAAACATGACCGAACATATTTTATTAATGTGCAGATCTGATGAGATCCTAGCTACCCATTTCGGTTTATTTAAATGTTATCGATGAAAATATTTTACAATATCAATAAATAACGGTTGTAGTAACCTCGATTAAACCTAATAAAATAAAATCCTCTCAATAGATGTCGTCAAAAATCATTTTAATGTGTAGGTAATCTCATCTGAAACTGTTTTAGTCCACGCTAACTAGTTTGATATTGCCCTTATCGCCTCCGCAATTATTCGACCGTATTTTCTTGATGATGTGGCCAACTGTATCCTACGATCCTATATTCCGGTGTCGGAGTAATAGCTATCTTGAGAATGGGCCAATTTCGATGTTAATCTTGTTCAAACATGTGGAGTTATTTGAAGGAAAATAATGCTAGTTTTAAAATTGTTCGTCCACGTGGACTTTAGAATATAAATACAAACCATTTTTTCCCTGATAAAATGTAGCCTTTGTTATTTTCTGGGCAACAAACCCACATGTATACCAAATTTTGTGATGACCCAATCAGGGTAGTTTTTGCATTAATTATATTTATACCTGCGACATTGTCAATGTTGACTTCAGAATGTAAATTCGTCACTTAATGGCACACTAATAATCTCTATAAAAATAAGTATCCCAAAGGAACCATAGATTATTCAAAGTTCTTATAAAAATGTACTAAGAACTCCATCCATCCATCCATCCATCAGCCTTTCATCGTCCACTGCTAGACATAGGCCTCCCCAAGAGAACGCCACAGCGAACGGTCCTGTGCCGCCTGCATCCAACGGCAGCCTGCGACTTTGACCAGGTCATCGGTCCACCTGGTGGAAGGCCGTCCTACACTGCGCTGTCCGTTACGCGGTCGCCACTCCACACACTTCTCCTACGGATTTCCATATTACGGATCTCATCACGTAGAGAGATCCCAAGCATAGCCCGCTCCATAGCACGCTGAGCGACTTTAAGCCTTGACATAAGGCAACATTCAGAGACCACGCCTCTGTGCCGTAAGTCGTCACTGGTAACACACACTGGTCGTAGACCTTCGTCTTCAGACACTGTGGAATATTGGACAAGAAGATCTCCCTCAGCTTCCCGAACGCTGCCCAGCCGAGCTGGATTCGTCGATCGACCTCTTTCTCGAAGTTGTGTCTACCTAACTGGACAGTTTGTCCCAGGTATACATCGACAACCTCGAGAATTGCGCTCCCGACCAGAACCGGTGCTGAAATGACATAGATATTAGACATGACTTTCATCTTGTCCATGTTCATTTTTGACCCACTAGTCGGGAGACACGGCTGAGGTCGTTGAGCATGGTACCAAGGTCCTCCAGTGATTCTGCCATGACCACGATATCATCTGCAAATCTAAGGTGAGTGATGTATTCGCTATTTATGTTGATGCCTAATCCGGTCCAGTCCAAGAGCTTGAAAACATCTTCCAATGCAGTGGTAAGAGTTTCGGGGACATGACGTCTCCCTGTCTAACACCTTTCTGCAGTTGGATCGGTTTCGTGCTCTTGTCCTGAACTCTGACAGACATAGTGGCGTTTCTATGCAAACACTTCAACACTTTGATGTATCGATAGTCAATTTGGCACCGCTGAAGAGATTGCAGCACCGCCCAAGTTTCAATCGAATCAAAGGCTTTCTCGTAGTCCACAAACACTAGACACAGAGGCCGATTATACTCCTCGGTCTTCTGTATAATCTGGCGCAGCGTATGTATGTGGCCTACGGTACTATAGCCTTTTCGGAAACCGGCTTGTTCGGGAGGCTGGAAGTCGTCGAGCCTGCGCGTGAGTCGATTTGTAATGACCCTCAAAAACAACTTATAGACATGGCTCAAGAGCGAGATGGGTCTGTAATTCTTCAAGAGGGTTCTGTCACCTTTCTTGAAGAACAGCACCACCACGCTCCTGGTCCACGACTCTGGAACGTCGCCCCCGAGAATGACGGAATTGAATAGCCTCTGAAGGGCTTTGAGGACCGGCTTTCCGCCTGCCCTCAGAAGCTCTATAGTAATTCCGTCGTCTCCCGGTGCCTTTCCGTCCTTTAGTTGTTTGAGAGCCATTCTGATCTCGTACAAGCTGAGGTCCGGGATATCTTAGGTATAGTGCCGAGTTAGCTTGGATCTGGGCTCATAGACCAAGCTGACAACAGGGTTCTGGGATCTTTATAACTGTCCATAGAACTCGTGGACCTCTCTTAATATCTCATCTTTGGAAGAAACAACAGTGCCATCATTGGTCTTCAGCTTGATCAACTGGCTTTTCCCAACAGACAGATCTCTTGCGAACACTTTGGAACCTTAGTTTCACTCTATCGCCTCTTTAATACGCAAGGTATTAAATCGGCAAATGTCTTGTCGCATAGACTTGGAGATAGATATGTCTGTTTAGTCGCCTCTGATTGGACTAATCAGCCGAAGACTGCACCGACATTTCTGTCCGTGTCGCTATGAGCTTAAGAGTTTGGTCCGAAAGCTTTTGAGTCCTATTGACGCGACTTGTCTTAAAAAAGGTCGACCCGACCGCTTGGACAGTTTCCACGAACCTGTTGTTCATATCGTTTACTGAATCGCACTCGTCTAGGCATTGAAAGTGATTTTGTAGTTCGAGCTGAAAGTTTTTGGGGTTCTGGTATTGAGCACGTGTTGGTCGGAGCGTAAACCTCATCAAGCGTGATCTCTCGACTTTCATATTTAGATTCAATATGCCTCTAACTAAGCGGTGATCAGTCCAAGTTTTATTCCTGCTGATCACTGAGACATCATTGAATATGTGTCGTTTGTCCGTTAAGATGAAGTTGATCTCATTTTTCACTGAACCATCAGGGCTAATCCAGGTCCGTTTTCGCTGGGGCTGTTTCCTGAAGAAAGAATTCATCATAAAGAGGCCTTCCTTCTCCAGAAAATCAGATAGCATCTGGCCCCTGTGGTTCCTCTGCCCAAATCCATATCGCCCCACCTTCAGCTCATCGTCTCTCCTTATGCCTAGTTTTGCGCTGAAAACTCCCATAACCACCGTGAAGTGACTTTTAGACGCGTGAATGGCTTTCGAGATGTCCTCGTAAAGGGCCTCCACTTCGTCGTCGGAATGTGTCGAGGTCGGTGCGTAAACCTGTAAGACCTTCAGCGAATATCTTTTGGTTATTCTGAGTATAAGTTACGCTACCCTATTCGACACACTCTCAATGTTCTCCACGTTACCTATTAGAGACTTGCGAACGATAAACCCGACACCACCCTGGGACTGTTGGTCGCCCTCCCGGTGGAAGAGCAAGTTTCTGGACTGGAGGATAATCGTGCCCTCACCCTGTCTTCGCACTTCTGATAATCCTACAACGTCCCATCGGATCGTGCTCAGTTCCTCTTCCAGCGCGGTGATCCTCTCGTCAGTCCTCAGTGTCCTGACGTTGCGTGTTACCAGGGCCATAAGTCGTTTCTGGTAGCCGGATCGCGACCGGAGATTCTTAGCACCCCCTGCTCCGCCGTTACCGGGCCCGCTACCGTTAGGCCACGGAATAGCGGAGCTGCCGTGACTGGGGGCCAATGTGTATGTGTGTGTGCACTCATATGGGGGGGTATTGCCATAATCGCCACGCTTGGCAGGCGGGTCTGCGATCACAGTGGATGTTTTTAGTACACAGGAGAACGCTGCTGCCCGGTTCCCCGGTAATCCTTTAGTCGGCTTTTACGACTCCCATAGGAAGAGACGGGGTGGAGCTATTCTTGGTGCCGGCCCCACACGGCCACTAAGAACTTATTAGAATATAGGTATATCTGCCACCATAAGCAATAAAAAGGAAAAAAAAATATTTTAATACACTAAAATAACACGCTTTAAATAGCTTATTGAACTAAATAGTAGTACATTAAATACAATGTGAAAAATGTGAAATCGAAAATAACAGTCAGGAGCAGGATTTGAACCTGCATCATCCTGGATACCATCCAGATGCTTTGCCAATTATTAGTTACCATGGTTTTTCAATAATCCAAATGAAATAAACAAACATTTCTTAAATGTACCTGGTACTACTAATGTCAATATTTCACAGCTGACATATTTTGAGTACAATAGATTCAGTGATTCTACCTTCCTTTTAAAAGAGGTTAGCATGGACTGCATAGTTAAAATAATAGAGAGTTTAAGATCAAATGCTGAAGGTTGCGATAACATAAGTCTGGATATGTTAATCATGACCTTTCCTCACACTATCAACATCATCAAACATTTAATTAATAAGTCTATTAATACATGTGTATTCCCTGACATATGGAAAATTGGTATTGTCCGTCCTTTACCCAAAGTTACTCGTTCTGTTGAGGTCAAAGATCTGAGGCCTATTAGTATTCTGCCATGTCTATCAAAGGTTATGGAGAAGGCAGTTTGCAACCAGCTTGTTGAGTACCTCGAATCTCATAGTATTTTACCGCAGATCCAATCAGGCTTCAGAAAGAAGCATAGCACTGTAACGGCAATGCTCGATGTTACGGATAATATACTGTGTGCGCAGGATGAGGGGCTTTGCACGTTGTTAGTGTTACTCGATTTTTCTAGGGCTTTCGACTCTATTAGCATTGATATCTTGTTATCTAAACTATCCTTTTATGGTTTTGATTCTAATGCCGTAAAATGGTTCCACAGTTACCTAAGCAAGCGTTTTCAATATGTCAGACTTAATTCCAATGATGGGACATCCTTATCATCAGATAAAATGGCAGTAACAAAGGGGGTTCCTCAGGGCTCGATTTTGGGGCCAGTTCTCTTCCTTTTATATACTGCTGATATAGGTATGCACATTAAAAACTGCAAATTCCATATGTATGCAGATGATATACAAGTGTATATTTCATTTAAAGCGTCAAACATAGATGGTGCAATACTTAAAATGAATGAGGATCTCTCCAGTATTGCTAAATGGGCAACAGAAAATTGTCTGCTGCTGAACCCAGACAAAACAAAATATATAATGTCTGGTAGTAATCAACAGCTCGCTAGTTTAGATCCTACTGTGAGTGCTAAGGTCTTAGGACAGACTATTGAGCGTGTACAGGAAGCACGAAATTTAGGCTTGCTTATAGACAGCGGCCTGCGTTTTGAAAAACATGTGGCACACGCTGTAAAAAATTGTTTCTATAAACTAAAAGTATTGTATAAAATTAGACCTTATATATGTGAAAGTCTGCGTGTACAGTTGGTGGAGTCCTTAGTATTGTCCAAATTAAACTTTATGGACACAGTAGTTGGCCCACGTCTGTTAGCCAGAACACTAAAGATTGTGCAACGAGTGCAAAATGCCTGTGCTCGTTTTTGCTTTAACATTCCGTTAAGGGCTCATGTCACTCCATATTTAAACAAACATACTATTCTGAAAATGAAGCACAGGCGAAAGTTGCACTTGGCTTGTCTTCTTTTTGGTGTCTTGAAACATAAAGTACCATGCTACCTTTTTGACAAGCTGTCCTGGCTGTCAACAAACAGATCGTATGGGCCTCGAAGGTGCGCAGAACAGCTCTCCACACGATACCACCGGTCTGCTTCGTTTAGAGGTAGTTTCCGGTACGCTGCTACTAAGTGTTGGAATAACATCCCTCCGCCCATAAGGAATCTGCAAACCATGAATAATTTTAAAGCAAAACTAAAAATTTTTATATTTGATCATCAACATCGTGAAGAGCACCTAAGACATGACACTAGTGCCATTTAAAATACTTTAGTTCCTTTTCGAGTAACAGTTTCTATAATTTATCAATCTATTTTTATTTATCGTATGCGCATCATATTTGCAGGTGTCATAGAAATATTATGTTCAATGTTTTAATACTTACCTCCAGTTTGTATTCCTGTATCCAAAAACACATAAAACATGCCATTATTTGCCTGTCCCGGCTATGTGCGTATTTGTATATTACTGAACCTTTTACTGAACATAATATATGAAAACAGTGCATCTTTCCGCATGTAAATAATAATATTGCGTTGCGATTTGCGAGATTCACCATTTGCATTGTAACCATGGCCCAATATTACTGGGCCATGATTACAACCATTTGTATTCAGATTCAAATTAAGTTCTTGTCTTCTTTTTGTTTAATGGCTCTTGTTGTGGCAGTGTGAGCACAATTTAGCCAAATTAATCAAATTTTACCAAATTTAGTTTCGATTCAGTTATTTAATGACGTCAACAAATGACGTGTCAACACAACACGTGTATGTATTATTTAAATAAGTTTTTATACTTTGGGCTTGTTATAGGCTTTGGCAGGACCATCAGCCTAACATAAGGTGGAATTATAGTATGGAATTATGGTATAGATTTAGTTGTTTTTTTTTTCTTTTTTTAATATTGTAATAGTATAGGAAAGTATTTTTTAAATTTGAGTATTTTGGTTTTTGTTATTTTTGTGTGTGATAGGTGTGAACGACGTCCGTGACATCACCAAGACCAGCGCAGGTCTATTGACCTGTTTTATGCTGAGTTGGGGTCGTTTTGTAGCGGATGTTTTTTTTTTTTTTGTTTTTTCTGTTTTATTTATATGTATAATGTTGTTCGCTACAATAAATATTTTCTTTCTTTCTTTCTTTCTTTCCAATTCAGCCATCGTGACAATTGCTCCTGACTGCTAATTTTGATAACACATTCATACTTAACGTCTTTGGGTGACGCCTGCGCCATCTGTCGGAAGTATTTTCATACATTATACCGACCAGGTAAACTTAATTTTACAATTAAGATTTTTAATTTTCTATAAATTTTCTATAAATATTTAGATATTTTTATATATCTATATTTTTAGCGTATGACATGCTTAGCCATATACATTATCCTACATCTCCTGGATACTGTCCAGATGCTTTGCCAATTCAGCACCCAAGATGTTAAGTATGAACGTGTTATCGAGATTAGCAGTCAGGAGCAATTGTCAAATCCTGCTCGTGACTGTTATTTTAATTTAACATTTTCCACTTTGTGTTTAATGGATTAACTTCTCAAATTATTGCAATGTCATCGGTCCTTGATAAGTGTGCAAAGTTTCAAATCAATCTGACGTTTTGAAGTGGTTGAAAATCACGTTCAAAGATTCCTTTACATACGTATGAAGCTAATTTAAAGCGTCTTAAAAAGAAACGAAGCGTATCTGTGTGGTGACAGGTTAAGAATTTGTATAAGTCAAGCAAGCAGTTATCACTCATTGCATTGCTGGTGCACAAAAGATCAGCGTGAACTAACGGTAGATACTTCCACCGTTGTGTTTCGTATGGTGATTGAGAGCGCCGGAGGCCAAAACCTCTTCCCTATCCTCTCCTTAGTATCCTACTTATCCTCTCGTTAATATCCTTCCTATCCCTTTCCCTGGAGATAGCGACGCGAGAGTGATCTTTGGCGTTGCAAATGTCTATAGGCTACGGCAATCGCTTACCATCCGGTGTGCCGTTCACTTGTTTGCCACCCACGTAGTATACATAATAGTAATTAAAAAAAAACAATTTGAAATAACGATAAAATATTCTAGTTTTATTTTCTTTTTCTTCTCACAAAGATACTGAAAATAAGAGTCTAATAGATGAAAATAGTATCTAAACTATACGGAAAATTGCTCGGAAAAACTCAATATAACGCTCTTCAAAAGCTTCCTACAGTTGAAGTGGAGAAATCCAATAAAAGGCGACTCCTACCTGCAATGTCTTCGCACTCTGGTATGTACGGTATTCCGTTCATTACGCTGGCACCAAACTTGTTACCTATCCAATTTGAACGGATTTTGGACTGTTACTTACAGAAAAGAGCGGAAATGTATTTATATGAAATTTCTTCGCGAACTCGATTGGTGCTAGTTATAAATGAAATTTCTTTCAATTGATATTATTCAAATCTTTAGATTTAGTGTAAATATGAAGAAGAAAATTGAAAAATAATATAAGTAATGCTAATCTATTGTGTTCAGAATCGTATTTTTAAAATATAAACTTTTACTATTTAATTAATAAGTTGTTCAAGATTTAGGTCATAGATATACTCGTATAGATCAATCATGATATTGAGGAATATTGGAGAATATCTTGGAATTTTTAGATGTGACGTCTTCAAAGATTACCAAGGATATATTTTTAATGCTAACAGTTTTCTTACGACTGACTGCACAGATGCCGGAGTAGTTTAGATACCGGCCTCCCATCCGAGTGTAGTGGGTTTCATTCCCACACAGGTCAACTCTTTGTGTGATGATTTATAGTTCTGAGTCTGGGTGTACTTTGTGTCCGTGAAATTGTATGTTTGTAAAGTCTACAAGTTGAAGTGCTTAGACGTATGTCAAAAAGCTTGGAACTACAGCGCACCATCAAGCAGCGGAAAGTGGCATATCTGGGGCATGTTCTAAGGCATGACAAATATAGGCTGCTACAAACCATTATGATGGGAAAAATTGCAGGCAAATGGAAAGTTGGCAGAAGAAAAATGTCTAGGCTCCGTAACATCAGAGAGTGGACTGGTATCAAATCTGTTGAAGAGCTATTCAGACTTGCATTAGATCGACAAAAATTCAAAAAACTGATCACCAACCTCATTAATGGAGAGGCACGACAAGAAGAAAGTCCACAAAGATTATTCCCTATAGCAGAAAGTTGTCTTTAAAAAAAAGGAAAAAATAAGACCACTATTTTAGTACTAATGTAGTGACTTACTTAGTTTTTTTAAACCGACTTCGAAAGGGAGGAGGTTCTCAATTCCTCTGAATGTTTGTGTATTTGTCAAGTGTTTATTAGATCAGTCGAGTGGTTTTAAAAAAATCGAGAAAAATCTAAAAAATGTATACAACCTAGTACAAAAATAACAAACAGCTATATATATACATATACTTATAATAACATTAACAGTACATTGTTAACCTAGGGATGAAATCAACTTATTCACCCGAGACGGGGTTTGGCGCCCGAGCGTAGCGAGGGCTCCAATAGTTCGAGGGACTAAATAAGTCTTTATCCCGAGGTAAACACTGTGCTTTTCATTACGAATACGAGGAAACTAAAAATAAAAATCATGAATTAGCTAAAGAAAAAATGGGAGACTTTAAAAAATTTAATTTGGAATCGCCGTTTTAATGCCGATTTTGTTTTTTTTTCTGTGGCCTGTCAGCTATTCAGCCATTATTTTTCATTTTAATAAATAATTAAAATTAAATAATTTAAATAATTTTAAAAATATAAAATCTTCGTTATTTTAAAGATATTTAGTTGCAACTATATTAAAATAAAGTCATATAAAAACAAATTCTTTAATAAATACTCAACTTTATGTTATTTCAATTTTACATCGCGCTGTAATTGACTGGCTGTACAGAAAATAGAACTGTTTTATTTTTTATAATTACTCAGCTATCAGTTGAAAGTAATTCTCCCTAGGGCTGAAAAGTATTACTTTCAACCCGCTCCTAAGGCAACTTCAGGCCTACTTTCAGAGTATGAGTAATGAAAAATCATTTTTTCATCATGGCACCGACTTCATACACATTCGGTTTTTTAGTTCTTAGGTGTCTTCTGAAGGTGATTTTTTTATTAAAAAATATTTTTTTTAAAAGGCATTATGTTGAATTCAATATAATATACATGCTAACTAATATTGCAATACTAATGTCTCTAATGAAATACAATAATTGGTAATTTATAACGGTCCCTTTTTTCTAATTATATGTAATTAATATTCACTGGTATAGCCGGGTTCGACCGGGTAGTTTATTATAATTTCTTATCAAGACTTTATTAAATTATTGCATTATTATACCATAGTGATCTTTCAACAATCCAAGGTACCACATTACGTACGTATATTTTGCATAAAATATGTACATATCATCAACATACCGTAAGCAAATTAAGCTCACATTATTCACCCCTCTGAATTGGTGCTAATAACCGTCCCGGGTTCAAATCCCCCGCCCTATGACATGGGGTGCTATTGAAAAACGTGTGCCCACTTTTCGTGAAAAGGATGCGTCTGTGAGACGGGGATGATGGACGACGTCGGGTTTTTAATTTATATTTTTTGTATTTTTTTTTTCAATTGGTTGAGTTGTTGAAAAGATATACGTTGACGTGTTGGCGAGGACATTTTGTAGATTGTTAGATTATGGTATTATTATACATGGTATAAATATATAAAATGCCTCTGTGGTACAGCGGTAGTGTAAGCGACTGCTTATCATGAGGTATCGGGTTCGATCCCCGGTCGAGCAGTCTTATTGAGCTTTTTCTTAAAAAGAAAAATTGTCGGTAGCAGCCCGGAGTTTGGAAATGTGCCGGCAATAGGCTCGCCCCCTATTACGTGGGACTTAAACATAGCTGGCGAATCGTGGGTGTGTAATACACCTCTGCCTACCCCTTCGGGGAATACAGGCGTGAAGTTATGAGTGTATGTGTGTGTGTGTGTGTATACCTAACCTATAAATATGCAATTTCACACTTAAATATGGTCACTGACCTAATATCCCAATATCAAGCATGTATAGAGAAATTGGGCGGTTGTGTTTTCTGCGCTCGTGCAGTATACGCTATAATGAGAGTTAGTGCACGGCGATGGCTTAATGCGCGTTCACAGATTTTAGTTGCTTGCGAGAAAATCTCTCAGCTGGGCAGAATAGTTCCTTGCAAGTTCAGGCGGATTAAAGTCAACCTAGGTCTTACGACTACGAGTATGTACCCTAAAACTACATCTTTAGATAAAAATCACATCATACATTACAACTCTGTTCTAAATTGATGTTGGCAGTAAAAATCGTACACAAATATATCGGTAGAAAAAGTGGCTTGAAGTAAACTCAATAGGGTAAAGATACCAAAGATGCGCATGCGCACTCTTTGGGTGCGCACTCTTACGCCATACGTCATTTTGACTTTTGGCCATGACAATGAAAACATCTACAGTAATATGGCGTATAACCTCACTTCCTAGTAAAGTACCAATACCAAATTTTAAAGCTACCAAACATTTCAAGGTTGCATGTTCACACATTTCTTATAATTCGTCTTCAAATTTTCTTAAAAAAAAGATCAAACATGATTCAAACCCATGAATTGCAATAGAATCTTAAGTATCAACCCCAGCATGTCGAATGCGTGTCTGCTTACACTTCACGTCACAGGCAACTGACACTCATCACAGTGCTTTCATCTTCCTCTGCGTACTCTTAGGTAGCTTTACCCTATGTATGTGAGAATCAGAAGGCAAATATAAACCAGTTATAACTAGAAATAACATTTTACGATGTTTGGTTGTGATATGATGGTTCGTGTTTTTGTAGCAGGTAAAAGGCCCCTAAAATATGTCACCTATCATTTTATTGAAAGTATTTTTAGGAACGATTCACTTAGATACATACATATTGTAACGCCTTTTTCCTGTAGGAGTAGGCAGGGACTCGCAAGAGCGGGCTGGGGGCGATCGTTTCCTGCCCAGCGAGGTGGCCAGGTGGCAGGGCGACGCCCATCGAGCTGCCATGGCTAGCTGGAGGGTGCTGCTGGAGATGCACCGAGTTAGTCTCTGGACCGTAGGGGTGCTCCAACCATTGCTGGAGGAATGGGCAGGGTGACAGCACGGAGTCCTTACCTTCCGACTAGTTAAGGTGCTGTCGGGGCTCGGTTGCTTCGCACATTCATCTGCACTTAGTCGGAAGGAGGGAAGTGACTCCGGGCTGTCACCATTGCGGCTGCGACGAAGACACGGCGCGGCACTCACTCGAGTCGTATCCGGCTTGGGCCGAGCAGCATCATGAACTCGTCGCGGCAATATGAGGAGACCTCTTGCTGCCGAGCGTCGTCGGACAGGATTTGGGCCGCGGTCGCTGCCTTCTGCGAGGAGGTTATCTCGCGGAAGGAAGCGGTGGAGAGGGCCAGGGAGGAGGATTCTTCCGCCGACCCAAACCGCCGCCAGCAACTGGGGTGAAACAGGCACTTGCACCTCATGCCGCGCTAGCTAAGGCTGCGGGTGGATGGATCGGGGCACGCCGCCTTCCGCAAGGCCTCTCGCGAAAGTGCGACGCTCCGTGTGCGGATGCGTCGCTCAGTAGAAGGTACCCGAAAGGGTAAGCCGCTGGTGGACCACTGAAGTAATCCAACACAGTACCAGAGGTCTATCAACACAGGCGGAGAGACGCCACACGGCGGGTTTCTTTAGTGGGTGAAGGCCCCACACTACCCTGTTCGTTGCTCCGAATGACGCGGTGCGGTTAGGTAAATTTTTTCCCGCTTAAATAAATAAAAAGGGGTAGGCAGAAACCACTTCTCTCCACTTGCTACGATCCCAAACACACATCTTTCGCTTCATCTACTTTTATCAGCGCTTTCATGCATGCTCGTTGGTTACAAGTAATCTAACCTGGCTTTCCTTAAGAACGTCTTCGATCTTGTCAAAATAGATACCCAATGTTTACACGTTATTTATTAATTGTAACGTTTTATACGATATCCATAACACTTAAGAAAAATATCCCTTAATCCCCGGACCATAATCATTTATTTTCTCACCACAATACATATATATAAAGCTGTAAAAGAGCTGTTTCTGTATATTCAAGATATTTGAGAAAAAATGACTGTAATAGGCTATATAGGCGTGTCTAAACCTAAAACTATATTTTTTGTCTGTTTGTCTGTTTGTTTGTTCACGCATCACGCAAAAACTACTGGACGGATTTTGATTCAACTTATTTTTATTTGATAGGCCTTGATTAGACTTAAAAACTGGTATACATTTTATCCCGCTACTATATCGGGAACCTGAGATATAACCGTAAAACTAGAAAATTATTTAAACTAGATTTTCTTTAGAATTTATTTAAAAAAACTACTGGACGGATTTGGATGCATCTTTTTTTATTTGAAAGACCTTGATTAGACTTAAAAACTGGTATAGGTACATTTTATCCCGCTACTACGAGTATATCGGGCACCTGAGATATAACCGAAAAACAGTAGTAGGTATATAAGATTAACATAAACATTCTTAATTAAGGTTCATATTGTGGGAGACTGGTGCCTAAACTAGGCTCTAGGTCTGTATTTCAGGACACCAGTTCTCTGAGCTAAGCTGCGGACAGGCGAATGGATATGGCGAAGCTATAATCCTAGTTGACTACGAAACCAAAAACGGATAAAATTATTAAATTATTTTTGTATTGTCATCGAGTCTTTGATAAGTGTGTACATTTTGAAATGAGTGAAAATAACGTTCAATATATCGTTACATACATAGATACAGGTGAAAGTAATAATAACATGTTACAAAAAAAAAACAAATTGCTGGATTTTCAAGGGTGAGTTTTTAGGATAATTATCCTTAAATCTTTATAATGAGTAAAAAGTCATACAATAACTTAATATATTCCTTAGACGTTTTATGTTTATTCGCACAAATTAATCTAAAATTTCGACGTTACATTTTCAAATTATCACCACGGAAACGACGAGTCATCTTTCGGCAGTTCATTAACTACGTATTTTTGAATAGTATTAAGTTAGGAGATAACAGCGATTTAGACGAAGTAAAAATCTTAAGGCTTCTTTAAAAAGAGGATGTATATATTTTCCTTTGTCACTTACTTCAAACGGGTTATATGTTCACCCAGTCACACACAGATTTTTCCCAGATTTTTCTGAGCCGATTTGCGTAATTGTTTTTGTTGTTAGATTGGGTATACTACTACTTATAGAAATATTGTGATTCTGGTTGTTTTTATATTAATTTAATCTACCATCACTAACCCGAAGAACACATAATTATGATAATAAATACCTATTATTCATAATGCATAATATATAATTTCAAGTAATTATGTCATTATGACATGGTGACTGATGTTATATTTAGTGTACGGGCGCAGTAAAGATGAATAAGGACAATAAAAACCAAAGGAAAATTCATGCCATGCCACCCAATACGACCAGTTTAGCATATTAGGCGAATGTCCTTGCCTTGCTGGAGCATAGTTATGCCCAGAAAATGGGATATTCAATAAACCGTATATAAGAATAAATAGTAAGCGAATAACGCGGTCTTATTAAACCAAGTATATTACGAGCTGTGGTGAAGCATATTGTAAAACTTCAATGTGTTGAAAATAACTTGTTCGATATTAGCTCTGAAGTCCAACTTCGTTGGCAAAAGTTTCTAACTAGTACACAGCGACTTTATCTATATTAGCAGATGAATCTATCTATCTATACTATTATAAAGCTATAACAGAGCTATGTCTGTAAACTTAAGATATTTGAGAAAAAAAATGTATTCAGCTATTTAGGCGTCACTGCACAAATTTTTTTAGAATTTTATTTATTTATTTAATACTTTAATTGTACACAGAAACTTATTATAAACTTAATATTAAAACATATATATACAATAGGGCGAACTTAACTCAAATTTGAGTTCTCTACCAGCTAACCCATAAAAATCGGAGCTTTTAAAAATCGAATGAACAATTGTACAGCAACAAGATAGGAGGATATTATTACCTATTAATAAAAGTACCTGGATGACCGAGCTTTGCTCGGTATTTTTTTTTTTGGTAAGTCGTGAGTTTTTCTCACAAAAGAAAGTATTGAAAAAAAAAGGGAAAATGAAAAGAAAAAACGGACTGGAGACATCTGGACTCGAACCGGGGTCTTCTGGTTTTGGGACCGCCCGGTTTCTCACCTGGGGGGTTAGGCAGAATCTCATATCTCACATGTCGATCGTATCGTCTCGCTTGTACGATCACCGTGATTGGCCAACGGATTATTGTGACATCACGCGTCAGTTTCTCAACCAATCACAGTGATCTTGATACGGTCGACACGTGAAATATGACATTCTGCCTCAGGGGGCTGAGCTATTATAACCTTGTAGATGATGCCGAAATTTACCTTCGTACTCCAATAATATTGTAGCAGTTTTTCAATGCCTGAAAACCCTGATAAAACGACGTTTTCTAAAAATGAAACCTAGCTATATCGATTTATCGCCCCCGAAACCCCCTGCATACTAAATTTCATGACAATCGTTGTAGTCGTTTCCGAGATTCAGATTATATATATATATATACAAGAATTGCTCGTTTAAAGATATTAGATATATATTTAACATTATGATATAATACATACTTATATATCTAATTTAACAAAACAAGAAATATACATTACAATACATACTATACTTATATATTTATTATTGATTAGAGAGAAAGTGCTCTTTTATCATTTTTTTGAAGACACGCAATGAACAGCTATTTCTTATTAAATTAGGAAGAGTGTTCCACAGTTTTGCAGCCTTCACTGTGAAAGAATTATCATAGCGTGAAGATGTGTGGTTCGGAATTAAAAGGAGAAGAGAAGAATTAGTACGGCAAGGTTTGTCCCTAGGAAAGAGAAAGTTAAAACGTTCACGAAGATATATAGGAAAATTTTTATTGTTAAGGATAGAAAAAAGTAAAATTAAAATATGAGTATCCCGACGCTGTCGAATGGGTAACCACTTCAATTGAGTCCTGGAATCAGAGACGTGGTCATATTTTGTTCTTTTTTTTTGTTAGTTTGTCTGTTTCTTTGTTTGGGTTTCACGCAGAAACTACTGAACAGATTTTGATGAAACTTCTCTTTTGTTTGATAGCTCTTGAATAGACCTAAAAACTGATAAGTACCTATATATATTTTATCCCGTTACAATATCAGGAACCTGAAATATAATTTAAAATCTAGCTTTGGCTGTGGCGGAGCCGTAAGCAACAACTAGCATCCATCCATCCATCCATCCATCAGCCTTTTAACGTCCACTGCTGGACATAGGCCTCCCAAAGAATGGGGGATAGTGCCGTAATCGCCACGCTTGGCAGGCAGGTTGGCGATCGCAGTGGATGTTGTTAATACTCGAAGGAGTGTTGCTGCCCACTCCCGCGGTATTCCCTTAGTCGGCTCTTACGACTCCCATGGGTGGAGAGGGGTGGGACAATTCTAAAGCCGGCCCTAAAACTAGCATAATAATTATAAATTCTATATTCAAAATCAGTATTTTTTTAATTCAAGTATAAGTATTATTATTAGTTTTTTTTTTTTTTTTTTTTTTTTAGGTTAATTCAAGGTACCACCGAAGGAATGTAACATAGTTCCAGTGGCCCGCCAACAAAGGCGGAGAGACGGCACACGGCGGGTTTCTTTAGTGGGTGAGGGCCCCACACTACCCTGTTCGTTGCCCCGAACGACGGGGTGTGCGGTTAGGAACATTTTTTCCCGCCATAACAAAAAAAAAAAAAAAAAAAAAAGGTTAATTCAAGGTATTTTTTTACGACTTAAGTAAGGTTGCACACGAGCTACAGGTCATATTTTTTATTAAATTTTGCAGAAGTAATTTAAAGTTTGAAATGGTGATAAAATTGTAGGACCATTCCGAGACTATATCTACTAAATAACAAGTAAATACATCCTATGGTTTTAGTTCCTTACAATGATGGTAGTTCTGTAATTCTATTTTTACTACGTTCTCTTGTAACTCAGACAAACGCTGTCATGAGTAAAAATCGCAGTAATAAATCTTTATTGCCGTGTTGTTTGTCTCGCATTATTTGTGCCGTTGAGCAATTTTCGTTTTCTTTGACGACATGATTTTCCGTAGAACCGTGTAATTGCTCATATGTGACTCTGTCTGAACAATAAAAATGTTTTACGCCATTTTCTTACGTAAGTTACAATAAAATATTGCCGGTAATTGACAACTTCAAAAATACTTTCAGGTATTTATTTTATAGTATACTTTTATGGACTGCAATAGATAACAAAGGCTAGTTCATTTTGTTCAAAAATAAAACAAAAAAAGTTTAAATTTAAATTAAAGTAAGTATTACATCCCGTGAGAACGTAATGGAGTTTTTTAGGAAACGATACAAGATCTGTACTATTATAAAGTGGTAACAGAGCTATGACAGACTTTTTTTATACTAGCTTCTGTCCGCGGCTCCGCCGCTGCCAATAGCTAGTTTTTATGTCAGGTTCCCGATAAACCCACCACTGAAGGAATGTAATATGGTTTTGGTGACCTGCCCATAAAGGCGGAGAGACGGTACACTGCGGGTTTATTTAGTGGGTGAGGGCCCTACACTACCTTGTTCGTTGCCCCGAACGACGGGGTTAGGAACATTTTTTGATAAAAGGTATCATAAAAGGGTCCATATATATCCCGATATAGATATACTCTACCACTAAGATAGGCTAATTTTTAATGAAATTATAAAGCAGTTGTATCTACCTCCCCTCTTAGAAACAGTCGTAAATCTATGTATGTAAATTAAAGTCGTAACCATAAATGGTGTAAAGTATTTGAAATGTCGGGATAGTACAAAATCAAGTAAACGTGTTAGACTCCTCAATACCTAGTAGTTTTATTTCATAATATTATATTAAAGTATACGAATATAAAATAAGTCCAGCGGGTGTTCGAAAACAAATTATAACCAAGCTTTAATGAAAGCTGTGCAAAGTGACGTTTGTAATTAGAAAAGTTCAATCCGGTTTGTAAAAATGCCATCTCCGACGCGGGCCGATAGGAAAAATTTTAATTGGATATACAATACTCGTAACAAGTTTGCTCGTGTAGTCGACGTGTACGCAAATGTTTTATGTTTTTCTAAATATATGTATTTTAACCTCTATATTTTGTATTTATTTAGACTTAGTATTCGCCTGGTGATCAAAATAAAATAAAATAAATACCTACCTAAATATTCACGGACATTTCACGCAACGTCCTCTGGTCCCAAACTAAGCTTAGCGCTTGTGCTATGGGTACCAGATTACGGATATAATACATATATTTTTTTTTAATGTAAATACATACATAGGTATAATAGGTAGGAAACACCCAGACGCAGTACAAATATCTGTGTTCATCAGACAAATAATTGTCCTGAGTGGGAATCGAACCCATGACCTCATCGTTCACGGAAGTCGGTTACAGTACCGACTACGCCAAGAGACCCGTAAAAAATTGGACTATAATCGTAAGTACAGTCGCAGGCGCGACATTAAAAACGAATGTGTTATCGGAATTGATGATCCCAAGCAAACGTCACTATGGCTTAGTGGCCAAAGCGTCTGGAACGGTTATCCAAGACACAGGTTTATTTTCTGCTCATGGCTATTAATCTCAATTCTATATTTTCGCACTTTTATTTATTTCATTTTAACTGCCTCTGTGGTGCAGCGGCCGTGTAAACGACTGCTGATCATTAGGTCTCGGGTTCGATCTCCGGGTCGGGCAGTGTTATTGAGATTTTTCGTAAAAAAAAAAAAAAGAAAACTTCTCAGTAGCCCGGAGTTTGGAAATGTGCTCGGTAGACGTCAATAGGCTCGCCCCCTATTACGTGGGACTTAAACATAGCTGGCGAGTCGTGGGTGTGTAATACTTCTCTGCCTACCCCTTCGGGGAATACAGGCGTCATCACGCCTGTATTCCCCTGTATTATATGTTTCTATATTTTCGCACTTTGTGTTAATTTATATTTTTCTTACTTTTTAATACTACTAAATGTTTTTCCACATTTTGACATCATCCGATTTCATTAAACGGGTATTATTGTAAAAGTCGACTAATGAAGAAAAATTTTGCAAGCAGTTCGACTTAGTTCTTATTTTGCTCTTATACTGGAGTTGGTTCCCAACGTGCATCATCCTTTTGCAAAAATTAAAACGCAAGGTCTTTTAATATATCCTACCACAGAACTCGTCTCGACAGTAGGCATCGCTAAACATTTAAATTTTTTGAAATTGTCATATTTAAACTTAACGAGAAAGCAAACAATCGTATGTAATAAACATTGATTTGTTGTTCTAGACTAAACCAATACTTATTAGTCTCCTAACACCTCTATGCTATGGCAACGCACATAATCCTGTCAGTGGTGGTTCCACCACGCCAGGCTTAGTGGAGACGTGATGTTACAGCACAGTTTAATTTATGAGCAACAGCGATTGCTATATTTTTTACGACCTTAAAATAATATACTGGTATGTTTAAAATGAATGATTTCTGCCACTTTACCATAGTTATCATAAACAAAAACATAATATTTCACATGAAACCTTTTATATAAGGTTTCATGTAGCTATTCCGCTATTAATATGTGGTAACAGTAATCCATGTATATATCGATCTAGTTGGATTGCAAAAATAATGTTAAGAAATACTCTAAGATTATACATGTATGTAGTTCTAGTATGTCCAGAATCTTCTTACCTTACTATATTATAAAGCTGTAACAGAGCAATGTCTTTGTACATTTAAGATAGGTATTTGAGAAAAAAATTACTGTATTAGACTATAATATAGTCTAATATTATTATAGGCGTGTCTGAATACAAAACATTTTTTTTTAGATTTTTGTCTGTTTGTTCGTTCGTGCATCGCGCAACAAACTACTGAACGGTGTTTGATGCAACTCTTTTCATTTGATAGCTTTTGTTTAGACTTAATAACTGGTATACATTTTATCCCGCTACTATATCGGAAACCTGACATATAACCTAAAAACTACAACTTACTATATAAGTAACGTTTCATTATCCTTTAGTTTTAGTTTTGATGGTCACTTAGAACTGAACAAGCTACGAGTATTAGTGACCGCGATTTATGCCCCTGCGAGGCCAGTGCACGTTGGAAATAAATAATTACTGCTTATGGAAACCGTGTATCAATCAAAATATTTATGAGACCCAAAAACTACATCTAGAAGCAAATCTCGGTAGTAACTTTTTCGGTATTCTATACCTTTTGAAGGATCACAAATAAATAAGTTCACAGGCTTCTGATATATCGAAGAGTTTGCAGCTTGAGCCGTAATTACCACGCTCGGTGTGAATTTGATTGATTTACTACTGTGTTTGCCCAACAATATACCTATCACAGATGTGTATAATCTACTCTACCCATACATTCTTTCATTTAACGGGTAGGGATTACTAAGTATATTACGCAAATGTTGTACTGCATTTGGAATTAAACTCTATGCTTACATATCTGGCCAGCTTGCTAGCGTTGGATGATTTGCTTCCTATAGTGATAGAAGGCTATGTTCAATACTGGGATAAACTTGTAAATTTACGATAAATGAAAAAGGAAAGCACACTAAGTTAAAATGTCAAAGGTTTTCCATATATTGAGCGCTTTACTTGGTATTGATGATGATTTTTGATTTTTATTTTGTTAAGAAACGGTTTTTTATAGTGATATAGGTATAAGGCATAAAAAAAAATAGGGCTTTAAAACAATGATGCGCCCTTCAGTGTGGCCCGAGTATCAGTGTGAGGGAATTCGTGCATACGGGTTAATTGATCTGAAGGTTGCCAATCTATGATTGGATATTTTTAAATTTTGCATATTTTTCTTTACGTCAAAACACGTATCGTCTATTGTTTTTAATAGGAAGTGGGGGCCCTTTGTATCCACGGGGCCCTGGGCTAAAGCCCAAAAAGCCCTTAGGTAGATCCGCCCCTGTGTCTGTGTCTCTAAAATATAATTTGATACTAAAACCATTCTCGCTCTGATTTAGATATCTTTTTGACGAAAGGCATACCTACAAATTACGGTAAATTTAATAACTGCCTCGGTGGTGCAGCGTTAGTGTGAGCGACTCCTGATCATGAGGTCTCGGGTTCGATCTCCGGGTCGTGCGGTGATATGTAGCTATTTCGTAAAAAGAAAAAATCCGGAGTTTGGAAACGTGCCCGGCAGACGGCAATAGGCTCGCCACCTATTACGTGGGATTTAAGCATAGTTGGAGAACCGTGGGTGTGCAATACACCACTGCCTACACCTTCGGGGTTACAGGCGTGATGCTATATTTTAATTAAACTTTTTTATAACATAAATTCAATGTAATCAAGCAGTAAAACAATCATTGCTTACGATGGCTAAAAAAAAATCATGTAAATAATGAAGGTACTAGAGAGTTGTAATGCCTTAAAATGACAGAGACTTTCAATACGATATATAGCCAGGTGTAATGTCGGTTGCTACCAAAATAATAAACATTTTTTTATACTACGTGGGTAGCAAACAAGCTTACAATACAGCCCACATGATGGTAAGCGGTTTCGTACTCTATAGATGCTAGCAATACCAGAGGCATCACTTTGCGCGTTGCCATATTCAAGGAAAGGAATAGGAGGTGGATAGGAAGGATAATAAGGAGAGAATAGGTAGGATACTAAGGAGAGGATAGAAAGGAGGAGCTTTGGGCTTCCGGCACGAGAGTACTGAGTGAGGACTCACCATATTTATGAAACACAACGGTAAATGTAACTACCGTTGTTACTCGCTGATTTTTTGATGGTACTTCCCCATTCGAACCAGCGGATTCATGCTAGAATAAGCAAAGCTCTACCACTTAGCATAAAATATATTCATACTTATGACAATTCTTACCCTCAGTTCTTTTTTAAGGTATTATAATAACTGAATCGTTATCTTAATAACGAGAAAATATCCACTTTGGTTCTATCCACGAAATTCAGTTATCTCAAATTGCAGTGGGAATTAGTTTTGATGCATATAATAGCCATTTGGCTTAAATGTTAATTTGGAGTCCGTCCAAATTTAGCTTATATCCGCAAATAAAAGTGGATGCACATTTAGATGGTGGTTCGATTTGTTTAGAACTCGATATTTTTGCGAACAGTTGGTATAATTATGTAATTTAAGATTTTTTTCCTCATATTAGTCATTTTTTTGATATTTTACTGTTCAATCCGATACCGCTCCACTGTAGGACAGGGGTCACCTATCAGATTAAGCGCAGGTTGCCAGACTGCATAATCCGTCGAAATAATCTATTAACTTGAATATTTTTTGATCTATATTTTAGCACTTGACATGCTCAACTACTTTTAAAGAACAAATTGTGAAAGTGGAAAAAGAGAGCTTTATTGCGAGCAGGACCCAAGTCTGCATCGCATCCAATCCGGGGAAGTGCTCAGGACCGCTAAGCTATAATAGCAGTCACCAACGGTGACTCCAAATCTCCACTTCAATGGCTAACTACTGGATCGTGTAGGCCAACTTGTGGGTTTTCGTGACTGAGCCCTGCAGAAAAATTTTATTTTTTTATTAAAACAATTTTATACAGTATTAATTCACTCTTATTTACGTTATAATTACCCATCATCAGTACCTGCCTTATAAAACCTTAGTAATAGGTTCAGCAAGACCATGTCGTACCCGTAGCTAATGGTACTTATGCACATGCCGTCAACATGACAGCATTTATGAGAATGACTAAGCCTAACAATCAGCTGGTTATTAGGTATACTGGTTGAATAAGCGAGACGAGCTCAATCCCTCCTGCCTCACCCTGCACTTCAAGTGTCGTTGCACGTCTTCGTTTCTTACAATATTGTCTTTATGTAAATATTGGTATAATAGTATACCAATATTTAAGTATCGATATGGCATCGTGTGGCAAACTAGTTTCACATTTTAGCCTTCTCGACAACATATTATATGAAATGAGATCTAAGGCCCTGGATAAACTCAAAAAACAAACAAATGCAGACGTTTTTTCTATTTAAGCTCGCCTATGCAATGTTTCACTCCAGTGTTCATATATGTGCCAAATTTCATGACGATTGGTTCAGTAGTTAAAGCGTGGAAGTGTAACAAACAAACTTACTTTCGCATTTACAATATTAGTAAATATACCGGATTTATATAATGTAACCATGTAATGGTAAAATAATTTTTAAAATCGGTGCAGTATTATCTACCACCTACAAACAAATTTTATGGCTTTATTTTATCAGTGTAGATTGACTACCTAAACATAAGCGCAAGTAGAATAGAATAAGCAATGTACGGGATTGACACAAGGTTACGCTTACATTGTCGTACTGGTTTATTCTATTCTACTCTGTTACTTGTCTACAAGGCCAGGTCAA
Source organism: Leucoma salicis (assembly GCA_948253155.1). Taxonomy (NCBI): domain Eukaryota; kingdom Metazoa; phylum Arthropoda; class Insecta; order Lepidoptera; family Erebidae; genus Leucoma; species Leucoma salicis. The sequence continues at coordinate 25,073,934 of OX411804.1, read as the reverse complement.
ATAAGTAAATATATAACTCGTGCTCATTCTCATAAGATTAGACCCATTCATGTATCATTAAAATTTTATCATTCATATTCTTACAAATGTCTTACAGAATAGTCTCCCTGGCTAGGATGTAGTGGATTTGTGATTGTATATTTTATTCTCTTGCTCCGACGCTAACGAGTTTCAGTGTTATGTTCATTTAATGCGGCCTTGTATTCATTGACATAACTGTTTTGGTAAATTTAACATTTCAAACGACTCCTTGACTGGGTGATTTAGACTGCATATTTAATAAATGACTTAGAAATAGCATAGTTGAAGTAATAGTTTAGGCACTGACCTCCAATGTCACATGTTTGAATGACACATATAGTAAAAAATAAAAATAAAACAAGAGTAGCATTGTGTAAAATATAAAAAACCTACTGACTGACGTTGACGACGTCTTAGCTATAAATATTAAATTATTTGTGAAATGACAAAATAAATGTTCAAATTTTTGCTAGTCTCTTAATTTTTTTTTCTGTATGAACCTCTTTTGTATTAGAAAACTTAAAAAATAATGAATGAAATCGGTGAAGTCGTTTCCAAATTATAGCGTGACCAAGCGAAATAGGGATTCAGTTTTATATAAATAGCTTAAAACTGCGACGTTCGAACCCACACCTCAGAGATTACTGGTCTACACGCTTAGTCATTAATCTACCGCAGGTCCATTTCTATATAGAATCCTTTCTTGCTGTTGTGTTGTGTGTTTCACACAATTTGTCACGGTTGGTAGCCGAACATGTCAAGTGACAGAAACGTAAGATTTCATCGAGCTTCGGACGACACCATTGAGTGGGTAGGTTTAGTGCAGCCTTTAATCAGGTACTACCCCACTGCGTAAAGACCGACTTCCTAGTCTTAAAAAATATAATCGTGCTTAAAATAAATATAAAAATAACAAAAAAAATAACCTTTTTATTTAGTTTCTATCTAATATAATTTTTATAATGTGCCTAAAAATGCATGGATAACTAGTAGTTAATGAGAGTGAGCATTTATTTGGAAAATACACTATAATAAGGCTAAGCGTATACTAAGACGCAAGCGACGCTGATCCATGCAGCGGAAGGTAGGGCAGATTTTTTAATGCTTTGAACAAAAGCAGGACAGAGACATGTCTGGGTTGCACGAGCCTGTGCCGCAATGTACGCAGCTTAAGGAGTCAGGGATGTTCAAAGCATTACAAAATCTGCCCTGCCCTACACTGCGTAGAACTGCGTTGCCTGCGTCTCAGTACATGCTTAGCCTAATGTTATTTCGATATTTCTAGGAACAAGGAACTTAGCTTGAATTGGCGAGCAAAAAAGTATCCTGAACAGTGTGTTTTACACTAAGACAATGACTGGTGTTTGCAAAGCCCAATTTCATCCTCACATGGAGTACTTCTCATTTTTGTCTGGGCAAGCGAGTGCAAGTACAAGTTTGACTCATTTTACTCTGTGCAAAGTCATGCTATTAGTATTATTAACGACCACAATCTAATGGATATACTGGAAATGTTAAGCTCTTCCACGGAGAGCGCTCTAAAGAACTCTACGATTCGACACTCACTCTTCTTGGAAGAAAATGACACGTACCTTGCTTTATATGTTCTTTAATTGTTGTTTTCTTAGCAAATAACCACAAAAAGCGACAAAAACATTACATACATAGTTAATTAACAGCTACATTCGACGTATCAACGGAATCGAATTGTATTTCCATTCAATTACATTTAGATTAGACATCACATTAACGCTCGCAAATTGGGGTCCAAGATTTACGTATGTAATTCCTGTTGTTTGTGCCGAGCGTGAATAACTTAATTGAAACATCACACGTGGCTGTAAGGTAATTGAACTATAAAAAAAAAATAAACCAATTTGGCCGGCTCAAAGCAAAGCAGCAAGGCCGATGGATACAGGTGGCATAGAATGGCTCATTGTAGCGCTCTCAAATTGAAGCCTATGATGACTACTGGATGACAAAAGACTATTGTATGGATGGAGTCGATAAAAGAAGATTCAAATTTTCTTTATTTATGCCTTCATTATTTTCGGTCAATAATTCATACTTACTTACTTATCATCACGCCATTTCCGTTGCGGGGTAGGCAGAGAGAACAGAGTGCCAAGAGGCTCTATTCTTGCATACATCTCTCGCTTCCTCAACATTCATAACTCTCTTCATACACGCTCGCCGGTTTCGGAGACTCCTAACTCCACCTTCAATAATTCATCTAGCTTAGAATAACTCCATAGGAATGGCTACCATTACCGATATCTATCTATTATATATAATTCCAGTGTCACAATGTTTGTCCGGGATGAACTCCGAAACTACTGAACCGATTTTAACTTTTTTTTTAAATGAGTGTTTTGTTTCAACTTATTTAGATATTTATATATATATTTTTAGCATTTGACGTGCTTAGCACTATACATTAAATGCAAAGTGAAAAATGTGAAAATCGAAAATAACAGTTACGAGCAGGATTTATCATAATTATGATTATTATGATAGGATTTGAAGCTGCATCTCCTGGATACCGTCCAGATGCTTTGCCAATTCAGCCATCGTAACAATTGCTCCTGACTGCTAATTTTGATAACACATTCATACTTAACGTCTTTGGGTGACGCCTGCGCCATCTGTCGGAAGTATTTTCATACATTATCATACCGACCAGGTAAACTTAATTTTACAATTAATTTTCTTACCTAATAATGACGCAAACCCTATAAAAATTTAGATATTTTTATATATATTTTTGGCTTTGTTCCAACTTAAGACATAGGAAGGATACTTATATCTCAATTTATAATTGCAATATTTATTCATGAAAAAATATATGGCAGTACGAAGTTCGCTGGGTCAGCTAGTAAGATTATAAAACTTTAACAGACCTATCTGTACTTTAAAGGTATTTGAGAAATTTGTATTATGCAATATAAAAAAATCTAATTCTAACTATGAAATCTCGGATTTGACAGCTGGAGGGTGCATAAAGCACGGTAGGCCTTCTTAATCATTATGTAGATGAGCTTGAAGTATGAAACTGAACTAGGCAGATATTAATGGAATCGTCTTCTAATAGGTTGTCTGTAAGTTATATTTATAAGGTCCGCTAATCCGTATTAGGCACCCATGGTGAACCTAAATCTCTCCGACTCTGAGAGAAGATCCATGACCAGCTATGGAAAAGTAATCACTTAGGAACAAAATATTCATTGTAGGTACTCAGAAGGGCATGTGGAATGCCGGACGAGCGATCGGTTAAGTAAGTATACAATGCGAAAGTGGAAGAATCAGGGGGAGATCGAGACTAACCTACCTAGACCAAATCAGTCATGTATTGAAGGACGGTGGATTCAGGAGTTGGAGAACCTGCGAGCGTGTATGAAGAGAATCATGAATGTTGAGTAAGCGAGAGATATATGCAAGAATAGAGCCTCTTGGCACTCTGTTTTCTCTACCTACCCTGCAAGAGAGATGGCGTGATGTTAAGTAAGTACTTAAGAAGATACTTCCAAGTATTGGTCCTGTATCTCGTAGTTAAATAAGCTCTTCACATTTACTGGCCATGCGGACAGAAATAATTACCAACTATCTAACTAATAATTGCTATTTCCAACTTACTAAGTATTTAATCAAAGCTGTATTTTAACTAAGGTCTCCCAAAATATCGCTTAAAGTTTAATTGAATTATGGATTACAGAACCCAACTAAAAAGTATTACGAAACTACTAAACCCATTCAAGTATTTTCCGTTTAGACGTAACATAATCATAATAACGAAAGGGAATTAGTACACAGTGAATCGAAATCATACATTTATTTAATATAATATTTATCCTTACTTATCACTGATTTATAAATTAAGAATACACAATTGTGTTTGGAAATCGAGGCAAAAGTTACGTATAATATTATAATCTTAATTAAATGTATAGAATTCATTTGGTATTCAGTTTATAAAACCGTAACAACTTTTAACTGCGTGCGTGGGTGTAATGACACATGACACTATTCAGAAAGAAAGAGAAAAAAAGAGACTGTGAATATTACGTTGCGGGGGTTGCGGCTGCTCGCGCGTCGAAACAACACTAGCCAATGAGATCAGGAAAGCGTAATCTGGACTCATAGTCATAGTCCGGAGCGTCCGGAGTCTGGAGCGTGCTCGTCGCGATCCCTGCCAGCCTGTAATCCACAGGCTGCAATCTGGCTCGAATGCGTACCGCAGTGCGGGTTAGGGCGTGCCCAAGAGGCGATGCGTACCGACCCGCCCCCGTCAGTACGAACAACGGCAGATGCGGCGATGGGGGCCGCCACCCATCACGCCTTGCCCAGTTTGGCGAATCGAGGGGAGCAGAGTGTCGAGTAGGCACGTGGAATGTAAGAGGTGGTGTAGAAGATAAGTTACACGAGCTGGTAACCGTCATGTTGGACAGACAGCTTGATGTGCTCTGTGTAACAGAGACCAAGCGAAAGGGTAGCGAAGCCTGTGATCTTTCTAGTGGCGGGTTAGCTCTGTGGTCTGGTGTACCGCAGAGCGATTGGGCCAGCATGGGATTGGGGGTGTTGCTGTCCGCTCGCTTGGCCTCAGGTGTGAAAGACTACGGAATGTTTGATCCCAGACTTCTATGGGTCCGAATAAAACTAGGTGTCACCAGTGTCTTCATGGTCGCAGCTTATGCTCCCATAGGCTCTTCGGTGGCAGCGGATCTAGAGAAGTTCTGGGATAATATTAGGGAAGTTCTGGATTTGGCAGAAGCTAGTGAACACGTGATCGTATGCGGAGACTTGAATGGATGGGTTGGGACCAAGCGTCCAGACTTCGAGGACATGCTTGGTTCATTTGGTGATAAGAGAGTGAATGATGCAGGTAGGCTCTTGCGGATGTATGTATGGAGAGAAACCTTATTGTGTCAAACACATTTTTTCAACATAAGGACATCCATATGTATACATGGAGAAGGAATGAATAGAGAAGTATAATAGATTTAATTCTGTTAGACAGTCGCCTCCGAAGTATAATTCTGGATACAAGAGTCTACAGGGGTCCCACTATCGACACGGACCACTATCTCGTTATTGCGAGATTTAGTGGTCTTTTCAGAAAGTGGAGACACTGGCGGGAGCGTTTCCACTTCGGAGGGCTTGAAAGAATAAAGATTGAAAAGTTGCAAGAAGAAAGTGTAAGAGCAAAGTATGCAGAGGGTGTCCGTGAACGGCTGACAATGGCAAGTCAGCCGGGATCTGACATAGAAGAATGCTGGAGAGTATTGAAAGATAGCATGGTAGATACAGCGAAAAAAGTATGTGGATGCTCAAAAAAGCATAAGAAAGTGAAAGGTGATGCATGGTGGGATACGGAAGTAGCAGCTTCCGTAAACCAAAAGAAGAAAGCATGGCTGGACTATGTATCTTCTTTGAACCTGAGTGCAAGTATGAAAGAACAGAAGAAAGAAATATACCGGCAACGTAAGAATGACACCTAAGCCTTAGTGAAAGAGAAGCGTGATAGAGCAAATATGATTGCAGAAGAAAGGCTGACCAAAAACTTCGAGAGCAACACCAAACTTTTCTGGAGGGAGGTGAAGAAATCTCGGAGTGGTTGGTCAGCTTTCAGAATGAATAAAATAAGGTCTAAAGGTGGAAACATTCTTACGCAAACACAGGATGTGTTAAGCCGATGGAGTGAATATTTTAGAGATATGTATGCGGATGTTCAGAGTGATGCTGGTGCCACATGTGATCTAACAGATCAGCATTCGATACCGGCATCCTCTGATGACATTAGTATGGATGAAGTTGAATGGGCGATTAAAAGTTTGAAAAATGGTAAGGCAGCGGGTATTGATATGGTGTCTGCTGAGATGATCAAGCTTGGAGGCTCATGTGTCTGGGAATCCTTCCTGATGCTTCTCAATTTATGTTGGAGCTCAGGAATGGTTCCCAAGGACTGGAGAAGCGCAGTCATCGTGCCCTTGTTTAAAAACAAGGGTTCACGTTATGACTGTGCGAACTACAGAGCCATAAGCTTGACCAGTTTGGCAGCCAAAGTGTATGGTAAGATTGTTGAAAGGAGAATGAGGGTGGTGTCTGATGAATTTTTGTGTGAGGCACTAGGAGGTTTCAGGTGTGGACGAGGATGCATGGATCAAGTGTTTTCTCTGCGCAACATTGTGGAGAAGCATCTGGCTGTAGGCCAGAAGGTTTTCTGCAGTTTTGTGGATTTGGAGAAAGCATTTGACACTGTTGTACGAAAGGAACTTTGGGACATTTTGCCGGAGTATGGTATTAACGGTAGACTGCTACAAGCGTTGCAGTCCAACTACATGGACTGCAGAACTTGTGTGCGGCTGGATGGTGGAATGTCACCCTGGTTTGACGTCAATATCGGCGTTAAACAGGGCTGCGTTCTATCAGCCAGACTGTTTATCATATATCTGGATAAATGTCTACAAATGTTGAATGAAATGAATGTGGGAGTTCAGATGGGCGACTCAGTGGTTAACTCGCTGCTATATGCAGATGATGCGGTCCTATTAGCGCAGTCTGCGACTGACTTGCAAACCCTAGTTGACGTAATGGCAGAAGATTGTAAGAAAAGGGGCCTACGTGTGAATGTGAGCAAAACCAAAGAGAGAGAGTTTTTGAAAGAGAAGAAGCCAGAACAGATGTAAGAGTAGCAATAGGAAATGGTGTGCTAGAACAAGTGGATGAATTTGTATATCTTGGATGTGGATTCAGTCGGGATGGAAGGTACACCACTGATGTAGAAAGAAGAGTGAATGCGGGGAATAGAGTGAACGGAGCATTGGGACAACATCTCGGCAGCCATCACCTCAGCCAGAAGGAACGTGTCGCAATATACAACGCAGTGCTTGTCCCAACGTTATTATACGGAAGCGAGAGTTGGGTATGTAAAAAGGAGCATGAGAGTAAAATCAATGCGGTCGAAATGCGATCTCTGCGGAGAATCTGTGGAGTGAGGCTGACTGACCGCATTCGTAACAATGACGTGAGAGAGCGAGTAGGTATGATAGAGAGTATTGGTGTAAAGATGCGAAAGGGAATGCTCCGATGGTTCGGACATGTGAAAAGAATGCCGGACGAGCGACTGGCTAAGAAGATATACAATGCGAAAGTGGAAGGATGTAGGTACAGGGGGAGACCGAGACTTACCTACCTAGACCAAATTGGTCATGTATTGAAGGAAGGTCGAGTCAGGAGTCTCTGAAACCGGCGAGCGTGTATGAAGAGAGTTATGAATGTTGAGGAAGCGAGAGATGTATGCAAGAATAGAGCCTCTTGGCACTCTGTTCTCTCTGCCTACTCCGCAAGGGAAATGGCGTGATGATAAGTAAGTAAGTAAGTAAGATCTTCTTTTTTTTATAGATCAAAGTTACTTACTGTAAAGGCAAAAGTAAGCTTGTTTGTTGTTGGTTATGCTTTCACGCAGTAATTATTGATTATAGATAACTAATTTTGCAAATAATTCATAGACATAATTAATGCGCTGAAGAGTGATGTGTTCAGAATATTGCCATAGAGTAATGTGTTCAGAATATTAAGTCCTAGTTACGTATTAATAAATTGAAAAAGGGTAAAGAAAACGAAAGTTATAAAATAAAATACTATATGAGCACTTGAACGAACTTTAGACCAAGTGGGCTAAAGTTCGTTCAAGTAATAATCCACAGCTGGCAACGTGCCCAAAAAGCTGGCAGCATTACCCATTCATTACCCAGCTGGATGGAGAAGCTTATCTTTTGATCAAGATACGAAACGGCATTTCCGTCACGAGTCGAAAGATGTCCCGCCAAATTTTTATAGTTTCGGACCTATTGTCTCATATCAAACGGCACAAAAAATACACTGCAATAAAGTTACTCAAACCGTATAAAATTGTATACCAGTGATTCAAAAAACGAAGGTAATAAGAATTATATTGAATTATATTGATAAAAGCTTTTTGATTTGAAGAAAATTTTGATGTGAAACATCTAATGCGGAGGGAGGGTAAACCTGCTGTTAGCGTGGCGAAGCTTTATTTGTTTTTAACGTCATCTGTTGTTGAAAAGTATGTTAGTTACTAGGAAGTATAACATCAATTAATGAACCTATAACAGTTTTGATTCGTCTATGGAAAGAAAGAGGGCGCTTACGAAGAATTATATAAGACTCAAACATACATGTACGTACAGGACATAGAGGCAATGAACCTTTATGTCCATTTCCTTTATTTTACACATCTTATAATTTTAAACAAGCACACATTGAAAAGTTATCATCATTTTATTTTTACCCATTATTTATACAAAATAATTTCGATGGTTTCACATCCTCCAGACGGCCCGAGACGTCTAATTTTATTTACTCTTTAATGTTGACAGTTTATGTAAAGTAAATATCATAAATATTTTTTATGTATAAAATGCATGTTTGATTAGCCAAATATGAGGCAAAACTTGATTTAAACTTTCTAGTTGAAAACTGTATTGCTGGCAATTTGTTTTACAATCATTTATTATACCTTATCGGGCTCGTGACATGATTCGGTTCTGTTTTTGCAAACGTTTTCATCACAGCCGACAGATTTCTTGTGAAATATTAATCTATATCACTTAATGTAAAATTACAGTACAGTGGTACTTGCTAAACAATAATAACAGTTAGAGATTATAACTGCTGGTATCTAAGTTTTAAAAAATCTGTACAATGGTTCAGCTGGCGTGTTTCTGGATATGAAATACTTCACAGACGACCGCGAATAGTATACTAGCTAAACATGTGCTGCCTCTTTTACGAATCTCTCTTTTAGAATATTGGTCTAAACTTCCCATTTCACCAATTGCTCTATCTTGATTATTGATGTCTGCTTCCACGAGCGATTATAATGAATGGCTTCTAGGAGAGAACTATGTCAGAACTGAAGACATTCTGAGAGTAATGGTATAGTGTTTGTGGTTTTTAGCATTTTACTTGTGTGTCCAAATTGTCACACGCACACACATACACACATGCATTGTAATATTAATCTAAATCCTCTTTTGTAATATTACCTAAATCCTTCTTTTCTAAATATATTACAAATGATAGGTCTCAAATAAAGAAAACATTTATTTTAAAATTCAAAAGTCTGAACCTCGAACAGTCAAGTTCGAAGAACTGGAACATAGACGTTGCGGAGGCATTCTGATTCATTCTAGACTCAGGCATGGTCCTGTAAACAACTCTAGATTCTGGACTCGGACGTGCCCCACGATTGACCAGCTATGTTTAAGTCTCACGTAATAGGGGGCGAGCCTATTGTCGTCTACCGGGCACATTTCCAATCCCCGGGCGGCTACTGAGAATTTTTTTTTTTTAACAAAAAGCTCAATAACACTGCCCGACCCGGGAATCCAACCCGAGACCTCATAATCAGCAGTCGCTTACACTACCGCTGCACCACAGATGCAGTTGATGTTTAAAACAGAGAAGATCCACAATTAGACACTAAAAGTGTCCACTATAAATGAGTGCAGATTACGCTTTCCTGCACTCATTACTTTTAGTATTGTTTCCCGCAACGTATCAATATGCTTAATAATACCAAAATCTCTTTTGAAAAACTCATTGACTGTCTCTTTTTCACTCGTTCTTTCTGAATAGTGTCATTAAGCACACGCACGCAGTTAAAAGTTGTTATTATTTTATAAAATCATGTGTATGTTTGTCATATTGTCACGCCTTTTTCCCGTAGGGGTAGGCAGAGACCACTTCGCTCCACTTGCTACGACCCTGACACACATCTTTCACTTCATCTACTTTCATCAGCGCTTTCATGCATGCTCGTTGGTTTCGAGTACTCTTAACCTGGCCTTCGATCTGGTCAAAATACGTTGCATCCGATAGGTGGCGTGGGTCGTAAAGACAAATGTAATGTGGAGATTGAGTATGACCATTGGTCAGTGCGATAGCTTAGCGGAAGAGCACTTCCCCGAATTGGAAGGGACGCTGGTTCGAATCCCGATCGCACTAAAGTCCTCTTTTTCCACATTCACAAATAATTTGTAATATAAAATAGGTAAGTATTTAACAAAACTATTAAACCAATGCCAAATACTCTTCTTTAACTCATAAACATAACTAAAATCTAAAATTATTTTGTAAAAATCCAACTTTTAGCATGATGTTATTTTAATAACCACATCAATGGTTACCATAGCTACGGTTGACGTGTGACTTTTAATGTTGTGATAATGAGTGTAGAAGTATACGATAGCAGATAAAAATATATATTTTGGATAGGAGTTCCGTAAAATCCTTTCTTAGTAAGCGTCTACGTCGCGAAAGGAGCATCTATGCAAAATTTCAAGTCAATCGGACGTATGGTTTCGGAGATATCGTGATGAATCAGTGAGTGGTAAATCGCTTATATATATATATATATAGATAATAGACAATAATAGTGTTATTATTGATGTGTTTATAATACTGTGCTACTGTTTGTGAGACTGTACTTCAATAATATTGTTAGTTTAAGAACTTAAGTCGTGTGTTAAACCGTGTGGGGCCGGCTTTAGAATTGTCCCACCCCTCTCCACCCATGGGAGTCGTAAGAGCCGACTGAGGGCTATCGGGGGTGTGGGCAGCAGCACTCCTTCGAGTATTAACAACATCCACTGCGATCGCCAACCCGCCTGCCAAGCGTGGCGATTACGGCATTATCCCCCATTCTTGGAGGCCTATGTCCAGCAGTGGACGTTAAAAGGCTGATGGATGGATGGAAGAACTTAACCGAAAGAGACTAGATCCCACAACACAGGGAATCCTAGTGTAGGTCTAGTGTTTATTAAACTTTATTTTTTATTATTGAACAACAAATGATTGTTGTTTTTTTTTTTGATAATAATATGACGAAAACGTCTCTCATGATAAGGTTAATTGAGCAGAACATCTGACATTTGAATACGAGATGCAATCAACTCAAACGATTCTTAAAGAATTCGTTCTTGTTAACAAAAATAGGTTTCATGACTGTTTTGAAAGCATCATCTATCTCGAGGCACACAGGAAAGATTTATGTTTGCCTCAAGAAAAAATATATATCTCACACGCGCTATTCAATACCGAAGCCATAATATTTACGGTAACATAGAAAAAGATGTGTTGGGAATAAATAGGAAAACGTTTGACCCACGTTCCTCGACATGTACGGGAAAGATCCGGAGAAAAATAATACTTTTCGGAATGCAAATTGTATTCGTAGATCGCCGAGTGGGTCACGTCTAACTTTTATTAGTTCTTCGCAGGTAAAAAGTTACTGCAGTTTAAATGTAGGCCTTATTAATTTCTTATCCGCTGCATCGATGGTGCAGTAGTAGTGGTTGCGACTAGTCTTGAGTTCGATCCTCAGGTCGAGCAAAATTATTGAGCATTTTGGTAAAAAAAAAATTCTCAGTAGCAGCCCAGGGTTTGAAAATGTGCCTGGTAGACGGCAATAGGCTCGCCCCCTATTACGTGAGACTTAAACATAGCTGGCGAATCGTGGGTGTGTAATGCACCTCACCTCACCACCCTGTCGGGGATACAGGCGTGAAGCTGTGCTATGTTAATTTTTAGCCGAATAATATACGTAGCACGGAAAGAGCATTTAAGAAGGTGCGGTGGCCCTGTATGACTAAATTAAGATACTAGATTTTATTATATATTGGCTGGCATTGCATATCAAAACTATACCTGTACTCCGTCCAACAGGGCATCTAGGTACCTATGTAATGTTCAGAATGTAAATGTCATGCAAATATATTCAAGTAATTGGCTGTTAGTGTCCACTACGCAGTTCAGGTTCCTGTAATTAACAGGTAGATTTAACTTGCTGATGAGTTGATTGATAGTGAATAATGTTTTGATTTTACTAATCCATCCATCCATCCATTCCAAAACCAAACATCAAATAACTGGATTTAATAAAATATACTTACGCGACTTCGCAAAGATATATATGTAACTGTTTCTACATAGTATCTATATTTGTCATCAAATTATCCCTTTAGATGATGGAGGTCTACATACCTGACTACTATTCACTATACTTGTAGTTTTAAGCTTTCACTGTGTTATATTCACTAGAGTAAACCGAAGATGCCAAGACATTAGTCCTTGTGTATACTAAGAATACAAGTGTCACCACCCCATCCTTTCCCGCGGGTGTCGTACAAGGCGACTAAGGGAAGTAAGCAATTGTCACCCACTGAAATACTGGTGGTAGGGCTGGGCAACTACCCTCCCTTCCTTATCTTGTGCATATATATTTAAAACGCCATTACAATGGGTAACCAAATGTTCGGGCCACACTATTGAGAAACGCCGTTGACGTAATGTAGCCATGACTTATTGCGTGAATTCGACATCAGCATTCACATTGTCGTTTGACGTTAGACGAGCTAGGATCCTGCTCGTGACTGTTATTTTCGATTTCACATTTTTCACTTTGTGTTTAATGTATGTTGCTAAGCATGTCAAATGCTAAAAATATATATAAAAATATCTAAATAACATATAAACATGTTTTTGACCGTTCAAGTGTGATCACCCAATTTATTGCGTTAACGCAATAATTACCGCGATGATGGGCATTGGCGTTACTCGTTAGTGTGGCCCGAGCATAACAGTATCGCCTAATAACACAAATTAAATATGGTAAGTTTGCCATTATGAGATTCCCCAATCTCTACAAAACTATATTATATATGAAAAATTCGGTGAGTCTTGACTTCTATCACTTTTCTTATTTTTTCTTCTCAAGATAATTACGTAGCATTAATAATCATGTCAACGCAATTATCACGGTGATATTATTACGTAACTATTAGGTAATTATAATAATATTATTACTAACTATTCGTCGAAATGTTGGCGTAATTCAAATGTAATTAAACATTGTATCAAACTTGTTACTTTAAACAACAGAGCAACAGAGCTGTTCTTTTATAAGTTTGCAGTCTGAGTATCGGCGATTTGTAAAAAAACAATGCGTTTATTTGGTGATCAGAACAGGGTTTTTAGCCATTGATTATGTCAGGTGTATTTATAGTTTCAAATTCTTTATACTTACTTATCATCATGCCATTTCCCTTGCGGGGTAGGCAGAGGGGTAACAGAGTGCCAAGAGGCTCTATTCTTGTATACATCTCTCGCTTCCTCAACATTCATAACTCTCTTCATACACGCTCCCCGGTTTCGGAGACTCCTGACTCCACCTTCCTTCAACACATGACCAATTTGGTCTAGGTAGGTAAGTCTCGGTCTCCCCCTGTACCTACATCCTTCCACTTTCGCATTGTATATCTTCTTAGTCAGTCGCTCGTCCGGCATTCTTTCCACATGTCCGAACCATCGGAGCATTCCCTTTCGCATCTTTACACCAATACTCTCTTTCATACCTACTCGCTCTCTTACGTCATTGTTACGAATGCGGTCAGTCAGCCTCACTCCACAGATTCTCCGCAGAGATCGCATTTCGACCGCATTGATTTTGCTCTCATGCTCCTTTTTACATACCCAACTCTCGCTTCCATATAATAACGTTGGGACAAGTACTGCGTTGTGTATTGCGACACGTGTCTTCTGGCTGAGGTGATGGCTGCCGAGAAGTTGTCCCAATGCTCCGTTCACTCTATTTCCCGCATTCACTCTTCTTTCTACATCAGTAGTGTACCTTCCATCCCGACTGAATCCACATCCAAGATATACAAATTCATCCACTTGTTCTAGCACACCATTTCCTATTGCTACTCTAACATCTGTTCTGGCTTCTTCTCTTTGAAAAACCATTACTTTAGTTTTGCTCACATTCACACGTAGGCCCCTTTTCTTACAATCTTCTACCATTACGTCAACTAGGGTTTGCAAGTCAGTCGCAGACTGCGCTAATAGGACCGCATCATCTGCATATAGCAGCGAGTTAACCACTGAGTCGCCCATCTGAACTCCCACATTCATTTCATTCAACCTTTGTAGACATTTATCCAGATATATGATAAACAGTCTGGCTGATAGAACGCAGCCCTGTTTAACGCCGATATTGACGTCAAACCAGGGTGACATTCCACCATCCAGTAATAATGTAATTTTTCTATGCTTTAAACCTAACTGCAATCTAACGCAATGTAAATGATACCATACCATATATTACGATATATCAAAATTAAGCTTGAATACGCTCAAACTAATTGACTGAAATGCAAATAATATAGTGTATTGACCTTATTATTTCAGCTATAACTACAACCGCTTAAAATCGAACCACACACTACGTCACCAAATCCATTAATACAACTTCGTATAATTTGTCATTTATTTGTGTTAATTTAATTATAATGTATTACGGTATGGATCAAATAGTTAGTTGTCTAAGATATAGCTAAAGAAAAATTATAATAATATGGGTGACCACGCGGCTTTGTATATTTTGGTTATTATAATTATTTAATTATTATATTAATCAAGTATGTAACTAACTATGTAACACAACCATTTTATTGGTTTTATAACCTCAATTACATATCTTCTATACTATTAGAAAGCTGTAGCAGAACTATGTCCTGTACATTTGAGATATTTGAGAATAAATCAATTTATTTGTATGTTAGTTTGTTTGGGCTTCACGCAAAAACTGCTGAACGGATTTTAATGTAACTTTTGTTTGCTCGCTCTTAATTAAACTTAAAAACTTTTGTTTGGTTTATCCCGCTACTACCTATATCGAGAACCTGATATATAACCTAGAAATTAGCTTTTGGCTGCGACGGAACCGCGGGCAAAGGCTAGTAGTGGATATAGCTGACAAATAACCTCTTTGTTTCGGAATTAAACTCTTCTCATTCAAACATATTACGCTTGAACTTTTAGTTTATCTTACTTTCATAATTAACTTACCCAACTAATGGAGCTAACTTGGTCAAAGTTATTACCTAATTTTGTGGAACTTAGCCAAGTACGTTACGGGGTTTTATTTAATTATACTACAAAGATATATTTATCCTTCTATCAAATATTTCAAAATAATCATTAAAAAAGCAAGAAATAAATCCCTGGTCATAGTATAACTATGAAAGTGAGTTTGTTTATTTATTACGCTTTTACGCCGTAAATATTGAACCAATTATGTTGAAATTTTCCATACTAACAAACAACTAGATTCTGCCCCCTTCGTTGTAGTGGACTTCAGAATATACGTACTTCACTGTACAGCACATTAATTATCACCATGCAAAAATATTGAAACCACAGGACCTAATTCCAAGATAAAAAGTAGTCTATATTTCTAGGCTAATGTAAAAGGGAATGCCGAAAACCAGGCTATTTTGTGCCCGTCATGCGTCTTAACTATCTAAACATAAAAACATTTAGATATTTTTATATATATTTTTAGCATTTTACATGCTTAGCACTACACATTAAACACAAAGTGAAAAATGTGAAATCGAAAATGTGTTTATGTGACTGTTATTTTCGATTACGCATTTTTCACTTTGTGTTTAATAAACATAAAAAATCTAAGTAATTTGAAAATCATAAGTCTTTTGAATATTAATGTTATTTGTATTTATTTTAGTCATAAACGAAGTGGGGTTTCAAAGTTATAAAAAAAAGATATACATATTATTAAATTCGATATAAGCGGAACTGCCATATTTATTGGAAGGCTTGGATAGTCAATGTCGCCAGTTTATTACTATACCCATTTTTAAAGCCAAGTAGTAAGAATATTGATATGAAATAAATAAAAGAAAACCCACATGAGCTCCTATTATAATACTTACTATTAGTCGAAGATTATTTTATGAAATCATAATTATGAAGTTTTGTTTTAAATTAAAATATAATTATAACATTTATTATCACACACAATATCAAGACAATTAATACACACAATATCAAGACAATTAATATAATCAAGACAATTTATTATGATTTGACATTTGTAATGCCGATAACGTGTTATGTACGTTTATGTGTGGATTGCTTCATTTGTGGAAAAGCAGTGGTTTTTTTATATATTATTGTTCTGTGTTTACTTAAACGTTGAGTTCAGCAAATTCTCCGTTAAGTAATTAAAAAAAGAGCGTGACGTTGTGTGAGATAGACTTTTTAGTGTACTAAGACCAGGACTCTTAGAATGTAATCTAGATCCAGAGTAGTTAGCCGTAGCATTATATCCTATCTATATTTCTTACATAGGTACTCTAAAATACTATTGATACTACATTTTATACTATAGAATAAAAGATATGGATTTCAACACATAATATATAACCTATATACTAAAAATTAAAAGTCAGGTTTCTCTAAACTCTCATCAGATATCTCAATGATATTTTTATTTAAAGACCCTGAGTACATTTACAATTGTATGAATAATTGTAATAATTAAGGTAACCTGCCGTGCCTAGCCGAGTTGGGCCGGCTTTAGAATTGTCCCACCCCTCTCCACCCATGAGAGTCGTAAGAGCCGACTGAGGGAATACCTGGGGAGTGGGCAGCAGCACTCCTTCAAGTATTACCAACATCCACTGCGATCGCCAACCCGCCTGCCAATGTGGCGATTACGGCACTATCCCCCATTCTTAGGGAGGCCTATGTCCAGCAGTGGACTTTAAAAGGCTGATGGATGGATGGAAGGTTACCTGGTCGGAATAATGTATGCAAATACATCCGACAGATGGCGCAGGAGTCGCTCAAGTCAGAAGAAATGTGCAAATGGCACGTTGGCAAAGCATCTGGGACGGTATTCCAGGAGATGTAGGGTCAAATCCTGCTCGTTACTATTATTTTCGATTTCACATTTTTGCACTTTGTGTTAATTAACAGAAATACAATTTATATATTATATACTAGCTTTTTGGCCGTGTGGGGCCGGCTTTAGAATTGTCCCACCCCGCTCTACCTACGGGAATCGTAAGAGCCGATTGATA
Organism: Leucoma salicis; assembly: GCA_948253155.1. Taxonomy (NCBI): domain Eukaryota; kingdom Metazoa; phylum Arthropoda; class Insecta; order Lepidoptera; family Erebidae; genus Leucoma; species Leucoma salicis. The sequence goes on along the minus strand of OX411804.1, from coordinate 25,056,946 downwards.
GAGTGCCGGGGGAGTGGGCAGCAGCACTCTCTCGAGTATTAACAACATCCACTGCGATCGCCAACCCGCCTGCCAAGCGTGGCGATTACGGCATCATCCCCCTTGACGGGACCGCTCGTTGTGGCGTTCTCTTGGGGAGGCCTATGTCCAGAAGTGGACGTTGAAAGGTGATGGATGGATACTAGCTTTTAACCAATTCAGATTCCATTATTCCAATTCCACTTAATCCCTTCTTACGTCCCCTTTCTAAGAAACAATTGTACAATATTTCTACAATATTTCACCGCAAGAGCAGAACAAGAGCTTTTACAAATCCCGTCTGTCCAGTATACTATTGGATTATGAACAAAGTCAGATTGAATGCGATGACCACAGACAAAGACAGCAATATACACACAAAAGAGATGATGCATATGGCTACTAAGCCCTGCAGCGTAAAATTCCACGACACCGTAAATACCACAAAGCTAATAAGATATAACACACAATATCAATAAAACGAAATTACACTTTACGATTTGATGTTAAAGCTGAACTTAGCGTGACTATATTATTTCAAAGGCTTAATTTTAAAGGCGTGCCTAGTTGGTCACTGGCGGGATTTTGAGATTTGTCGTTCATTTTTTTTATTGGTGTCGCGGAATTATTATCGCTGCAGGGTACTCGTAGACAAACAGCCTTTTTACTTTTTAAGAGTCTGAGACTGTTTGTACTGACTGGATTTAGAAGCAAATAGCAATTTTATTATAATAAAGCAGACATTGGACATATTGGATGTTGTAAAAGAATTTCTTAAATTCTCAACGAAGATTGAATTTCTCATCTAAAACTGTCATATTTATATGCAATTGATTAACTTAAACTGTCTGTTTAATTAGTTCACACCAAGCATTCCATTTATCAGAACTTTAAGTGCGGAAATTTTAAATGGAAAATAATATCCCCAAGCGGGGTTTGAACTTGCACCTTCTGAATGCCGTCCCAGACGCTCTACGAACTGAGCTATCGTGACATTCACGCGGAGCCATTACATTACCTTTCGAAGTTATTTGCATACTGACTGCACAGGTGCCGGAATGATTCAGATACCGACCTCCCGTGTTATGTTGTGAATTCGATTCCCACACAGGACAATTTTGTATATGACCCACGGATGGTTGTTCTTAGTCTGGGTGTACTTTGTGTCTGTTAAATTTTATATTTCTAAAGTTTTCCGTGTTGCAAGGATTATTCCTAAGTGCATGGAGTTGTCTTCTTTTTAAACATAAAATACATTGTTCGGACCGGACAAGTTAAATTATTATAAATGAAAATTATACGAAATGTTTCTGAATCTTTACTAATATTACAAATATTTTTATCTATATTTTTTAGCACTTGACATGCTCCGCCACTTTTTAAAATACAAATTATTTGTCAATAAGGAAAAAGAGTTTCTTTTTTCCGCTCGTACAAAAAAATCTCTTTTTCCTTATTGACAAATAATTTGTAATATTACAAATGCTAAAGTGATACTAAAAAAACGAACACGTTGTTTGTTATGCTTACACGCCATAATTACTCAAACGATCATGAAGATTAGTATACGTATACCTAGTTCAAAACCCATAAAATTACATAGGCTAATTTTATCCCGAAAAATGGATTGTATGTTTTTATACTACGTGAGTGGCAAACAAGCATATGTACCAGCTGATGGTAAGTGGTTACCATAGCCTGCAGACGCACGTCGCTATCCCAAGGGATGGGAGGTGGTAAAAAAGGATAGTAGGGGAAGGAAAGAAATGATAATAAAAACTCGATAGGAGGGATAATAAGGAGAGGATAGACATGGGGTTTGGGTCTACGGCGTGCTCACTCACTATACTAAATACATTGGTAGGAGTACCTATTCTTGTTTCACGCTAATCTTCTTTGAGAGGGTAGTATTTAGTGTTGCTATTACTTGTAGGATAGTATTTTTGCACAGAGATCAATACTGTACGGTAGAGTGGAGTATCTATCTATATTCTAGTGTATACAGACGAAGATGCGTACAAAGTTAGTATATAGTTATTAAACGGGCCTCGTGGCGTAGTCGGTAGTGTAACTGACTTCCGTGAACGAGGTCGTAGGTTCGATTCCCACTCAGGACAATTATTTGTGTGATGAACACAGATATTTGTACTGCGTCTGGGTGTTACAAGAGAGATGGCGTGATGATAAGGAGGTAAGATAATTGATGTGTCCTTGAGTGATTTATTTATATTTTGAATTTCAAGCGGATGGAGTCGGGGTTTGAATTTAATACAAAATAAATATGCTTTGTTATTTGTACGAAGTTGTACACTTCCTGTTTGTTGTCGACTTCATTTAGGGTATCTCCGATGTTTCAATTAAACACTCCCAAAGAACACTTCACAACAATAAACTTGGTTATTTGTTACAACTTTACATTTCAGTAATAATAAATGTCTGAAAAGATGTTTATTAGTCTCTAAAGGTAAAATTATTTCAATAAAATCTTAATTCGTCACTTTCCTTTGACGAAATTCGTCTTGAATTAACATAGTAGTAGGAAATAGTGTTTTGCCGACTTTGATAATTATGTTAAATCTAAACGGACATTATTTTTTATCGTTTTAAGTGGTAATGAGCTTGCGGCCTATCTAATGGTAAGTAGGATTTACCGTTAATGGGTTTGAGGAATATTAGAGCTACAGTCAGACCACTATTTCTCTGTATTAAGAACGTTCAGATAAAATTATAAACAATGACGCATGTCAGTCGTTACGGGATAAATACGTATTTAAAGCCTTTTGAAAATGATGAAATAATACATATATAAAGCCTTTTACTTTGCACATAGGAATCTTTTACAGAGTTATTGTAAAACATTCCTTAAAAAAATTAGGTTACACAGTTCCAAGTCACGGGGTTAAGTAAGTTTGAATTAAATGTAGGATACAGAGTTTCTCTGTGTTGTTTATTTGTAAAGAAAATTTGAGATGTGAATCTAAACACGGTTGTTTACAATTTTAAAGTACGAGTTTATTTATGAAATGCTAATAAAGGTTTGCTGTAAATAAATAATGTTATATTTAGGAAGCTGACTTGTAAATAAATGCATTAAATCTTTATAGGAAACTAGGAACTAAATGCGCATACATGTCTTATAGAAACTAGTTTATGCATCTAAAACTAATAGTTGACAATTTGTCTCATTTCTGTTGGTAGAGCCAGTGATGCAAAGAAAGTGTTATCAAGTTCGATCTCCAGTTCAAGATTTAGACCTCGTACAGCACACACCTATGGACTTTCGAGATTTCAAAAAAAAATGTTTTTGTTTACAATGTATCACTACTTGGTGAAGGAAAACATCGTGACGAAACCTGCATGCCTGAGAAACTTTACTCGACGACTTGTGAACTTTGCCAACCCGCATTGGGCCAGCTTAATGGACTAAGGCCTAAATATTATCACCATAAGAGGAGACCCGTGGCAAATAATGGGACATAATAAAAGGGTTGAAGAAAAAAAAAAGTGTTTTGTTGATTCCAGCACAAATGTGATAGCTGGAAGCTCTACCCTCTCACAGAAAGTCATAAAGGAAACATTAAATATTCTTATTGTGGCATTTCTTTTGTTGAGTGAGAGCGCCGCAGACGGGATTACCTCGTTATCTCCTTTCTATTACTCTTTCAGTCTATCTTATTATCCCCTGCCTTTTCTTCCCAGGAGCTGGCAATGCGTAAGTGGTATCCACTTACCATCTGGTGGACCTTATGTATGTTTGCTACCCTTGTGGTTTTACAAAAATGTATAGTACATTCATTTATTATATATTTTGACTATGCTATAATATTTTTCTTATAGATGGCCTAAAAATCTATGCTCAAGAGATATGCTTGGTTTATACACTCGTAAACGTATATAACTATTTGCCTCAGTACTTTTACTATGAAAAGTATAACAAAAGAGACATGTTCAGTTTGGGCCCCCTTTGATTACAGCGTTAAATAAACAAAGGTTTTTACAGCCATTACTGCCCCAATTTCGGGCAATAGACTCTACTCAGAGTACGGTGGATCCAGAAAGACGCTGAAAAAATCTCTTAGTCTTGATGCTTCCTATTCCAGTTATCCGTCAATAAAAGCGGAGAGATGGCACACGGTTGGATTATTTAGCGAGTGACGGCCCCACATTTGTTTATTGAGTACCCTATTTGCCCCCAACGACTGGATGTTCGGTTAGGAACATTATTCCCCACCTTAGCCAAAAAAATTAAAAAAGATCTTGATATGTTCTTCACTTAGATAAACAAATTCAGCATCAGAATCACGGAATCGATATCATGCTTAAATAAATTCATAAAAGTTCAAATACAAAGTGGAAAATGTGAAATAAAAAGCAAAATCTAAGCATGTCAAATGTTAAAAAATATATATAAAAATTTCTAAATCATAAAAGTTATTATTTACACTATTAGGTACGCTATCTACTAGTATTATAATTAACCTTTTAGAAACTACGGATATAGTACTAAGTTACCATTACAAACGACCGACCATTTGTACGTTGCGCATCAGCATTCATGTAATAGCCGAAATCGAACGAAGACTGCCAAATAGTCGATGGCTTGGGTGTTAAGTGCCAAAACAACTGTACGTGATGCCAACGGCCATGCCAAATATTCGTGTGTTTCGCACCAAAAACCATCAGATTAGCAATCTGCCGTTATCAGTACCATGCCTGGATTTGTTCAGTTCATTTGAATAGATAACTGAAGTTCTTTTGGCATAATATTTACCTTAAAAGTTTACATTGTTGATAATGATTATATGCATATAAGTAATTATTGCATATAAGTAATTATATACAATTACTTTTAATTAATAATAATAATAAATATTTACGGACATGTCACACAACGTCTTCTGGTCCCAAAGTAAGCTTAACGCTTGTGCTATGGGTATAGCCAGATTACGGATATATAATACATATTTCGCCGTGTGGGGCCAGCTTTAGAATAGTCCGTTAGAATAGACCGTTTTGTCCGTGTGGTGATGGACTAAGAATACAAGTGTCACCACCCTATTCTTTCCCGCGGGTGTCGTACGAGGCGACTAAGGGAAGTGGGCAATTATCATCTATTTCAAGACTGGTGGTAGGGCTGGGTACTAAGTGGGAGTACTTACTTGGTATCAGGCCCGAGCGGGTTGGTACCACCATCTGCCGTGTGACCGGCCATGAAGCACATCGTTGCGTTTTGGCTGTAGCAGGAGATAGCCGTTTATTCATTAAGTATGAATGTTTTCATTTCATATCTGTGAAATTAATTGGTGAGCAGCGGCTTGACAATACTCTCGGTATAGTCGAGTCCATGGGTGACAGTTACCATCAGATGGACCGTTGCTCGTCTGCCAACTACATGCAATAAAAAAAAAAAGTCCCACCCCTCTCTACCCACGGGAGTCGTAAGAGCCGACTGAGGAATACCGGAGGAGTGGGTAGCAGCACTCCCTCTAGTATTAACAACATCCACTGCAATCGCCAACGAACGACAAGCGTGACGATTACGGCATTATCCCCCATGACGGGACCGCTCGTTGTGGCGTTCTCTTGGGGAGGCCTATGTCCAGCAGTGGACGTTTAAAGACTAATGGATGGATGGAATACATATATTACATTTTTTTGTAAACATATACATATGATAGATAGAAAACACCCAGACGCAGTACAAATATCTGTGTTCATCACACAAACAATTGTCTTGAGTGGGAATCGAACTCACGACCTCGTGCACGGAAGTCCGTCACCATAGATAATACACAAAACTAGTGAGGTTACACTACTGACTACGCCACGAGGCCCGTTAAATTAATTAGAACGTTAACGTAATGAGCAATACACTACAAACAATATAATATTGAAAATGGCAAAGTGCAAGCTCCCTCGCATAAAACAAATATGCCTATAAATGTCGTTTTTTTTCATCTATATCTATGTGGGATACACTGCTGGGATCGAATCTCCTCTCGGAGTGAAAGTGATTTAGGCCGTTTATCTACGGCCATATAAATACTCATCTGTCTATTCCAGAGTAGACTGAGTAATGAAGGAGGAAGGATTACTATAATTGTATGCCTGAGACTATCCTCCTATCTTCTTTTATATTATATTCCATTCTATGTTTGCCTGGAAGAGATTGCCTTGTGCGATAGAACCTATTGTACTATTTAGTTGAAAATAATTTTTGCTATAAAACTCATTGGTGTGCAATAAAGAGTCAGTATTATTGAGAAACGAATAATAAATCATATTTCGTTGTATTTTCAGTTAGCGTCATAACCATTGTTATGTTGTCGTTTTCGTTTCAGCGTCAATTTTTGAGGTTTACTAGCACAAGAATACATTCTTCAGAATGATAATATTTTTTTTTAATAGCTCATCGCCTGATTAAAAAAATAGTTACTGCCCCCAACCTTTTGCATCCAATCCTTTTAACGTTAAAACTTTAGCATAGCTACGGGAATTTTAATAACAATCTAGGGAGCTTGCTCAAACAAATCCCGTCGAGAGTTTGCCAACATTAAGAAAACAAAAGTAATTTTATTATTCCCTGGCTCGTTCATTTATGATAATGGCGCTGAATATGATGATCGTTTTGTTATGATATCCTGCTTTGTTTATATTTAAATTCAAAAGTAAAGTTCGAGCTTATTCCTGGACCCGAATGGGTAGGTATAGGTAGCTAGGTATATATAAATAATACCATACGGTAATACTGTCTGGCACATTTTCATCAGCTGTGATGCATATCATTTTGTAATTGCATAAAACTTTAAACGGCCTCTGTGGTGCAGCGGTAATGTAAGCAACTGCCGATCATAAGGTCTCGGGTTAGATCCCCGGGTCAGGCAGTATTATGAGCTTTTTCATAAAAAGAAAAACTCTCAGTAGCAGCCCGGAGTTTGGAAATGTGCCCGGTAGACGGCAATAGGCTCGTCCCCTATTACGTGGGACTTAAACATAGCTGGCAAACCGTGACTGTGTGATACACCTATGCCTACCCCTTCGGGGAATACAGGCGTGATGCTATGTTCCCTATTTTGAAAAGCACGTTAGGCTACGAGCCCCGGCTGTCAAATGACATCATGTTCACTAGACAGGCTGTCAGAGGCCTGGATAAAAAATCTGATTCTGATCTCATTCCAAGGTCGCCAGTTATTCCCTTAGTAGGGTCGTGGAGGTCAGATATGCAGTCGATCCGTGCAAATACTAGTGGATCAGCTAACACCGAACAGATCGAAGGCCGACCCCAACAACACTTGGCAGGAAGGCTAGGAATATGACGAAGATAATGATGACTCTATTACAAATACAGCTAAATGCATTCCGATAGATGGCGTTGTTATCCCCCATGACGGGACCACTCGTTGTGGCGTTCTCTTGGAGAGGCCTATGTCCAGCAGTGGACTTTGAAAGGCTGATGGATGGATGGATGGATGGAGATGGCGTTGGTCGTAAAGACACATGTGATGAGGAAATTGTGATGACCGAATAGGTCTGTACGATAGCTCAGTGGCTTAGAGCTATTCCCCGGATTGGAAAAGACACGGGTTCGATTCCCGCTCGTACGAAAAATCTCTTTTTCCTTATTCACAAATAATGTGTACTTTAAAAAGTAGCGGAGCATGTCAAATGCAAAAAAATATAGATCAAAAATAGCTATATCATTTTTTTTTGTTTAGGTGGGAAAAAATGTGCCTAACCGCACACCCCTTCGTTCGGGGCAACGAACAGGGTAGTGTGGGGCCCTCACCCACTAAATAAATCCCCCGTGCCCCGTGTACCGTCTCTCCGCCTTTGTTGGCGGGCCACCGGAACCATATTAAAATCCTTCAGTGGGAGTATAGCTATATTCTACAGGAAGCTATTTTTGATTTGAAGTTGCAAGTAGAAGCCATAAATACGCTATTCTACCTCTATAGTTTATTTACAGAAAGTTATTCCACACTAACCGCCCATATTCCATGATGCTATAGTAGCCTATATCGTTTTCTCGTCTCTGAAACTCTGTATGTACTCTCTGTATGTTTCTCGATGATGGGTTAAATAGTTATGTCGTGAAAATGGAATAAACGCAAACTCACTTTCACATTTAAGTTCAGATATTAAATATATTTCTGTTACCACTTCTATTTCGTGTACAGTAGGATTGTTTTAGATTGAGGAACCGCGTTTATTTATTTATTTTGTATACAACATGGGTGGCAAACAAGCATACGGCCAACCTGATGGTAAGCGGTCATCGTTGCCTATAGATGCTATCAACATCAACACCAAAGGCATCACCCGCGCGTCACCATCGCCAGGGAAAGGGATAGGACCATCTCCTATCCATAGGAAGAATAATAAGGAGAGGACAGGTAGGATACTAAGGAATGGATTGGAAGGATAACAAGGACAGAATGGTTTGGGCCTCTGGCACTCTCACTCACCATACAAAATGCAACGGTAGGAGTAACTGCCGTTGTTACAGGGGATCTTTTGTGAGAGGGTGGTACTTTCCTGATCAAGCAAGGCTCTACCAATAGAATAGTTTTGTATGTTCATTTACCGCTATATTCATTATTATTTAAATAAAACCTATATAAGGCTCGTTTCGTAAGGTATTCATATATAAGGCTCGTTTATCGCCGTTAACGATAAAGTTACCTGCGTATTTTCAACAAACTTCGAAAAGGTTCTCAATTCGGCTGTATGATTTTTTTTGTGTTTGTTACACGATTATTCCGCCAATTGGTCCCATTTAAATTTTATCAAAATCGGTCGAGAGGTTTTTAAAAAACAATGTTAAAAAAATGTAGTCTACACAATGAACTATTACTATTAATATTCAACTAAATGTTGTTCCAACAAAGAAAGTAATTACACAAAAATGCTCTTAATACATTTAAAATGCAGTTTAAAAAGAGAATTACATTCGAGGAACGTTGTATTGTTCTTGAGTCTGGAATGCGAATATAATGTAAGTATGTTAATGCAGTTTTTGTTTATTCATGTTTTAACCCCTTTCTTCCTGTATTATGTTATGGTAAACTAAACATGTTTTACTACGATATACAGTTGCTGTTAACACAATAAGTTATAATGATAAAAAAATACAAAATTCTAGAAATGCTGTTAATTTTGAAATAAAACTACGTTTACGGAATCTATCGCGTTTACTTGATTTTACTCCTATCTCGACGTTTCGAATACTTTACAGCATTCATGATCACGGGTGGACTTAGATGATAGACGTCCAAGGTTGATATGTTATTTCAACGGTTTCATCTACCCACAGTATATGATTTTACAAAATTTATGGTTTATTTATTTTAACCCACCTAATATTCGTTTAGAATCACAGTGAAAATATCTACTTCAAATGTTTATGCTTACAATGTAATGAGACTTTAAATTAGTATATTAAAATGAGTATAATACTCCTCTTTAAATTGTAAAATTTTTGTTTTTATTTAGTGGTCAAAAATTCTACCTACACTAAGTACTGAACATGAATGAATCCCTGTAGACTTCAAAATTCAAATCCAACTCTTACTGTATACAATTAAACATTTTTAAAATAAGGAACAGCTCAAGCCCATTTTGTTCTATCTTCGATATAATCCAAAATTGTATACATTTACTACAAAGTCTAATGTTTATAGCTTTTTTAAACTTAATATGTGAGGTACATGTTTCGAACGTATACATTGTAAAAGATCTACTAATTCTGTGGAGATGAACGAGTACTTACTGTGTGCAATGAAATTAGGTTTGTTCGTAGTATAACTATGATGAAAGTCACAATACTTATCAAAGCTACAGATATTTTACTTGACGTATAACAAATTTTATATATTATTTTTAAGTGCTAGCAGACCCGACGGACGTCCTTCTGTCAAAGCAACTGGTCTGTAGCAGTCAGTAGCTTTTGTCAAATCAAGTGTGTAGTAGGCTCATTTACCTACTACCTGAAATGTAATCTAAACAAAACAATACAACAATTAACCAAAGATTAATCAAGTAACTTGTTTGCCGTTTAAAAAGCGAAGATTTAAAATAAGCCGAGAAAATAAAAGTGACCCCTTTTTTAAAATAAACTTTATAATTAGCTTCTTAATTGCTTTTTTTAAATAAACTATTTGTTAACTATTAATGAACTTTATTTGGCTCCAATAAATTCTTCTATCAGTGTACAATGTAACAGTTTGAATGAAAAAAGAAAAATATGGTTTTCACGTTTATCTGGTCAATTTTTCGCTTCATAAGAACCTGTGAGGTACAGGTACAAGAATATTTGAAAAAAAAAAGTGAGTTGGTCCAGCCGTTTTCAAGTTTTGCGCTGAGCAACACTTTAAGCAATTCATTTTTATTTATACAGGGTCTGTCGTAAATAATGGATAACCCGTTAATCGGAGATAGCGCTGATGGCAAGCTACAAGCAAGTCGACTTTTTATTTTAGGATTGCCATTGGTTTGCAAACGGTAGACAATTTTGTATTATTTTTAAATTTTCTTTCTTTGCTTATTGATTCGGTCATTATTTCAACAAAGTAACTAACTAACTTATCATCACGCCATTTCCCTTCGATTGGACTAATTAGGTGAGTTTCGGTCTCCCACTATACCTACATCCTTCCACACACACACGACATAACGACTATTTTAGGTCTATAGCGTAAAAACACTGTTTGCTTTAGTTTGCAGCCTTTGCCTCGGGTACACGCGAGACCATTAACCCAGTTTCATGGGAGATAGAGCTAAACTTCTCCATATCCCACTGGTGTAATTCCTGTCTGGCGTGTCCTCGTCGCGGGGGCCGGCACAGCCATGCCCACTTTATTAGGCCAGAGAGGGCAGGTGGCGAAGCTCAGTGCAGGGACCCAGTACCATGGGGTATACGCAGCCCCTTGCTCAGAGTTACGAGTGAAGATCTCAACAACTGCAAATGGAAAAGATGGACCAGGAGGACCGTTCCCAAATAAATGGGAAAAAGCTTAGATATAAGAGAGAACAAGATTAGATTTTCTTGAATTGTTAATGGCAGTCCCGGCCAATAAAGTAGTGGTGTAATATTTCTGTGCTTTGGAGGGCACATCGTACTTGCACTTGAAATCGGCGGTATAAGATTGCTGTAACATGGGATTCTCAGAGTGGAGAAATATAGTACACCTGTGTGCTCGCCATGGTACCAGTTATCATACAATGTGTCTTACGCTAGTAACTAGTACTATTATTTATTATTATTCTCTATTACAACATATTTTATTATTATTATTTAATTTGTTATAATTGCAAAGTGTATTGTTACAGTAAAATATATTATTTTTATTATGTGATAAACTTATATTTTGTTCAACTTTAATATCACAGAACAAAATAGCTGAAAACAAACCATAAAGCAAAATATTTGCAGAATAAAACTTTAGCTGTAAATGCGTTTAAAGGACGAACTATTTCTTAGCGCTTTCTTTCACAATTTCCAAAGCAATAACGTTAACGATAATAATATCCTTATTCCGTCAAAGCGTTTTAATTTATGCCACTAATGAGGATGTTCTAGGCATTCAGGGAAGACAAGGCGACGCGACGCAATTTCCGGTTTTTAGTTTCAAAGACCCGCGCGGAGGCTCACAGCTTCCTCTGTTAAGTTAGGATGTACTTTTGGTTCTCGATGTGATTTTAAAAACTATTGTTTTAATATGAGTTTGCCCTTTCTGTATTACGAAGTTCCTGCCAAAAGCATATATAAAAACCAATACGACTCAAAATATGCCTGTAAATTTGTCTTTTAATTTGTTGATATGTTGTTATGGTGCTTAAATATTAAAATATGAACACAATTATTTATAAAATTCGATTTTATATCAGTTTTATTAAGTTTATAGATGCAAATATGTCGATTTAAAAAATGAAACATACCTACCCTATCTGTGACAGTATTCCAGGAGATGCAGTTCAAATCCTGCTCCTGACTGTTATTGCACGCCTCTTAAGCGAAGCGTTGAGGTGTGTTCTACTCCCGTTTTACACGGAACAACTGATTTTTCAAACTTAAAATGTCTCTATTTATCATATATTGCACTTGTAAAATAATATCTATACACACATATAAAGAACAAACACTATTTTTAACACTCATGATATTTTTGATGTCATTTTTGTTATTTGAACTAGTTACAAAACTGTTTGAAAAAAATCTGGCTTGGACGTCCGTCAGTTGTAGGTAATGTAAGTTAACACGATAACGACCAAAATACTTTACTAATCGAGTCTGTCTTTTTTCGTTTACGAATTATTATGATCAGGAATAGAGCCCATTACTTTTCACGTTCTGATTCGATGTGGTTTAATTGTTATTAAATAAACAAAAAAATACTGAATATTTACGCTCGACGCGACACCAAAACCAGCGCCTTTCATGAGAACTACCTTTTTACGTACGCATAGCCGCCGGTTGTTTTACTATCATCAACAGAACGCCGTTAAGCCGAAAGTTCTTACCTTTGCTTGACGAAATACGAATACGACGAATAACACAACGTTATAAAACACGAAAAAAACAAATTTTACATTCCACAATTTTTGCAATTTGTGCGCGCCGCCCGCATTCCCGAAACTGAGAGGTGAGGTAGACCAATATAGAAGTACTTCTTAAAATTAGCGCTAAATGGCGTATGAGACATGAAACCCACATTAGTACTTTTTGAAATTAGCGCTATCTATGTGATTTATTGAAAACTACTTAGTAAGACCAATACATTATTAGTTACTTATCAAATAATCAATTTTATTGTGAAAAATGAAGATTATAAGGCGTACAGTTTTGGATTTTTCAAAGTATTTTCGATTTTATACTTTGTGTTAATTTATATGGCTACTAAAAATATATATAAAATTATCAAGATAGTAACGTAGTCATCTTATATCGAAATAAAAGTACTTAAATATATTTACATAAAACTACAAGTCTTTCTTCCCCAAAAGTCGAGCTAAACAGATTTTGCTCGGGAGTGCTTCAAAATCTGTTTAACAAAAAACCGTATTTACATCGAAAATCCTTGGTAACCGCGAGGAAGCACTTTGACAAACAGGGATGAGCTCGGAATTGGTTCCGCTGTTTAGTCCCTGGATTGCCTCTCATTCGTTCTTATTTGCCTCAACATAATTGGGTGTAGTACGTAGTAATTTGAAACATATTGTTTTCCTTAAATCTTGTATTATGTTCTAAGGTAGTGTTAGGTACATCGTTATTTTTAATCAGAGTAATTTATTATACCGTTTTTAATGCTAACAGGTCTTGCAGACGGTTTGGCGACTGCCTGGTTAAAGTTTTTTTTTATAAACACTAGGTCGATAATTGTCCTGATTATTTATGCATTCTTTATTATATATTCTGATATTTACATCCCATCCACCCGTGACTGTGAATGCTGAAATGCATTGAAAACGACAGGATAGAAAATCAAGTACTTATACGATATATTCTGTAAAAGTAGTTTTATTTGAGTGTTTTTAAGTTGTTTTGGTCATAAGATTATTTAAATTTCTTACTGAGTTTTATTTCTTTTGCTGTAATAGGTATCTTTATAAAAGGACAAATTAAATAAATACTTAAGAAATAATTTGCTTTAATGACATTACAATATCTACGTATTCACATCTAAACTATTAACGATTCTGATTGGCGCAAATATTTTTCTGTGATAACAGTACTCACAAGATGTTTCATTACTAGGACCATGTGTATGTCTCCTATCATCATTATCTGTTTTACCCTAATGAGAAATCCAATATTTTTTAAAAATAATAATATTATCATCTTATATTAATTTACATTTTCAGTAATTTTCTAAAAACATTAAAATATCAGAATAGTAAGAATTTCTAAATAATAATAGAACATCGTGTTCTTAAATATACTAACAATGATATTTTCAGGGGTACTCAACTCGTAATAACCTAAACATAAAAGGGAAGTAAGTTCCAGTATTAAAAGAAAAGAAAAAAATTGGCAATATCTTTGTTTACCATTTCAATCTACAAAGGAAATCGATCGCCCGAGGACATTGCTGAGATTACAATGTAGTTGAAGGGGCGTTGGAAATGGGTTGGTGACCCCTGTTTTTAATAAATGAAGCTAGCTTTAGGCGCTCTTATGATATTGGAAGAATATAGCTGATATCTTTTAATTCAATAGATCTGTCATGGAAATGAATAAATAAATATTTAAAAGTCATTCAATATCATCTCATAAAATACTATTTAAAAAGCCTCATGAATCTTACCGAGATAATTATAATGATGCGAGTACCTATCGATTCAGACAATTAACATTTTCCTTTGCATATTAAGAGTGACAAAAAATTTGAATCTAAATGATTTCTTATCTTTAATATGATTTCATTAAGGTTCTATTCCACTCCATACTCCTACTAATATTATAATTGTTTGGATGTTTACCCATAAATTACGCCTAAAAAACTAAGCGGGATTAGATGAAATTTGGTAGGTAGATTAACGAGCCGCCGGTGGACCGCCAAAGGAATGTAACATAGTTCCAGTGGCCCGCCAATAAAGGCGGAGAGACGGTACACGGCGGGTTTCTTTAGGGGGTGAAGGCCCCACACTACCCTGTTCGTTGCCCCGAACGATGGGGTGTGCGGTAAAGAATATTTTTTCCCGACTTAACAAAAAAAAGGTAGATTGACGAGACACTGGATTAAATTATATGATAATATATTTTATCACGAAAAAAACAATATTTCCTGACAACTATTTTTGCCATATAAACATTACTTTGGCTTTGCACTAAATTGGTAAATACATAAATTATGGGATGGATAAACACATACAATATTTTTTTTAAATCATTTGGAGTTCCTATTGGATATGCCTAAGCTCTAAGGACCAAATTTTAAAGTCTACCGAGACGAAGTTGAGGGCATAAACTAGCTTGCATAAATTAACAATATTAACATTATTTGAACATTAGACGCCGCTAATGCCGCCCCCAGACAGTTTGTATCGAAAAATTTCATTAAGTCGAAATTAAATGGAATGAAAGCGAATTTCACACTCGAAAAAATCACGAAAGGAACCAACTTGAAATACTCAATATTGCGTTATAAAGAGAGACCGCATAATAAAATTTTGTTTGTTGGAAAATCGCGAAATGTGTGAACTTGACACATTTTTATCTTTAGTCCATAATATTTACTTGGCTTGGCTTAAACTTAAATGATGGCAAAATCATTTGAAAGGGACAAACATTATAAATTATGTGTATATACATAGATGATGATAATCTGAGAAAAAAAGCACGTTAAACGTTATTGTCACTTTAAAAAAGGTTATCACATATTTAAGTTTACTTTTTGGCTGTCAATTGTACAAAGTGGCAATTAAAAACAGTATTTTTTGTTTCGTTCTTCTTAAAAAAAAGAACAATTACGTGATATCAAATTTTATCCCTCTGCTTGAATATGGCATTTCAATTGAACTGAAATACCAAAGCCGACATAAATTTGATAGGGAAATAGGTATTATAACAGTAATATAATATCCATGTTGAGATAAGCAAGGCTCTACCACTGGCATACTATTTTTTTTTTCGATACCAGCATTTTGCACTTTGACTAAAATAGAAGGAAGTAGCTACGGGCATAACAATACCCCGTTTTACATAGTATTGTAATAATGTATTTTCCCACAATAAAATTCTAAAAATATTTAAAAAAATATATTATGTCAAGTTCAAAGCTTTCGCAATGAATTTTATTACTGCATTGAATACTTCTCGCAGTAAACGTTGAGTGTCGAGCGGAATCTGTTCATAGGAATTAAAATCGTTTGAGCGTTCCAAGTGAAATGTTCTCATAATAAACACCTGGTGGCCATTACACCAGACAGAAATATACCGTAAAGTTTACATTCTTCTCATTGTTAGTTGTGTTTGTATTTAAATTAATTCGTTGGTGTAGAGGCAAATATTGGCATATTTTAAGTCTAATCGGGGTTTGAATCCTAGGTGGGGAAGTCTTAACAGATTTTGGAATTCTGCCCGATAGAAGGCAAATAACTTACCACCAAGTTGCAAGGAGAAATTACGGGTGTCTATCTTTGTTTACTCTTTGATGGGGATGACAGACTGAGAATATAAGTGTTATTCCTTCCCGCGGGGTGTCGTACAAGCCGACTAAGGGAAGTAAGTAGTTACCATCTACAGCTAATTCCAGTGGAAAGTGTTATGAAAATTGAAGACCGCGAGTGAATGTCACGATAGCTTAGTTGGAAGAGTTAAACCCCACCCTTGGCCATCATTTTCTAACTCACATTTTTTTATACAGCGAGGGTGGCAAACAAGCATACAAGCCACCTGGCAGCAGTTACTGTAGCCTATAATAGACGCCAGCAACACTAATAGAGGCATCACTCGCGCGTCGTAGGAGGAAGATATGAGGGTAAAAGAAAGACAGGAGAGGCAGAGGAATGATAATAAAGGGAGGATAAAAGATTAAGCGGAGGCTTGGTCCTCCGGCGCTCTCACGCACCATACAGAACCAGTGGCAAAGGGTAGATATTTTCAAAAGATAGCCCGGTGAAATAAAATAAATCTTTAAAAAAAAACATGCTGGTAGTCTTTGGAGACTGCCGACAGAAGTGAAATCTAAGCAACTTGTGAATTGTATCGTCGAGCTATTATTAAAAGTGTTAATGACTAATTAATAGGTCATTAACACTTCTTACTTACAAACCAATAATAATTCAAAAATAATAATCTAATAGTTCGACGATACAATTCACAAGTTACTTAATTTTCACTTCTATCGGAGTGTTCGGTGACGATGACGCGAGTTCCATGATTATTGTTCACCCAAAAAGTGCTCAACGCACCTAAAGATCAGAGCGTTTGGTGACGATGACGTGAGTTACATGATTTTTGTCCACCCAAAAAGTGCTGAACGCGCCTAAAGAAGTTTTCACTTCAAAAACGTTTTAATCCTACTATTACGCTACTACGGGCCAGCTCAGTCGTGGAACTTCCACGATCAAGGTGGCCCGTTCATGCTGGGACAAGTAAGGCTTTACCACTGGCAAACACTTTTTTCGATACCACTTTTTTGCAGTGTTTAATTTTACTGCTAGACTAAAATAGAAAAATGTAGCTACGGGCATAAATAAGTCATTACTTATATAAATGTGATGTAATTAAAATATTTACGACAATTTCTTATAACAAACATCAAATCTGTCTGTAACTTTTGAATCTTGGAATGGACTATTGAATCAGTCTTTTCATTGGAATTTCATTTATACATAAATAGTACTGCCCGCGACTTCGATCGCGTCGACTTCAGAACATAAATACGTCACATTACGGTACACAAATTTTAATGAACGCTATGCTAAAATTACTATCTCACAGAAATTATCCATTTTTCTAAGATAAACAAAAATCTTCATTCTCAAAGGTTCCAGACAATATGTATGGTAAATTTCATGATGATCGATTGAGTAGTTATGGCGTGAATGCATAACAAATAAACGCACTTTCCATCCATCCATCCATCCATCCATCAGCCTTTCATCGTCCACTGCTGAACATAGGCCTCCCCAAAATAGGGGGTTTTACCATAATCGCCACGCTTGGCAGGCGGGTTGGCGATCGCAGTGGATGTTTTATAGTACACAGGGGAACGCTGCTGCCCGGTCCCCCGGTAATCCTCCAGTCGACTTTTACGACTCCCATAGGAAGAGAAGGGGTGGACCTATTCTTGGTGCCGGCCCCACACGGAAACGCACTTTCATATTTATAATATTATTGAGGAACTAGCGCTTCGTTTGCTTAGACTTAATGGCAAAACTTATGTTCCAGTTATCCATTATCGAACATATTTTTTGTCCGTGTGGTGACGGACTAAGAATACAAGTGTCACCACCCCATTCTTTCCCACGGGTGTCGTATGAGACGATTAAGGGAAGTAAGCAATTATCATCTATTGCATGACTTGTGGTAGAGCTGGGTACCAAGTGGGAGTACTCACTTGGTATCGTGCCCGAGCGTGTTGGTACCACCATCTCCCGTGTGACCGGCCATGAATCACATCGATGCGTTTTGGCTGTAGCAGGAGATAGCCGTTTATATTTAACTTCATATCTGTGAAATGAATCGGTGAGCAGCGGCTTGACAATACTCTTGGTATAGTCGAGTCCATGGGCGACGGTTACCATTTACCATCAGATGGACCGTGGCTCGTCTACCACTACATACAATAAAAAAAAATGTTAAGCATTTTTGATACAAGATTAAAGTGATTACTATAAGTAAGATAATTGATATTATTCGGTATCCAAGAATCAATTGCCGTGTGGGGCCGGCTATGCCGTGTGGGGCTATTTCGAGAAAATTGAGTTTTTAGTTCAATTTTTTATTACTATCTTAAATTTTGCTTAATCGAGTATAAGATAACGAGAGATAAATAGGTAGATTTAACTGCCTCGGTGGTGTAGCGGTAGTATATGCGGCTGCTAATCATGAGGTCTCGGGTTCGATCCACGGGTCGGGCAATGTTATTGAGCTTTTTCCTGAAAAGAAAGATTCTCAGTAGCAGCCCGGAGTTTGGAAATGTGCCTGGTAGACGTCAATAGGCTTGCCCCCTATTACGTGGGACTTAAACATAGCTGGCGAGTCGTGGGTGTGTAATAAACCTCTGCCTACCCCTTCGGGAATACAGGCGTAATGCTATGTTTTTTTTTTTAAGATATATAGTATAAGATATATACTCGATTATACAAAATGAGAGATAGTAATACACAATTGAACAAAAAACTCAATTTTCTTGAAACTTGACATTGTGGGTTGGAACGTTTTTCAGAATCTATGTCAAATTTTTCCATATCTTTTCTCTCAAAATAAAGAATCCTCAGGGAAAATGTAGTTTACAACAAACTTTTGTAACATATCCCTCCATCAGCATACGTTAAAGGAAATAGTTGAGAGAACCGCGCACCACATGATACTAAACCTTTATTATATAATCGTTCAGAAGATATAAAAAAGAGATTGGCGAAAATGGAATGTGCTTAGACTGTTTAAGCTCCCGTAAGGTAGAACTAATGTTTTTTTACATTTATCAGATTATCTATTACAAATTACACTCAATCAAAGGTAATGTTATTGGATTCCTGTGTGGATTTACTTAAGTTTCTAAAATAGCCTCTTAGTTTTCAATTAATACAAAAAGTTTAATAAAAGCATCTATACATTTAATATTTACAATTTGAAACTCAGCCGCGGACCGTATACTTGTCAATATCCTGACTAATATTATCATTGCGAAAGTGAGTTTGTCTGTTTGATTGTATGTTACGCTACCTACTGAACGGATCATCATGAACATTTGCATACATATAGTCTGGAGCCCGTAAAAGGACATAGATTACTTCTTATCCCGGAAAAATAGATAGTTCCTTTGGTATAGCAATTTTCAAATTGGTATGCCCGACAAAATACACTTTTATGATGGATACTCAGTTATGATTTTTGTGTAATGATTCGCTTGTTACAATATGTCGCAATTTTGTTTTGGAATAATACATGTCGCTTTTTAGAGTCTGCCAAAATAAGAAGAAGAAGCCAGCTGCCGTTGGATGAACCGCCAACCCAATTAAGCAACACGCAGTTTAGGTATTCATTTTATTTGACCATGCCAGGGTTCCAGTAGGTTATTTTAGTTAAGTTTCTCTTGAATAGTAAGCCCGTAAGTCTAAGTTACATTATAGCCTTGCTTACCGCAAGCATCTGTTCATACCCTATTAATATTGTCACAGGCCTTGTATTTACATCTACTGCGCATCTTTTTTTTTTATTAAGGCGGGTATAATTTACCTAACCGCACACCCTATCGTTCGGGGTAACTGACAGGGTAGTGTGGGGCCTGTACCCATTAAACAAATCCGATGTGGCTCTCCGGAGACTATTGGAACTGTGTGACATTACTTTAGCGGTCCACTAGCGGCTTACCGTGACTGATACCCTCTACTGAGTGACGCTTCCACGTCGCACTTTCGCGGCAGGCCTTGAGGGTGGTGAACGTTTCTCGGTCCATCCACTCACAGCCTCCGCTAGGGTGGCAGCAGGCGCAGATATTCGCGCCTGCGCCGCTCTAGTTGTGGGCGATGGTTTGGCTCTTCACCGCTTCCTTCAACAATATAACTGCCTCGCAGAAGGCAGCGATCGCGGCCCAATTCCTATCACTTCCAAGCAACGCTCTATTAACGCTCGTCAACGAGAGGTCCCCAACTGTTGCTTTGTTGTGTTGCTCCTTGTTGAGTTCACGGCGCCGCTCGGCCCAAGCCGGGCATGACTCGAGAATGTGCTGCGCTGTGTCTGACTGACTCAGACTCAGCCCATACGGGACCAATGCTTCCTAGGCCAGCAGAGTTACGGTATAAAACAGCTACTTCTTATCCTGACTAAATGAATAGTTCCTGTGGGAATAATGTTTGCATAGAGCTCATTAGTATCTCATAAAGAAACTTATTTATATTTTAAAGTCCACGCGGACGTTTTATATTATAATATAACGCGATGAAGCGCTGATGATTACGACTTGAACCTTTACAGTTTGTTATGCAAATGAATGAATAAAGACGTAATTTGTCAAAATTTAGGGTCCACTGAGAAGTGAAGTTCTGAAGTTTTGCTGCTTAGTAAAGTTTAGAAATACTTTGCTTGTAAATGTCAATGAAGTAAAATGCTAAATTTTAAATCTAATTACATTTATTTTAGAAAAGGTTTGTTATACGGATTCAGTTTAGATTTTCTTCCAGTCCAGGGGTTATAAACAATTTACAAAAAGCGTTTTTATATGGCTAACTATATTACTTTGATGACACCGTCCCCTCTGTTTTGGCATTAATTTCAATCAATATTTGGGTATGTGCAAATATAAGACCAGTGACGGGTAATTCGGAAAAAGAGTGGCTGCACCTCTCGGTCGGTGTATGGAGGCTCTGTTCACGGCAGAACTATAAAACCTTGTAAAATTTACTTTGTTTGCTATTATGGATAATATGTGTGTTATTAAGAACTTGTATACGTGACTAAACATGTGTATGTACATTTGTGAAATAGTGAGGCTGGCCTGCAATTGGTAATTTATTGTAGGTAGCGTATATACTCTCGTGTGCATTTGGGAAGAGGTTGTTATTCAGACATTACAAACGGACACTTCAATTCTATTTCTTTATATAGATTTAGGGCACATTTGTGTAAAAATAATTTCAGTAAAAATTATGTAAGTATGTTATTCATAAGTAGTATTAAGTTTACTTTGGTTTCTTATATAGTGAATAATGTGTGCATAGTCTGTAATTGGCCACTTGTGTGGATAGGTACAGTTTTTTTTACGGACAATAGCATTAAACACAAAGTGAAAAATGTGAAATCGAAAATAACAGTCACGAGCAGGATTTGAACCTGCATCTCCTGGATACAGTCCAGATGCTTTGCCAATTCAGCCATTGTGACAATTGCTCCTGACTGCTAATTTTGATAACACATTCATACTTAACGTCTTTGGGTGACGCCTGCGCCATCTGTCGGAAGTATTTTCATACATTATACCGACCAGGTAAACTTAATTTTACAAATAAGATTTTTACCTAATAATAACGCAATCCCTATAATTATTTAGATATTTTTATATATATTTTTAGCATTTGACATGCTTAGCACTATACATTAAACACAAAGTGAAAAATGTGAAATCGAAAATAACAGTCATGAGCAGGATTTGAACCTGCATCTCCTGGATACCGTCCAGATGCTTTGCCAATTCAGTCATCGTGACAATTAAATTAATTATTTTCGATCTCACATTTTTCACTTTGTGTTTAATGTATAGTGCTAAGCATGTCAAATGCTTAAAATATATATAAAAATATCTAAAAGAACAATAGCATGTTAATATTTGAGTTAAGTTAAGATAATTAAGTTAATATTTAATATGTAATGTTTTTCGGAGGTGTAATGTATTTTTCTTTTTAAGTAATGTTGAGGACATCTGATACCCTAAACTTTGGCGTCCGTGCGCCACTAGCACATAGGGTCGCACTGAAAACCAGCGCTGTGTTAACTTAACTAACATAGCAAAACGCTGAGTGCGGTCCTTATTGATACAGTAGCGATATACAATCGGTTATGAAATGCCTAAATATTTAATTTAAGATTTTTTGTACGTCGACACTGTAAAATAAAATTAATTTTCTTTCTTCTTTCAAAGTATTTCTAGGTATCGGTGTGTGTCACATTGACAGGGGTGTTTCCGGATTTGCCTGGTATTCTGATCAAGGTGAGCGCATATCTCATTAGTTTTGAACGTAATATCAAAACGTGGTTGTGCCAATAGAAAATACAGAACTGACCACTGGCTGTGAAAAGCATAAGCACGCTCTATTGAACATTTTATATATTGAGGATTTTTCAATAATATACACATTGATTGTGTCTTATTACTGTAATTTACATTTATATTAGGCACTTGAAAAATACTAGTTAGTGAATCTTATTAACTGAATACATATAAAATGTAATGTTTTAAAGGCAAAACTTATCTTGTCTGCGAATATAAAATTTTATGAATATTTTCTTTATATTTTTCTGAATTAATGAAAGTATTTTATTAGTAAAATTACGGAATGCTTTTTCACATAGAATAAAGATTTCTTGTTTCAATACAACTAAAACATCAAACTGTGATTCTGAATCCCGAAAGAGGAATAAAAATTGTTTTCGTTAATTGGTTAGTCTCACAGGAATGATAAATTTGTTTTTGATGTCATATTATGTAATTCACAAACTAATACATTACTAAATATACTTACATTTTTAATAACCTCTCTATATAAATTTATATAGCAGTTATTCATGTCATATGTCGGAAGTCGTTAGCCATCGTTACAGCCGTCACTTCCGATTCTTGACGGAATAATAAGGGGTAGATATGTCATAGTTGGTGACATTTTAATTTATTCATAATAAATAATGTTGTGGCAATAACAAATATGCGGTCTGAGTGTAAATGGCACAGCTACTACAAGTTAGAACAAGTTGAAATCATTGCCATAATTCGGCAACTTGTAATGATGGTAAAGCCTTGTGCTTCATTTGCTAAGAGAGATTGCCTTAATACTTCTCCTGAATCCCGCTCTATAATCTTTACTTTTCACACCTTCATTCCCTTCATCAGACTTCGTCACCACCACATTGTGATTTGTCTTTATGGTCATCCACTTTATCTCCTCATAACCTTTTTTTTTAATTCTTGCTCTACATCATTCCCTCCGTGAGGTTGGCAAAGCGAGTACTACCTCTGGTGTTGCTAGTCTATAGGCTACAGTAATCATTTATAATTATAAAGATGTAACAGAGCTATGTTTGTACATTTAATATATTTGAGAAAAAATGTCTTTATTAGGCTATTAGGCGTGTCTAAACACAAAACGTTTTTTTTAGATTTTTGTCTGTTTATCTGTTTGTTCGTTAGCGCATCACGAAAAAAGTACCCTTGATTTTAACGCAACTTTTTTATTTGATAGCTTATTAATCAAGAGTTTAGACTTAAAAACTGGTATACATTTTTCCCGCTACCATATAGGGAACTTGAGATATAACCTAAAAACTAGCTTTTGGCTGCGGCAAGCGGGCCGAATATTTGTTTATCAAAAATATTAATCTACTCTTTGCACTAGAGACTTATTTTCTGTATCAAAATAGTTGTCAATACATTATAATTGGAAATTCTTAATTCAAATTTTAAGTTTCATTTTTAAAATTTACTGATCTTTGAACAAAAATGTTTATGGTTCTAAAACAGTATCGCGGGGTCAAAGCAGTTGCAATGGCTGTCTCATAATCATCATCCATCCATCCATCAGCCTTTCAACGTCCACTGCTGGACATAGGCCTCCCCAAGAGAACGCCACAACGAGCGGTCCTGTGCCAACCGCATCCAACGGCTCCCCGCGGCTTTGACCAGATCGTCGGTCCATCTGATGGGGGGCCGTCCTACGCTGCGCCGTCCGATACGTGGTCGCCACTCGAGAACCTTTCTCCCTCAACGGTTGTCGGTTTGTCGAGCGATGTGGCCTGCCCATTTCCACTTCAGCATGGCAACCCGGCGGGCTATGTCGGTCACTCTCGTTCTCCTACGGATCTCCGCATTACGGATTCGATCACGATCAAATACCAAGCATAGCCCGCTCCATGGCCCGCTGAGCAACTTTGAGCCTTGATAGGAGGCCAACATTCTGAGACCACGTTCTGTTCCGTATGTCATCACTGTTAACACACCCTGGTCGTAGATGGCTGCCTCACTATGTGCTAATAGATAGAAACATTATTATCCTTCTTCCTGCATATAGCGCATATTCATACCACTGTGCAATCACGGAACAAATTAAATTCCCACACTGACAAGGGGGGTTAGGCAGAATGTCATATTTCACGTGTCGACTGTATCGAGATCACTGTGATTGGTTGAGAAACCGATGCGTGACGTCACAATAATCCGTTGGCCAATCACGGTCATTTCTCAACCAATCACAGTGATCTCGATACGGTCGACACGTGAAATATGACATTCTGCCTAACCCCCCTGGTCGCTTATTGTCTAGTCCAGTTTTCTTTCTCTGGCTGTAGCGTATTTTATTTACCGCCTGCAATTTAAATTAGTTTACTTCAGTACTAATAATATAATATTAAAATAAACAAAAAAAAACAGTTTAAAAGTCTATTTTGCTGGAAGAAATTACTTTTAGTAATAAGGCCATTATACCACTTATGGGTTAACATTTTTTTCTCTTCTTGTATCTTATTATTGTTAATATGGTGTACAATAAACTATAAAATAATAATAATAGATAAATATATTTATTTACAACACCGACCACCTACAGAATAAAATATTTTTTTGATTTTTTTTATGTAAAAAATTCACGTCAATCACTTATTCGGTGCAAAAATATTTTATCATTCCAGCTGGAACCAACTGAACACATTTAGAAAATTTTATTGAAATTGGTTGAGCGGTTTCGAAGATCAGCGTTACAAACATCGTGAACAGAACAAAGGCTACTTTTTATCTCGCAAATATAGATGTTTTTTTTTATTGCTAATGGCGGCAGATGAGCTACGGTCCACCTGATGGTAAGTTGTAACCGTAGTTGGAATCAACTATACCAAGAGTATTGTCAAACCATTGCGCATCATTTCTAAGATATGAAATGAAAGAATAAACAGTTATCTTCTACTACAGCCAAAACACACTGACGCGACTGGTCACACAGGAGACGGTGGTACCGACCCGTTCGGGCCCGAGAGCAAGTGAGTACTCTCACTTGGTACCTAGCCCTACTACCAGTAACGCAATGGGTGATAATTGCTTACTTCCCTTCGCCTTGTACGACACCCGCGGGAAAGAAAGGGGTGGAGACACTTGTATTCTTAGTCCGTCACCACACGGACCACACGATACCTGTGGAATACCTATTTTTACATTGAGATAGTTGATGTGGCAATAACAAAATTTAAGTGTGGTGGGGAATAACAAAATTTAAAACTGCTAAAAGTGCGCCCGTCACGGTTGCGCCGGGGTTTCGTACGTATTGCCGCGGCGTGCGCCCAGACTTCGTTGATCACCGCTACCGCTCGGTATTTATTAATTCAAGCTCATAGATGGCTACATATCGCAAAAGAAAATACTGTATTGTATTCGGATGACATATAGACGGGATCTTCCCAAATCACAACACTAAATAAATGATATCATTCCAAAAAAATATACTCAGCTCCCGTTCTATGCATAAAAACTTATAATTGAGAAACTTTGTAAGAACCCCTGATGTTCCGCCTAAGTTTCAAGACAATTTATTTTAATTTTATATATATAAAAACTAGCTCTGTATTTATGACGATTGAATAAACTAAAAGTGACCAGCCCTGCGTGCGTAGGTAATTATCGCGCGCACGGGGTCTGAGATACTTATTTCCTTATACTATGGCAGAATCTTGTTTCAGACTAAAGTAGTAACGAGTTGACAAATTATCACAGTGATAATTCATCACTGCTCTGTAAGCCACTCTCTTTGACGGGCCTCGTGGCATAGTCGGTAGTGTAACTGACTTCCGTGCACGAGGTCATGGGTTTGATTACAGATATTCGTACTGCGTCTCGGTGTTTTCTATCTATTATACCTATGTATGTATTTACAACAAAAAAGTATATAATATATGTATTACTAGACTTTGCCCGCGGCTTTGCCGCAATCAAAAACTAGTTTTTTTGGTTATATCTCCGGTTCCCGATATAGTAGCGGGATAAAATGTATACCAGTTTTTAAGTCTAATCAAGAGCTCCATTCAGTAGTTTTTGCGTGATGCGCGAAAAAACAAACAGATAAACAGAAAAACGGACAAAAAATCTAAAAAAAATCGTTTTGTGTTTAAACACGCCTATAAAGCCTATTACAGTCATTTTTTCTCAAATATCTTAAATGTACAGACATAGCTATCTTACAGCTTTATAATAGTATAGATCCGTAATCTGGTTCCTATAGCACAAGCGTTAAGCTTAGTTTGGGACCAGAAGATGTTGTGTGAAATGTCCGTGAATATTTATTTATGTATTACTTGAAGACTACAGGCCTGAGAGATTTCCCGAAGGATCGTAAAGTCTTCAATGGGCCAGCATGATAGGCTATTGCATAAACCTCTTATGAGAGAAGACCTATGTCGAACATTGGGATATAGGTAGTGAATAAAAGCATTAGATACTTACATAGGTTACTGCATAAAGTTAGAAGTATTTGCCGGGGATATATTTGCAACTCTTGTTCTTCTATTCCAAAACATTTTCAATTATTTTTATAATTAAATGGACTTTACTTATGAACAAAATTAAATTATACAGTAATTGCAATATTATTTCATCGTTTCATTAAAAAGTACTAAAAGCGCCAACGAATCTTGCATTTCAAAGCCAATCTAAAGTATTAAACTTTAATTTGCTCCTCAAAACAAACTTTAGCTGTCAGAATGAATTTCAAATAAGTAAATTGTGGAGTTCTTCAAGAAATCTTTAAAGCGCGAAGTGGTGCAAGAGTGACCTAGAGTGTCCTCTCATGCGACTAATCAAAATTTAATCCTATTGCACATAATTTTAAAGTTCCAATTTCTTTGTTATCATATCAGGATATGTATTGTTCTATCTCAAGAGGTTGTAGTCAGAGTAAATATCATTACCGTGGGTCCACAATACTACTCCTTATGCAGTTTTAGATAGCCACTTGTATACTTTAACAGAATATGGTCTTTAAAGTATCTACTTTTTATTATTTTATTTTCTATTAAGATTGTCGTGTAGAACCATCTTTATATAAGCTTAACTTGCAATAAGCCAGTTCAGACATACACAACCTTTTGAAAACAAACTTACTAAAAATATAATGATCAACACACAGATTAGTAGATTTTTTGTTGAGGATAAGGACAACCTAATTCAACGCAGACAAAGTTGCAGTCAAAGCTAATGTTATATTATATTTTCAATATGGAAAAAGCTGATCTATCTATCTACCTGTTAAACGAATATAAAATTAGGAAACCCGATAGATGTTGTCCTCCCCAATCATTGGCTTGCCTGATTTAATGCTGCATAAAATATTTTTTTATGCAGCATGCAGCATTAATTCAGGCTAGCTTTTTTTTGGAAAAATAATAAATCCAGTTTTGAATGTAAACCATTCAGGAATTGACTTAAACACAAACAAGAACATATACCTACATTAAAGTTATAAAACTAAAGGCTATTAGTTAGTATTTTTAAAAAATCCGCAACGAACGCAACAATTAATTCGTTCATATAAAGTCATGTAAGTTTTTAAATAAAAGTGCTTTGAAATTAATACATGAAGAGTTCGGATTCATTCTTTGTAATACACAGTACAGTAGTAGGTATTTTATAGAATTTTATTAAACAACATCTTCCACCATTGAATGGGTTATAGCGGAAACTTGTACAAGAAATTGGATTTATTCGAGAATGGGAAATCGTTGCTGGCATCAACACAGACGCGAAGCCAGCAAAATGCGATAGTTTTGTTGGCAGCATTCTATTGGTTTAAGAGCATCGGTCGTCTTGATTAATCCAATGCTAAGTAAAATGTAATATTATTAATGTTGTTCTTAAACATAGGTACTTTAAAAAAACAAATGAGGGCAATAAAATTAAAAATTTAGGTCTATTTGATAACAAATGCCGCACGAAGGAAAGCTTAGTGAGAAATCATTTTTGCTCTCGTTCTTCTTTCCCGTCATTTAAAGTTGTTTTTAAATTAACTGCCCAATTTCATTTTTCTGCACTCTTCTTTTTTATTGTTAGTCTTTTTGCATAGTTATTTATAGTCATATTACATAGCATTTCTGCATATAGGCCTCTCTCATTTTGGGCATCTTATTGGCTCTCTCCGAAATCCTGAACTATTCAGTTCTCCAATATCATTGTGTCAATAGAGAGAGATATAACGCATCATGTATTGTAGGTAGGTTTGCACCGATTGCGTCTGCATTGGCGAAATAAAATATTGAAAGGCAGAGCAGCGGTATCCCACCGAGCTATACCTAAATGAATTCCGGTTTTGGACAGACCGCTACAACATTCAACAATTCGGTTAGGTTTCTGACGATTATTAAACCAACAACACCCTGTTTCCCCCTCCACATATGCATTTTAACCACAAAACGTATTCGTAGCGGTTAATTTGCGAATCTCATATTTTTCTCTCCAAGTATAGTATAAAATCCGTAACTTAATAATTAAAGGTTCTAGCCTTCTCTTGTTGTCCATTTGTCTTACAGGCATCCTTACTACAGCGCACAGGCTGCCTCCGTAGACACCGTGCGGTATCCACGTATGACCCTGGACGCGATGACTCTCTGTGGTCTCCACAAAATAACCCTGTTCGGTGCGTCCAGGGACCCCCCACACGGGTGCACCGTACAGCGCCATCGACCAGACCACCCCCGTGTAAATCCGTCGGCACGCATTTTTGGGTCCGCCCATATTTGGCATGAGCCGTGCAAGGGCGGACGCTGCGCCGACTAGCCTCGGGGACAGTTGGCGTTGGTGCTCGCGAAAACGCCACCGCCCCTCCAGACGCCTATACAGCCTAATACATTAATTTTTTCCCAAATATCTTAAATGTATAGACATAGCTCTGTTACAGCTTTATAATAGTATAGATCGATATTCCTTTTGTGGGTCCCGGGATATGTGTAAGTTAAGCTTCATTATGATCTGTTGAGTAGTTAAGGCGTGAATGCGTAACAAGCTAAGAGACATGCATTTATTCTGCCCGGGACTCTATCTGTGTTGACTTCAGAATATAATCACATCACTATATCTATAGCACACTAGTTATCTCTATGTAAAAATAGCTATCCCAATAGAACTATTAATTTTTCCGAGATGAAATGGTAACCATTTCCTTTTCTGGGCTTCAGACCATACGTAGGCAAAATTTGAGGATGATCGGTTCAGTAGCAACAACGTAAAAGCTTAGCCCGTTGTCCTACCACCGACGGAATGTAACATAGTTCCACCAATAAAGGCGGAGAGACGGCACACGGCGGGTTTCTTTAGTGGGTGAAGGCCCCACACTACCCTGTTTGTTGCCCCGTACGACGGAGTGTGCGGTTAGGAACATTTTTTCCTGCCTTAACAAAAAAAAAGGCTGTATAGGCACAGAATAAATACTAGTCCTTAGTATAGGCGTGTCTAAACAGGGGTGTGGTGCCAGTTTACCTCCTAGTGGTGCACCCCGGGCAATGTCGGCAGTCGCCGGCGGCTAAAATTCCGGACAGGACGGGTCTCCGCGTGTGCCATGCCCGGCTTGGGATGTGCAGCGCCAGGAACTCGTTGCGGTCATAGGCGTAGACCTGTCGCTGCCGGCCGTTGCGCGAGCGATGGTTGGCAGTGACAGGGCCTGGACCGCGGTCGCCGCCTTTTGCGAGGCTGTTATCTCGCGGAAGGAGGTGGCGGAGAGGGCCTGGGAGGAATCCTCCTTCGCGGACCCGATTCGCCGCCGGCGCGCGGGGCAGCGTGCGCGCGCTTACCTGCGCCTGATGCCGCCCTAGCCGAGGCTGCGGACGGTGGGTTCGGGGTGTGACGCCCAAGTGCGCGAGGTGTCGCTCAAGAGAGGGTGCCCAAAGGGGCTGCCGCCTGCGGATCGCGGTGAAACGACGCGGCACCCGTGATCTGCCGTAGTAAGGGCGGGTGAGGGCGCACGGTGGGTTTTTAGTGGCTGAGAGCCCCACACTACCCCGTTGTCTCCCCGGGCAGCGGGGTGTGCGGTAGGACATTTTTGCCCACCTAAAATATAAAAAAGAAAAAAAAAGCCGTGTCTAAACACAAAAGAGATTACACAAATAGATTTTTTGTCTGTCTGTTTATCTGTTTGTTCGTTCCCGCATTATGCAAAAACTACTGCACGGATTTTGATGCAATTTTATTTTTTTGAAAGCACTAGATTAGACTTAAAAACTGGTATACATCTTATCCCGCTACTATATCGGGAACCTGAGATATAACCGAAAAACTAGCTTTTGAATGGGGTGGAGCCGTGGGCAAAGGCTACAACTTTGATAAGCCGATCCGAAAGAAGTCACGACAGAAACTATTAAAAAAAAATTTCATACAGAATTATAATTTAATGACGCTTCAAATGATGTTACATAGTAATCTATTATGGTTTTTTTTACATAAATCTTCGTTATTTATAGCTGCCGTTTACTTCTAAAACATGCAAACTGGCTAACGATTGCTCATAAACTCGCGGTCGTAATTTCATGCATATTTTACACGTAATTTTAAATTTATAATAGTCTTAAAGTAAGCCCTTTCAAATAATTATGTGCTCTTAAATCCTATTGTCATTTCCATATCCTTATCCCCAGCTTGATTGGGGTCGACTTCTAATCTGTGGGCCTAGCCAAGTTGCATTCTATGATCGCTAACGCTAATAGAAAACTATTAAAATGTACGGGAATTTGAAAATATTTAACAATATCTATAACGCTAAGTCACGTGACTTAACGTTAGAGATGTCAAATTTCCATACATTTTAATTGTTTTCTATTAGCGTTAGCTATAATAGAATGCAACTTGACTAGACCCACTGTTCAGTTTTTACTGTTCTACCAGTATTATCATGGATCAACTGTCTATCTGACCTCCACAGCGCAACTAAGGGGACAAATGTCGACCTTAGAACAAGACCGTAATGGCGACGGGCCTCGTGGCGTAGCCGGTAGTGTAACTGACTTCCGTGCTTCCTTGTGTGATGAACACAGGTATTTGTACTGCGTCTGGGTGTTTTCTATCTATGATATACAAGTTTACAAAAAAAAAGTAGTATATGTATTATATCCGTAATCTGGTACCCATAGCACAAGCTTTAAGCTTAGCTTGGGACCAGAGGACGTTGTGTGAAAATGTCCATGTTTATTTATTTTATATTATTTATTGATTTTTTCTTCAGACCTTGTAATAACTTCCAGGATGTTAACTGGTGGCCTGGACCCATGGGTAAACGTGCCATCCGTGCACAAAAGACGTCAAGTATACACAAATAGATGTCATTTTTTGGTCTCTCATCCGATGCAGGCCAAGCGAAAATTAATCTTTATATATTAAAATTTCTTGTCACTTTGTTTGTCAGTGATGAACTCTTAAATTAATGAATCGATTTTAATGAAAATTTGCAGACTGGTGCAGTTTGGTCCAAAGTTTTTATCCCGATTTTTTTTTTTTATTGCAAACAACGATTTTATATCCAGTGAAAGAACCTGAGAAACCCTATCAATTTAATATAATTATAATAAATAATACGAAATATGTGTGCCATAGCAACGCGTGGTCGGGGCTGCTAATAAGATTATATAAGCCTGAAATATACCGATGAAATGAAGATTTAATGTTTACTGATTTAACATTCAGCCGATACTGCAAAATTATGTTCCCTAAGAAGATTGATGATAGACAGGCGTTAATAGATTGCTAACAAACTAATTTTACAGCCAGATATTGCTTCAGCACTAGGAAACAGAATTCAAAATGTGAAGATTTAAAAAAGCTATACACAGGTGTTTAGAGCATCATACATTTGTTTTTAAATAAACACGTAATTGTGCTGGACAGCCCATTTAAAAATAAATTAGAATAAATAAACATCACATAAATTCTAGTTTTATTGAAAATGCCCAGTATATATTAAACACAAAGTGGAAAATGTGAAATCGAAAATAACAGTCACGAGCAGGATTATTTTATTTTCGATTTCATATTTTCCACTTTGTGTTTAATGTATATAGCTAAGCATGTCAAATGCTAAAAATATATATAAACATTTCTAAATGCATAGTATACCCAATAGTGAAGAGGAGTCGCCAGACCACACTTATTTTTTAACAAAATGTATTGAATAGAATAGTGGTAGTATGTATTTTGAAAGTGCACACATCTGCTAGCTTGGGCTGGCCGTGAATTTCCATGCATCAAGTGGGAGTCCTTAAAAAAAAACTTTGCAAGAAGTCGAGATATAATAATAATAAAGACATTTTAAGCCATCTAGATTACTTTACTGGGGTGGCACACCTTGTCAAATAATTGCATTATGAGTCACTGTATCAAATGACAATGTAAACATGGGTGCTCTCAGAGACTATATTAAGGGGGCCGCAGTGATTCATCAATTCGCAAACCTATTCTATATAGACTTACTCTGCGTTTGAGATGTGGGTGTGAATGTAAATTTATAAGTGTTTTATTTATAAAGTACAAATCATAATTTGTGAATAAGGAAAAAGAGTATTTTAGTACAGGTGGGAATCGAACCTGCGTCCCTTCCTATCCGGGGAAGCCCTTTAATCCACTGAGCTACAGTACTATCTTTTAGACATACCCAAACTCCTTATCACATTTGTCTTAACGACCAACGCCCTCTATCGGAACGCAATTACATCACAAATTATGATTTGTACTTTAAGAGTAGCGGTGCATGTCAAGTGCTAAAATATAGATCAAAATGTTTTATTTATATTCTAATATAATATGCTTTTCTATATACATATAATAAAATTTAAGTATATTATGTTTGTAATATAACAGCTTTTTACTTAATTTATACAAGAGTATATACGCTACCTACAACAAATTACCAATTTTTAAAGTATTTGGCTGGATTTGGACGGGACTTTCACTAGCACATAGCTGTTGTTACAAGGACTAACTTAGGTTACTTTTATTTTGAAAAAATAATTAGGGTTGTAAAAAAAATACCATAAAATTGTGAATAAATTGGTATTTATTCACAATTTTATGGCCTTTTTTTTTCCGGTGTGGTCTCCGGTAGTAGTCCGGAAGTATTTGTGTTATTTTATATAACATGTCAAAGGCTAAAAAATATATAAAAATATCATAATAAGAGGTGATCCATTACGAGGTTCCCTATTTTTTTAAAGAAAAAAACAGAAAATTAAAGTTTAATGGAGAATGTTTATTATCATTTGAAAGAACATTCTTTGGCATTTATTTTTTGAAGATTATGTCTATCAAATGTTTGCCGTTGCTACGTCGCAGATGGTCCATCCGTTGAGTCCAATTTTCGATGACTCGTTCGAGCATTTCGGCTGGTAACTGGCGAATGATACGCGTGATGTTTTCCTCCAAGGCCTGAATTGAAGTGGGTTTGTCCGCATAAACTTTAGACTTTACATATCCCTACAGGAAAAAGTCTAACGGTGTGATATCACACGAGCTTGGTGGCCAATCGACCGGCCCAAAACGTGAATTTATGTGCTCACCGAAATGTTCTCTCAATAAATCCATTGATTGATGCGATGTGTGGGAAGTGGCGCCGTCTTGCTGAAACCAAATGTCGCCGAGATCACGAGCTTCAATTTCAGGCATTAAATAGTCGGTTATCATGGCACGATAACAGTCGCCACTGACGGTTACGTTCGCACCGGCACCATTTTTAAAGAAATATGGACTGATGATTCCACCGGCCCACAAACCACACCATACCATTGTTTTTTCTGGATGAAGTGGCAGTTCTTGAATCTCTTCAGGTCGCTCTTTGTCCCAAATGCGGCAATTTTGTTTGTTTACATACCCATTGAGCTAGAAATGGGCCTCATTACTTTGTTGTTACCAGTCGAAATGCTCGAACGAGTCATTGAAAATTGGACTCAGCGGATGGACCATCTGCGACGTAGCAACGGCTAACATTTGATAGACATAATCTTCAAAAAATAAATGCCAAGGAATGTTCTTTCAAATGATAATAAACGGGTAGACCGATATTTCTAACCGCAGAATAATAAAAACTATTCCCACCCGCAAGGACTTCAGTTGTTCCGTGATCATGGCGCTTGCAACAGTGCCGAAATATCGGAAACTCGTAAGTAAAAATTTACATGGTATAAATCCCGTAAAAACGTTTAGAATTATAAGTGACCATGAAAGTTTGAAATTCGATAATAAACATTCTGCATTAAATTTGAATTTTCTGTGTTTTTTTCTATAAAAAAGTAGGGAACCTCGAAATGGATCCCCTCTTATTTATAGCGTGGCGGCATTATTTGGTAAAAATCTTAATTGTATAATTAAGTTTACCTGGTCGGTATAATGTATGCAAATACTTCTGACAGATGGCGCAGGCATCACTCAAGACGTTAAGTATGAATCCATCCATCCATCCATCAGCCTTTCGACGTCCACTGCTGGACATAGGCCTCCCCAAGAGAACGCCACAACGAGCGGTCCTGTGCGCTCATATGGGGGATAGTGCCGTCATCGCCACACTTGGCAGGCGGGTTGGCGATCGCAGTTGTTAATACTCGAGGGAGTGCTGCTGCCCACTCCACCGTTATTCCCTCAGTCGGCTCATACGACTCCCACCGTGGGGCCGGGTTTAGAATTGTAAGTATGAATGTGTTATCGAAATTAGCAGTCCCGAGCAACTGTCACGATGGCGGAATTGGCAAAGCATCTGGACGGTATCCAGGAGATATAGGTTCAAATCCTGCTCGTGACTGGTATTTTTGATTTCCTATTTTCACACTTTGTGTTAATTAACAAATTATTTGTGAAATGTGGAAAAAGAGATCTTTAGTGCGAGCGGGAATCGAACCTGCGTCGCTTCCAATCCGGGGAAGGGCTCTAACCGCTAAGCACTTCCCCCTTCTTTGTCCTCATTTTCACAAATAATTAATTTGTTCTTTACAGCTTAAATGTTAGTTAATTTATGAGCTTAATTCTGTATATTACCTTATATAATACCCAAACTAGAAAATCCAACACAGTATTCACTCGGCAACTACAATTGTTCAAGACAATTGGCAATCGCTTTCCCAATAAATAAATTTAAAACAACTAAAATAAAACACCTAACTTCTAGCAAAAATCGCATGAATAGCTACTGTAATGCGGTTTCTAGTGAACGTTTAAAGCCTTCCAATGTTGAAATTTTCTTGAAAAATATTGCGTGAGAGTATTCAACGTCAATACCTCTCTAGCATTTCAAAATTGCTTTTTGTATGGTATCGCTACAAAGGTGTTCTCTTTGTGAAAGACAGTGGAATAAACATTTTCCTTTTATTAATCGATTGAACGTTTGTTGGCCTACAAATGAATTGAAGCAGTTCTTTATACATGAATAATGTTTAATTTAGTTCTGCAACACTTTTGTGAATGAGTAGATATAAAGAAAACCTGTATTAAGATAACGTTGTAACTAACTTATTGGTTTGTAAAAATATGTTCGCATGCGAACCTATTTGAATTGAAAGTTCACTTAAGCATTGCTATGTATGTCTAACCAGTTCCTTGATAAACATTAGTACTATCTCTATTATTTAAATATTAAGAACGGTAATGCAGTCATTTGTTTTACATATTGAACAACTTGAACAAATGGGTGTTAGAAGAAAATGTAATATCTACGTATCTACTTACGGTTCTTCTTAGTAAGTTCTTACGGTAAACCTTGAACCACGGAATGATTTAATTTTATTTACGGAATCCATTCATACATCATTGAGTCATCATCTATCCACCTTCACCATCATGTACTACTCTATCAAGAAAGTACCGGGATAAGATCAATAATACAGAACATTTTTGTTATTCATTCAAATTTATTTTATCACCTTCAAAGTATGCTCCTTCAGAAACGATTGACTTAGGCTAACGAATAATCCAATCATCAAAACATTTTTTAAACGCTGTTTCCGGAATGGAATTCAGTTCTCGCCGCGAATTCTCCTTTATGTCTTCTACCGATTTTAAACGGGTGCCACGAAGTGGTAATTTGAGTTTAGGAAAAAGAAAGGAGTCAGTTGGAGCCATATCTGGTGAATATGGTGGTTGCTCGATGGTATTTGTTGAGTGTTTGGACAAAAAATCATTCACAATGATGGCCTTGTGCGCAGGTGCATTATCGTGGTGCAAAATCCAAGAATTTTCTTTCCACAAATCTGGTCTTTTTCGTCGAATTTGCAATGCGTTTCATGAATGTTGGGTCAGAATTGACTCGTTCTAGCATATCCTCAGCGACTCTCATGCGACTCAATCTCAAAATTTTTGGAGAAAATTCAGGTCTTTTGGGACTAGCCGAGCGGAAACATGTTTCATATCCAAGTGATTATTTAAAATAAAACGGATCGACTCGTGAGACACAGAAAGTTCGGGGGCTATCTCTCTTAAAGTTGAATGAGGATTTTCAGTCACGCTTTCCTTCACTTTTGCAATGTTAACTTCAGTTGCAGGCGTTGATGGCCTACCAGAGCGAGGCAAATCTTCCATCACATCTCGACCGCTTTTAAACGCTTTGTACCACTCATGAGCACGTGTTTTTGCTAAAGTCGATTCACCGTAAGCCTTCAGTAACATTTTCAGTGACTTCGAATACGAAATTCCATTGGTGATGCAAAATTTAAGACAAACTCTTTGTTCGATGTTTTTGTCTATTATGAAATTCGCAATACACACTAGATATGATATAACTAAAAACCGCACTGTATTTAATTTAAATAACAGATGCAACTCAAACTCCGCGCCAAAATGGATAACAGTTGTGCCAATATATCAATAACAAAAAAATCAAAAAAATTGAATTTGGAACCATAAACAAATCATCCATTCCCAATACTTTCTTGACTGAATGTATATCTGTTCAAGTTCACAATACTATAACTCCCCTATAAATTAACAAAAAATATCAGAAATATAAATCTCATATCAATATTGTATAATGAAATTTCATCGTATTTAGTTAGTAACAGTACGCCTTTTTGTCTAGTTCCCGTATTGTGAATTTTTGTTATATAATATATAGTCTCACGCTTGTATCTCCGAAGTCGTAGACAGAGGTGTATTATACATCCACAATTCGCCAACTATGTTTAAGTACCACGTAATAGGGGGCGAGCCTATTGCCGTCTACCGGGCATTTTTCCAAATTCCAGGCTGCTATTGAGAATTTTTCTTTTTACGGAAAAGCTCAATAACATGTCTGACGCGGGGGTTGAACCCAAGACCTAATGATTAGCAGTCACTCACATTGCCAATGCACCACCGAAGCAGTTATCATTATTATTACATATTTCAAAATCAAAAGTATAAATGATAGATGCAGTCGCCTGTTATTTGTTTGTTTTTGTATCCCAACATGATGTTTTAGTTCGGCCATCGATAAAACAATTAAATACAAAAAAGAAACAAGGCTATAAAAATGCCATTTATCATTATCCCATAAAAAGGCGAAGGTCTAGCTAGCCTCATGTTGATCTGTTTGAGGTTATTGAACCGTGACGCCCTCGCCCTGAAATTTACAAACGAGCAGTACCCTATCGTAATTAGTGATAATCAGAGTAAAATTTAACAGACCTTTTTTTGTGATTTTAAGAAGAAAATTTAAAACGATTGGGCTTTTCCTCCATTCTTACATGTGTACTGTTTTCATAAATAGAGATCTCTAAATCCAAGAATAAATATTTTTTTCTGGAAAGGTACAAATAATCTCACTAAGATCTTATCCAAACACTATATTTCTCCATGAATATCCTCTTCTATAAATATATATATATATATAATCTCTTCTATAAAAACTTTATATTTGGAAATCTGAATTTTCAGTCCTCCTTTGATCTATCTGATTCTGTAAAGAAAAAAAAGGAAACATTCAAAAATAGCATAAATTATTTATGTAATCCACATTATATTTGGTCCAACTCTCGATATAATTTGTCTAACTTTTCATTATTTTAAATAAATATTAATAAAACACTTCATTCATAAAAATCTATAGAATACTTTATAACAAGTGCTACCTTTTATAGAAGTTATATATTTTTTCTTTTATTTAATGGAGCTTAGTCGCTTAGCGACCATGTCACCCCGTAAGTTTACATACAATATACATATACGAGTACATATGAGTACACTATACTATTTAAGTCCATATTCAACGAGCCTATAAATTAATTTTGCAGCTGTAGACATAGGAAACGCCAATATACTATTACATATTCCAGTATTCACAAAATTTACATTTAGCTGTCCTCTCAACGTCGAGGTTCGGACACACTCCGTCAAAAAATCCTCGACAACACCGCAGTCATCACAATTAGGACTTGAATATATTTTCATAAGATGTTTAAACTTATTGGATGGAATATGGCCAGATCGACATCTAAGAGCCGCTACTAGATATTTTCTAGGCAGACTACACTTATCTATCCATGGATAGTGTACATGGATAGTGCATTTATCTATCCATAGATAGATTGTGGTTGGATCGTTCTGTACCAAATACCTTTCTCCTTGGATCTCCTGTCAAAGTATTCATTCCAACTATCGCTACATGTCTGCCTGATTCGCTGAATGTTATCTAAATAAGTGGGGATTATCGGCAAAAGGATACCATCAACACAGGCTTGCATTGCGAGCAGGTCAACGCGCTCATTTCCTTTTATTTGGAGATGTGGTGGGATCCATTGCATTACCACTTTCTTCGACTGTGATTGCAGCTCCAGAATCGAACCCAAAATTGAGTAGGCTATCGGTGTGCCTCGCACGTGCGAGACACATCGAACCAAATGCTGAATCAAGCTATTGGAATCCGTCAAAACAATGAAATTTTGATAGTTAAATCTGTATTTAATATACGATAAAGCTTCTGCAATCGCGATGAGCTCTAAGTGCATTATACATATATCAGAGTCGATTCTCAACTTTATAAAACTGTCAGAATTACAATCCAAAAATGCAGCCCCACCCTCTGAATTAACTTTCGAACCATCGGTGTTATATTTTGTAGTAGTCACCTAACGTTCATTAATGTAACGGTTACATATATCCCTAAGTTGGAGTACATTATACTACCGCTTGGATTTTACTATAATAGGAAAATTGACACAAAATATTTCAGATATATTAATTCTGCTTAACCACGTATTTAGAGAATAGTACTCGGGTAAACTATTAGATGAAACAGGTACTGTGTTACATAAGTTATATACTGAGATTAAAAAGGGGAATTTTTTACCTGCCCAGTAACGAGATCGCATTACTGAATATAAATCCTGCAAGGTATTAATTATTTTACTATTACAACTAGATCTAGATTTAAGTAATAAGTAATTTAAGTACTTACTCGCTAGAAATATTCTACGGATGTGAAGAGGTGGTAAACATAGCTCACTCTCCATCACGTGTATGGGTGTTGTACGAATGAATCTTCCTATCACCCTCATGACCTGGTTCTGTACTTTGTAGAGTTTATATAAATTAGACTTTCGACTATTATCATACAAAAAAAGTTTGCGTAGTCCATTCTACTACGGATAAGCGATATATATAACTGCCTTAAGTGCTCTTGATGCACGCCCCAGGTTGGCCCAGCTTATACCTTAAGCATATTAACCAGCCGCAATACCTTCTCAACAGTCGCATCTATGTGTTTTTTCCATTTAAGAGACTGATCCAACCACAAACCCAGATATTTAACATTATTGACTAACTCGAGCAGTAAATCATAGAGTTCAAGCTTAATATTGTTTTGATTATTTTTAAAACGTCGTTTTTTAAAAACACAAAATTTACTTTTGGACGGTGAAATATCAAGGCCTAAACCATTCAATAAACCACTTAATGTGTTTAAGGCTAACTGCATTTCTAAAAGTGCATCTTGAATGTTGTTATGTGACACATAAAGTACAAAATCATCAGCATACTGAGATAGGTTGATTGTGGGTCTCTCCCAGGTTTTGGAATAGGAAATATGAGTACATCGCGCCATTGATCAGGGACAACCCCGTCAGATAGACATCGGTTGTACAATGTCAGCAATAATATTTTAGCAACATGTGGGAGATGTCTAATCATGGACAAAGATATCTCATCACAACCAGGTGCAGTATCACTCTTCTTTATATTATTATCTAATTCTTCAAACGTGATAGGTATATGCAGATCTGAATGACATGAATTAAACGTAGGTTGGGGAGGGCAAACGAATTCGGCCGTAAGGCTATTTAATAAAGGTACAGCTTTTGTTTTATCCACCTGAGGTGTACTATTCCTCCGTCCCTTTATCCATCTCATATTTTTCCACATTTTTGTTGAAGAAGAAGTGTTATTAATTGTATCACAAAACCTTTGCCAAGCCTTACATTTTGCGTTGCGTATGAGTTTTTGAGAGCTCCATATTTTATCCTTAAGACTATCATAATTTTGAGGTGTAGGGTTTTTTCTAAAATTAGCTAATGCACGCCTACGTTCCGCTACTGACTTTGAGATACTACTAACCCAATACGGTTTTGGTTTGAAGTTGGAAGTTATATCAGCTGCTATTTGTATTACATATATAAAAGTGTCATCAAATTCTTGGAAAGTTTCTGGTATAGTGTAATTTTTTGAAAAATTTTTAATAAAATTTCACTCATTTTAAATTTTCTTTTTATAATAATTTTTTTATTTAACTCAACAGCATGTGATAATTTTATTATTAAGTGATCACTCCCAAGTGATTCGTTAGTAACCATCATCGTTAGTCCATGTAAAATCTAGCAGCATCTAGACAAACCAGATGAAGTGAAAGATATATCCGGGGAAGATTTTTGGAACTGATTATTATTTAATTTTATTCTTGTGGGGCTACCGTTGTTTAAAACTGTGTAGTTATGTTCCATCATAGCATCTTATATTTGCGACCAGATTTCGAACTCCTCGACTTTTCACACGGTTCTTAATGACCTCTTGTACCTGTTCCGACTTTATCAGATAGGAACGTCCGAAGCCACTTGGGGGTGTTGACAGAATTTGTACAGGTATTGGATCTTAATGACGCGATTGAACAGGATATATGTCAGAATTCATAGAAGGCTCGTCTATAAGTACAGTTGAATTCTGCCATCAACTCACGTATTCTTTTTTCTTTAAGATAAGACGGATTTTTTTTTAATAAAGACATATGATTGCCCCCGCAATTAATACATTTGAATGATGTCACGGCACAGTTATCATGATTGCCACAGCACTTGGGACATACTATTCTTCTAGCAGGGCACATCTTTGTTATATGACCAAACCACCAGCACCTTGAGCATTGGGTAACAGAGAAGATGTACGGTTCTACTTTTACTCTCATATTATGAATAAGTACGTGTGGGGGGAGCATCGACCCACTAAAACCAAGTCGTACAGTTTCACTTGCTGTCCATCCACTATTGCTTTGTTCAGAGTCGTCCACATTCAAGATTATGCGGTTCAATCGGTTAGCCGAAACTAACTTGACGCTGCTAGATATGCATTGTAACATCTCATCTTCAGAAATATCGAGATCAATATCCTTAATAACACCGTATGACAAACCTACTTCGGAAGTTCTTTGCAATCGCCATCCTAAATCCTGAAATGCCTGGCATTTAATAAATCGTTCAGAGCTTGATTCGGTGTCAAATGTTAAAGTATTTTCCTGGTATTAATATTCTTAACTCGAGACACATCTATAATATTATTTATTTTTAATAATCGCGCCAGTGAAAACTATTTGGGTAAGGTCTCCTTGTGTGTGATAGCAATCTGAATGTCTTCATATTATGTTCCGGTTGCCGCACTAATCTTCTAGCTACCCTCTTTGCGTTAATAATGGCTGTCCAGCCATCGTCCTGCTCGTCTTCACGACCTCTCTTATTTCTCAGTAGTTCTTCATCCGTCTCCATATTTCTCTCTGTATGTGTAGTTTCTTCAGTCCTTCTATTTAGCTCTAATTGTGTATAATCATTTGTAGGTGTTATTGCTTCATTTTGTGTTAGATCTTCCATTTTATAGCACCATATATCAACTCTGTTTCATTAGACGGCATAAGGCCGCTCATCAATCGCGATTACAACGAAAATATATATTATTTGTAGTTAATATGCACAGCGGAATAACTAAAGCACACGACTAATGCACACGCGGCGCACATCAGTACTGTTTATAGAAGTTAAATTCTATTTTATACAAAACAAATCAATGACTCGCATACTACTAATGTTATAAGCCTGTATTATTCAACTAACCCCTTAGAAACCAACATTACAGTGTTTTTCCATCACGTACTGACCACACGCAGCTTTTAGGGGTTTAATGGTGTTATGATTACAAGACAAATAAATTTTTAATCGCGTTTGGAAAGCATGTAGCCTATCATTTTTAATGGCCTATCATAAGCCACACTATTTCTGTAGCGTATACCGTATACTGATAGACGGAAAATACAGTTTATCATTCAAATTCAAAAATATATTTATTTCATAGGCCTATTATATGTGCTATATAAAGTCTTTCATGAGAAAGAACCCGGCAAGAAATTCATAGCCCACTTTTTTACTATAGAAAGACAACACCCTGCACTAAGGACTCGATAACAATTTTCAGATCACACTAAGAGTAGTCCTGTGTGGAAAAACCCAACACCCGTGCGGGAGGTCGGAATCTTAACCACCACCATCTGTGTAGTTTAGATCGCCAATTTATAGTTACAGCTTAATAAAGTATCTTATAACTAAAATTACATGAAAAATGCTGTATCCAATATGACATACTATATACGAAATAGTATAATTATATCACGTAGTTAAAGTATGCCACATAATTAGTAAAGGCATCGGTGACTAGAATACTCAAATAATGTACCTACTAAAATGAAAAGAAAATAATCACTAACATAAAGGGTCAACTCCATAGGTGTATTACTTAAGAGTTAACTAAAAAGTACTGTAAGCGACGCGCAAACAATATTAGTTACCGAACATAATGTAAGTGGTCGTGAGAGGTGCAGGGCGTAAAGTTGCAAATAACTCGTTACCTTATATATTAATTCAGTTTTTGTCGAATGAGAGCCCTAAGCACACCTCACGTTTCATTGCCTATAAAAATAGTGTAAATCTACCTTCCAACATTTTTCCAAAATACATTTTGGATTTATCTCATTTTTGGACCTTTTAATTTTACTGCGAGACCTGCAACACCCTTCATTCTTGGTCTTCGAGCCGGATCGTCGATGTTCCATACGCCACCACGGAGTAATACAATGGTTAATACTCGCAGTACCGCACGAAAGGAAGGTAATTTGAAAGGTAACGGTCAACCGTCGAAAGATGACCAAGGCAAACTGAAGACACCAGACGTAGAAATATCGGGAACAAGTGCTGGAAGCATAAAACTTGAAGAAAGAGGAAATATCACGAAAAATCCAATCGATATAACCACCGTTCAAGCTTCGTTGAAAACGATGTCTTCTAAAACCAAATGTTCGTCATCCGCGGTATTGGCGCAAAAGAAGAAGCTGGAGTTGGAACCTGCAAAAGAAAAGACTCGCATCCAAATGGAAATAATAGACAAGCAGCTAGCGGCAGATTTAGCTGCTGTTGAAGGAAAATACATGCCAAACGCATCGGAGTGCAATAGTCAAAGTGATGGTCAGGATATTGAGAAGTGGCTCGAACGTAGCCAGCACGAATTGGAGAAACACAAAGCTAACGAACCTGGAACAAAACAAGGCTTACTGTTTCCGCCGCCGCATGCCGACGGCACCGAAGGTCCAGTTCAGCAGTTGGTCAGCGCACTCAAGGAATTTGTCACCACTTCTACGTCCACCAGCCAAAACGCTTAGCTACTCAGTCGCATCAGCACACCGAGAGAGCTCCCGGTGTTCGCGGGTGACCCTATGGAATGGCTGTTTTTCAAGAATGCATACGAGGATTCCACATCTGTATGCAACTTTAACGACAAGGAAAATCTATGGCGGCTAAGGAAATGTCTTCGTGGTCCCGCAAAAGAAGCAGTTTCAGCTCTGTTGATAAGTACCACAGTGCCTGAAATAGTTATGTCTACACTTGAATTGCAATTTGGTAATCCAGAAATAATAATTTCAAAAATTCTACACGAAGTGAAAAAGTTAGACCCCTTGTCGGGGGCATATCATAAGGACATAGTGCCGTTTTCTATAAAAAATAAAGAACTTTGTGGTGTCTGTGCATGAACTTAAACCCGAAGAATACTTGCATGGTGTTGATGTGGTGAACATGGTGCTATCGAAATTACCTACAGTTTTAGTATCAAAGTGGACAGACTACAGTTATCCACATATAACCGAAAGCAAAAAACCAAAATTGGATTTACTGTCAGAATTTTTAAATATGGAGGCTCTCAAAACAACTACATGCAGTGCTAATTTAATAAACTTTCGCTGGGAAAGTAAAAATAAATACAGTGCAAATAACTCTGAGTGTACGCAGACAGTTTTATTA
Source organism: Leucoma salicis (assembly GCA_948253155.1). Lineage (NCBI taxonomy): Eukaryota > Metazoa > Arthropoda > Insecta > Lepidoptera > Erebidae > Leucoma > Leucoma salicis. The sequence continues at coordinate 25,011,990 of OX411804.1, read as the reverse complement.
CAAAGTGAAAAAAAAGGAACTAAGCGATTCAAAGTTTCGTTTCTGTCGTATCTCTAAACATAAACTAATAGACTGTAAAAAGTTTAAAAAATCTTTACGTAAGGACCGATGGTTTTATGTGAAACGAACCGGTTTATGCTACAAGTGTCTGTTATCTAATCACGACAGACGAACATGTGCAGCCGCTGCGTGTGACGTCACCGGGTACGGTGAGCCTCACCACCGCCTTTTGCATTACGTTCCTGCCTCGCGTCATAACAATGTTAGTGTCGCGGCGCAGCCACATACGGACGAGGTACCTATAGTGTCACAGACTGAAACCAGTGTGCAAAACGAATCGGTAACTCATATAAATATAAGCAATAGTGCAGTATTACTAAAAGTGTTACCCATAAACATTCACGGACCGAGTGGCATATTTAATACTTATGCGTTGTTAGACGATGGTTCCACCGTGTCTATGATGTGCGCGGCACTGGCCAGGCGCGCAGGGTTGCGCGGCCGCAAACAGTCTATGCGAGTGCGCGGTGCGTGGAACAATACTGAACTGTTATGTGAATCTGAGCTATTCGATGTGACGCTATCTAATAAATTAAATGAAGAATTTAAAATCAGTTTCCGCAGTGTAAATGAACTAAACTTGCCGCAGCAAGATTTAAATTCAGTTAAATATGAGAACTATGCCTACTTACAAAAAATAAAAGACAGTCTGTGTCGTGATACTATCAAACCGGAAATATTAATAGGGCAGGACAATTATCATTTACTCTTGCCTCTGGAGACCATAATAGGCGGGCCATACGACCCGTGTGCGACCCGCACTGGCTGGTGTCTTCACGGGAGGGTGCCGCGCTTGAGTTCGCCAGCACGGGCGCACCACTTGGCGCTCCTCATTTGCGCCGACCAATCAGCCACCGATAAAAACTCTAATGATGTGACATTGACTTACGTGACCTTCATGACGATGTCCAACGCTACTTCTCCATTGAATCCATGGGAGTATCTGCTGCCAAGCCACGGCAGAACTCAGATGATCAGCACGCTTTGAAGATTGTAGAACAAACCTCCACACTAGTCAATGGTAGATGGCAAGTCGGCTTACCCTGGAAGGACAGCAACTGCGTAATGCCTGTCGCCTTACCAATGGCCAGGGCTTGATTGAGAGGTGTGGAATTGAAGATGAAAAGGAATAAATAATACGCTGCACGATATCATGAACGCATGCAGCACTTGATTCAGAATAATTACGCAAAATAAATAATAAATCATGAAATTACTCCAAAGACATGGTACTTACCTCATTTCGGCGTCGACAACCCTAATAAGAAAAAACTCCGCTTAGTATTTGACGCTGCAGCGAAATCAAACGGGTTATCTCTCAATGACTATCTACTTAAAGGGCCTGACCTACTTATGTCACTTTTTGGGATAATGTTACGGTTCAGAGAAAATGCAATTGCAGTCACTGCAGGTATAAAAGATATGTTTCTGTGAGATCAAAACGCACTACGATTTATTTATAAGGGAAATCTTTCTGAGAATTTCAACATAGAAATGCTAAAGGAACCAATAAAAACGTATGTAATGACCATGGACTTAATAAAAAGAACGGACTGAGCCTTGCTAACAAAAGATTGTGTCACTCAGAGTCGGCCAGTTCGCTGTACGTACATGCTGACACGCACACATTCACAACTTAGTCGGCCATTGCGCGAGTAAACGTTATCACAGTCGGTACGTCTACGCTGCAAAAAAATATCAAAATACAGCATATCTTGTGTGGTGAAATGGTGAAAAACCGTAGTGACAGAAAGAAAAAAATCCAGGAGTCACGTTTCATAGGTAAATGAATAATTTAATCACTTAGTTCCCGATTTTATACATTAAAATTTATATTAATTCACCAGAACAAAATAATTCATCACAATGCCAGTATTGCTCATATTCGCTAGTGGAAATTACCCGAAATATGTAAATTTTATAGTTTATATTTATGAGGTACTATTTGTTTAGGTTACATTACTATACTTTGATTTTGTATTTTGTAGACTAAAATGATATTTGACTGCCATGTATCATTAATAGTGTTGTTGTAGTCTGAGTTATCGAAAACACATAATTTTAATTTTTTTTTATTATAATAAATTTTCTGATGGTTTATTAATTTGAATTTGCGTTGATCAGTAGTATAAGTAGCATGAATTTATTATTGTAGCATTTACAAAATCTAAATTAAAGTAATCATACCTATTTTAATATGTTTTCTATACTATTATAAAGCTGTAAATGTACAGACACAGCTATCTGTGTCTGTACATTTAAGATAGTTTAGAAAAAATTACTGTAATAGACGACTATATAAGCGTATCTAAACACAGAACGATTTTTTTTAATTTTTTGTCTGTTTATCTGTTTGTTTGTTCGCGCATCACGCAAAAACTGCTGAACGGATTTTGATGCAACTTTTTATTTGATAGCTCTTGATTACACTTAACTGGTATACATTTTATACGCTACTTTATCGGGAAGCTGAGATATAACCCAAAAACTAACTTTTGGCTTCGGCGGAGCTGCGAGGAAAGGCTAGTAACGTAATAAAATTGCATTTGCGAGTGTTATTTATGTTCATAAGAAAATAGCATTTAACGAAAGCGACTTAAAATAAGGTGATAGATGCCCACCGTAGATGCCTATTTGTCTGCTTATTATCATTTTAGTCAAAATGGAAAAAATAAAAGCCGAATTTTCTTAATCACAATTTATTTCTGAAATATTACTACTTTCAGAATCTACATTTACTAAGAATTTTTCTGTTACATTATCAATAAGGTGAACGAGTAGCATCATTTTATTTCGTTACTTTAAGTATAATAACATACTCGACATATCTCAACTACCATTGCAGTGTCAACAAGCCCTCAGTAAATAATTCTTAAATTTCAGCCATTTTAAAACATTTGTTATTTCTTGCGACACGCCCCTTTACCTGTGCCCATACTAGTAATATGGGATTTGATTTACAGTGCTAAGGAAGTCTTTTCAGATGTTGACACCATACTCAACAGTGAACTCCTCAACTACATTTTTTGATAATAAGTCTTTTCTTTTGTAATGATTTACAGTAATTCTGCTTTAATCAGTGTATTCATTTATTAATTGCTTACATTCTTTGAGCTTAGCCACTTTTGAACTTAGCCTTACGGCAGTTTTATTCTACCTCATGGGAGTGGTAAAAAGCGTTATCTAATACCAAAACGAAATCATCAAAATTACCTCTAGCCACTCTTTAAAATATTCTAATATCTGCTTACAATTAGAAACTGTAGCGGCCCATATAGATAACATAAAACTGTTTAAAACGAACGAACAATGCCTGATGCTGTCGCAGCTATACTCACCCAACACATGGCGTTACGTACCTACTAAATTAAACATTGCAGATATAGGGACGAGAGAAAACTATGATTTCACCGTTTTACAAAACGAATGGTTATATGGGCCTTCCTTCTTGCTGAAAAGTTGTGATGAGTGGCCGCTAGATGTTATAAAACCTTAAAACAAAGAATGTGAATTAGAATATGTATCGCTTACTCAAACATATACGCAAAACTTACCTGTACCAGAACCTACGAAGTTTTCTTCATGGCTATCCTTACTTAGATGTACAACACGGGTACTTACCTTCATTGAGAATGGAATAAACGCTTTGAATCGAAAATTTCCTAACATAAAACTTAACTATAACTTAGAAAGCAACATTATACAAAAAGCTGAGAATTTATTGATTAGATACTCACAGTCACGATCATTTGGAATGGAAATTGAGCTCCTGAAAAGGGGAAAACCCCTGCCTACCTCTAGTAAACTACTTAACTTGTCGCCGTATCTCGATGCGCGTGGACTCCTGCGGGTCGGCGGCCGGATGGACGCTGCTGCTGATGTTTCACCTGAAATAAAGAGACCAGTAATATTAGATGGAAAAGATTATATAAGTCGGTTAATTGTGAGACGTTACCATGTAGACGCCGCTCATGGAAACCAGGAAATGGTGGTAAATGAGCTGAAACAAAAGTATTGGGTGATTAGATTACGGCCTACTGTCAAGAGTGTGGTAAAACAATGTACGCTATGTAAAATAAGAAAATGTAAACCTGAAATACCGAGAATGGGTGACTTACCTGAAGCTAGGATGGCCCATCATTTGCGTCCATTTACTCATTGTGGAATTGACCTTTTTGGTCCAATGGAGGTCACAATTGGGCCGCGACACGAACGAAGATACGGAGTGCTGTTCACATGCCTCACCGTGAGGGCTATACATGTAGAGACAGTTTCATCTTTGCCCACTGATTCTCTTATTCTGGCACTGCGAAGAATGGCTGCCAGGCGTGGGTGGCCATATCAGTTTTATTCCGACAACGGTACCAACTTAAGGGGTGCAAACAATGAGCTCAAAGGGGCTCTGCAAGAGGTGGACGAACAGAATCTGATAAGTGAGGCAGAAAAACATGGAACCAGATGGTCTTTTATCCCGCCTGCCAGTTCACACTGGGGTGAGGCATGGGAGCGTTTGATAAGAAGTGTAAAAACGTCATTAAGAATAATACTTAAAGAGAGAGCTCCACGTGATGAAACACTGAGTACGCTGTTAGCTGAAGTTAAAAATATTGTGAACAGTAGACCATTGACTCATGTATCTGTTGAACCTAGTAGCATGGAAGCCCTCAAGCCAAATCATTTTCTCATCGGAGCTTCCTCTAATGGGCCCATGATAGGAAAATTCGATGACTCAGATCTGTACCTACGCTAGCAGTGGCGTGTTTCCCAAAGGCTCGCTGATATGTTCTGGAGCAGATGGGTAAAAGAGGTTCTGTCTGATTTTATACCTCGCAAGAAATCGAACCGCGAAGAGCGACATTTGCAAGTGGGCGATCTAGTGTTAGCAGTAGACCCAAATGGACCTAGAAATACATGGCCTATGGGCTTGATAAAAGAAGTTTGTCCTGGAAAGGATGGTCGGATCAGGATGGTTCGGATAAAAACCAAGAGTGGAATGCTTACGAGGTCTGCTGCACGCGTCGCTCGAATCCCTATGGAGTAATTAGTGCTGCTAGGAGCATGCACTGGGGTGGGGCGTGTAAGCGACGCCCAAACAATATTAGTTACCGAACATAATGTAAGTGGTCGTGACAGGTGCGGGGCGCGGGCGCGGTAAGTTGCAAATAACTCGTTACCTTATATATTAGTTCAGTGTTTGTCGAATGCGAGCCCTAAACACACCTCACGTTTGCCTATAAAAATAGTGTAAATCTACCTTCCAACATTTTTCCAAAATACATTTTGCCTTTATCTCATTTTTGGACCTTTTAATTTTACTGGGAGACCTGCAACACCTTCAAGGACAATGAAACAGACTAACAACTTCACAGTAAAGATATTATTTTACGTGGGCCGATTACCATTTCGTTTAGAAAAATAAATAACCCTCCTGATATATTTATTTGAAAATTAAACTTTATTATATTTTCAACGTCATGACGTTTCAAATTTGTAAGCAGTTATGATAATTTATTTTTACTTCGAGAAGGTAAATTGTTTGCTTGAAATATAAATGAAATAACATTTATTTTAGTATTTCGCTTATCTAAATTCATAAACTTCAAAGCGTCTTAAGTTCTGTGTTCGTATCTTTCTGTGTTTTATTTGTAAACATTTTTGAATACATTAAAATAATAAAAAATAATTTTAACCTTTTACTGTTCCACTAGTGGGTGCTCCTCTCGGGATGGATGGACTAACGATCAGGGTGGTGTGGGACTATCACCCATTAAATAAGACCACCATATGTCGTATCTCTGCATGTAATAGCAGACTATTGGAACTATGTGACATTATTTTATTGGTAAGGATTACAATCCTGGACCTTGCGATAAGTAACAGGATATATTATACTCTTAGGTCAACAAAGCAGTTAATTACTAGTCTAAAAATCAAGCTAAAACATTCCACTAATTTAAATGTAGAGCAAAGCAAGATACCACTTTAAGGGTTTTTAAAAGCATTAAATTGTTATTAAGTAAAAGCTCGGTTGACCGAATGGATGGAATCACTTAATTAGCTCTCCGCGACCTGGCCCCTTCAAATTAAGATATATTGTGTTTACAAAGAGTATTCTTTAAACCTGGGGTTTATCTTTCCTTTGTTCTTTGTATTGCATTTTCATTGATTACAGGTATAGTATAATATTACAATTGTTGAAAAATAATGAAAATATATTCTAATATATATATATACATATATATATATATATATATATATATATATATATATATATATATATATATATATACTACCTTAGCAATAGTGAAATATAAGTATAAATATTTTAACCTCAGATTTTATTAGAAGTTGGAAAATCTCAAAAATAGCTCTATATACCTATATAGTATTCCGGAAAATTTAAACGTTGACGTCACATCCATATTGCCTGTGAAGCTTGGAAAGCGGAACATCAAAGCTTTCATCTCAAACAAATCAACCCAATGAGTTATATAATTAAACATCAATTTGACATTTCCCTCTTTCAGTACCCGTTATGGTACTAATTTGGTTAGAGACATTTTCAGTAGTATAAATTTGATATTAGAATGTTTGTGCTTTACACAGTAGAATAAAGATTTAATAACAATATCAAGAGAAGAACAGGACATTTTCCGTTGAAGAGCATCAACTGAAGGTTGATTCTTTTTAGAATAATATTGTTAAATTAGAAACATGATTGTGAGCAATTGAACACTGTTCCAAATACCTTATTGTTAAACGGGCAGATAATTGTATGGTTTTTTTTATCTTTAGCTTTCCGTTTTTTTTAAATCTATCAATACGAGCACCCTCATTGCATATTCATGCATACTATTGATTAAAGAAAACCTTTAGGAGTCTTGAAAAACAAATTGTCTTGTACATTAATTTGGTAAAAAATTACATTGAATATAATACTTTATGATATTTACGCGAATATTACACATTTTGAAATAAAACTACGTTTACGGAATCTATCGCGTCTACTTGATTTTACTACTATTCCGACGGTTCGAATACTTTACAGCACCCATGATCACGGGTGGACTTAGATGATAGACGTCCAAGGCTGATATGTTATTTTGACGGTCTCATCTACCCACAGTATATGATTTTAGAAAATTTTTGGTTTATTTATAATTTAATTTTTAACCCACCAAATATTCGTTTAGAAACACAATTAAAATATCTTCTTCAAATTTTTATGCTTACAATGTATGAGATTTTAAGTTAGTACTTATATTAAAATGAGTAGGTATAACACTCCTCTTTAAACTGTAAATTTTTTTGTTTTTATTTAGTACTCAAAAGTTTGTGGTAGATTTTTTTAGCACTAAATATAAAAAAAAAAAATTACAGTACTGAACATATTATTATGAAATTTTGCATATATATAGTCTAGAGTCCATCTGTTTTTCTGATAGTAACTAGCATATAGTTTAAGATGGAAATTAAACTAGCTAAAAAGGGCTTTAACAAATAAAGCCCTATTTCTATTTTTACTGTTATTTAATAATAAATCGTCTGCTATACTGTATGAATTGTGTGCAAAGCAATGTTGTAGGTGTCACACTGTGGTCTTTATGTATGACAGAATATACGGAAATGTGCTTTGAACTGTACTTTGCTTTAGGCGTGAATCGGATAGGAAGTTACTACGTTAGTTTAACCTGTGTCTTCGTTTAACAGAACCAAGCTCTTGTCACTTCGTTCCAAGATCCGTCCCAGAGAGCATTACCATCAAACACAAGTTAGATTTATCACTCCTCTAGAATTTTATCGTACTGTTATCCCCATTTTAAAGTATTAAGAGCAAGTCATCAAGGTTGTACAGCGTTGGGAAGAGAATAGAACCTGGTGGTATGCCAGTACTGTAATGATTTTTGAGCAACAGCTACCAACGCGACTTTGATACTCCAACCATGTAGGAATTGGCGATCCATTTGGAAAGTCTCTTAGGAATTCCCCAATAAAGGCGGAGAGACGGCACATGGCGGGTTTCTTTAGTGGGTGCAGGCCCCACACTACCCTGGTCGTTGCCCCGAACGATAGGGTGTGCGGTTAGGATCATTTTTTCCGGCCTTAACAAAAATAAAAGTATAATAAGGTGAGGATAGGGGCGAGATTCGGGGTTCCGGCGCTCTCACTCACTATTCTCCGATCAAGCCGGCCCATTCATGCTGGGATAAGCAAGTCTCTGCAAAATAAATGTCTAAAAGTCTATACAAAGCCTTATTTTAAACCATGGCTTCGTGATCTAGCTCACTAGCATAATGTGTGCTCTGCCATAGGCAGTATCCACGCTGCGGTCGGTACATTTTGGTGACAATTATCATATTTTGCGCCTACAAATGTACCACACATGCTTTCAAACCGTGAGTGGTGGTCCGTATTTAGCTAATTTGGCAGAGTGTGGGCTTATAATAGCATTGTGCTGTAAGCTCTAAAGCTGTATAACTGTTTATTTAAAGTACCTACCTATTTGTCGTGTGATGTTTGAAACTAGTATTTATTATTGGAATATACTATGAATAATATGACTGCCTATGCTTAATAATAATGATAAATATTTTCGCTTTACTTACTTGTTTAGTTCTATGGTTATTTTACATTTACTTCATTTTATGTAGACCTTCGAGACAGGTCCCACCCTATTGCCGCGACGAGTTCACGCCGCTTCTCGGCCCAAGCCGGGCATGACTCAAGCATGTGCTGTGACGTGTCCTTTTCGCAGCCGCAATGGTGACAGCCCGGACGCCTCCCTCCATTCGACAATGTGCAGGTATCTGCCGAAGCTACCGTGTCCTGACAGCACCTGCACCAGTCAAAAGGTAATGACTCCGTGCCAACGTCCTGACTACTCCTCTAGCACCAGCCTACCTGACAATTTTTGAATATGGGGGTCCCATTGGTGTTTGTTATTTATATGATACCTAGGAAAACTGAACTCCACAAAGTCCAGTTCGACGAACATTCAATTGTACATTGGTTTCTACATGCCTTTCATTGGGTGTAGTAAATTTTACTGACCGAGTCTGCATTTACACTACATATTCTAAAACTGTAACAAAACGATATCTGTACAGTTATTTGGGAAAATTGCTATAATTTAGCTAATTTTACATAGAGACAATTAGTCTGCCATATAGTGTATTGTGAGAGTATTTATATTTTGAAGTTCAAACGGATGGAATTGCGGAGAATTTAATATCTATACAGGGTGTAAATGACGTCTCTACCACCGGTACCAGGTGTTAGAAATTCGCTTTGGTCTTTCAAGAAAATTGCAAATACGTTTTCATTTTTTTAAACTTAACGTGAGATAAAATTGTTATATCGTTTTATCTAAATTCGATTTTAGGTAGTAAACCCATGCCACTGAAGGTATGTAACATAGTTCCAGTGGCCCACCAACACAGGTGGAGAGACGGCATACGGCGGGTTTCTTTAGTGGGTGAGGGACATTACCCTGTTCGTTGCCCCAAACGACGGGGTGTGCGGTTAAGTACATTTTTTCCCGCCTTAACAAAAAAAAAGTAATAAACCCATTAATCACTGATTTACTCTAATAACTATAATTGAATGAAACCGTCATGTTTTTAGTCGCATTTTCGCAATTTCATGGCAGTTAAAAAATTGCTAACTTTCTAATCTGTATTTGTCGACGAAAATGGCATATTATAGCTATTTATTCTCATATTTGCCTTGAGTTATCGGTATGATGTCATTTTCACCCGGTATAAAAGAAACATAGCATCACAGCTGTATCCCCGAAGTGGAAGGCAGAGGTGTATTACACACCCACGTTTCGCGAGCTATGTTTAAGTCCCACGTAATAGGGGGCGAGCCTTTTGTCGTCTACCGGGCACATTTTCAAACTCCGTGCTGCTACTGAGAATTTTTCTTTTCACGAAAAAGCAAACTGCCCGACCCGGGGATTAAACCTGAGACCTTATGATCAGCAGTAGCATACACAACCGCTGCACCACCGAGGCAGCTAAAAGTGAATATTAATAATAGGTGAATATTAATAATAGGTACACATTACATAACAAAATTAAAATAATACCAGAGGGGTGATGTTGTAAATATTCAAGTATAAAGGGTTGTTAAGAGTCGGTATAATCGGTTGCTCTCAATTGTATCGCCCCGAGAATGCGTCCGATCAGTGGGATCGAGAGATAAATAGTTTCATTATGATCGGCTTTTGGTCTTCCGCGAGGCGTCTTGTAGTACAAGTAAAGTTTGCAGAAACAAATTTAAAATACTGTTTTATTCTTACTTCAAAAATCGTAAAAGATCTAAGGTAGGCCGTGTGGGGCCGGCTTTAGAATTGTCCTAACCCTCTCCACCCATGGGAGTCGTAAGAGCCGACTGAGGGAATACCGGGGGAGTGGGCAGCAGCACTCTTTCGAGTATTAACAACATCCACTGCGATCGCCAACCCGCCTGCCAAGCGTGGCGATTACGGCACTATCCCGCCATTCTTGGGGAGGCCTATGTCCAGCAGTGGATTTTAAAAGGCTGATGGATGGAAGAGATCTAAATGACCCGATGGGACCGATAAAGCCTAGCGGCTTAGCATGCTGAAGTGGCAGTCATTTGACGAACCGACAAAAATTGGGGAAAAAAGGTCCTCGAGTGATGACCACATATGGGACAGCACAACGTAGGATGGCCTTACACTAGCTAGATGACTGACGATCTCATCAAAGCCACAGCGAGCAGTTGGATTAACTGAGGATTCTGGACTTTGTCTATGCCGCAAAAGACAAATGATTAGACGTGAAGAAAAGCCAAAAGCTGTATATTGTTTTTTTGTTTTCCTGTCAAAACACGTTATGATAAGCTTGTACGACCTAACAAGTGTAGGAGATTATTCAGGCTGTATCATTTTATTCTATATCAAATATATTAAAAATCCTTTTCATTGTTCTAACAAAACGGAACAGGGTATATTCCTGTGCAAAAATATAGACGAGGCTAAGCTATCATGAAAATGAGCATGTGCAATTTTTCAATATATCCCGTTTAAATAAAGGAGAAGCATACCAGACGGAGTCATTATTTTGCCAACAGATGGCAGCACAATCGATTACAGCCCGCACTGGGAGCGAACGGCGCAATTTGCGATCTCCTCACCCGTGAAATCTACTGAAATGAATAAAACTATCTCAGAATCCAACACTTCACTAGTTCGATTCTAATATCGATTTAGCGAGTTGTTAGGCTGAATTTCAAAATTAAGTAAAGATTTTTTATTTCTGCAATTTTAGCCTCATATTAGACTCTACAACCATACTCAACAACAATACCTACTCAAACTGAACCAATACAATTATCATTAAATACTCAAACTCAAACTCAAAATCTTTATTTGCGTAACTAAGTTAATTACAAAAGATGTTAAACTTAAATTAATAAATGAGCCATTTAGTTAGACCTTTTCCAGGCACAGCAAATTTAGAGGGCTACTGAATTTTATATAATTTCTCAATTTATAGACATAAATTATTCGAGAAAAAAAAATTAGTATGTTTTACTTGTAATTTATCATTATTATTTTAAATATAAGTAAAAATAGCTATTTTTATATGAGTAGATCGCCACACTTAATCTTATAATTTGGTATAATTTATGAATTATATATAACAAAAAGATACATACAAAAAGATACAATATGTTTATCTCTTTTGAGATAAACATATTGTAAAAAGGTGAAAGGGTCAAGGTTGAATTGAATAATCCATAAATAAAAAGCATGTGTGTCATTTATAAAATAATGTATGATATTATTTTAAAGTCTAGTACTCAAGGATCCTTAATTATGAATAAAATAATAGAAGCCTTTCAGAAAAACTACTGCATAGATTTCAATAAATTTTTACAAGTTTCATTTTAAGAGGGCTTGGCACTTAACTAAAAAAAAATCGATATTTTCTTATATTATTATAAGGTTATTAAACTTTTAAGAAACAAAATGTTTTATAAGCACTTTGTATTTAGTAATGTGTGTATTCTATTAATTTAATAAGCAGAAAAAATATGGATCAGCTAGTATTAATCGCATATAACAATATTAATCGCATATAAAATATCTAGCTTCTGCTAAACCTTTTGAGGGAGAAACTACAAAAATGACAGAGAGAAACGTGAAGATTAAAACCATCAAAATTACATCAATCCAGTCTCCTAATACCTCTTATTACACAGAACATCATCCAATAAATAATTAAAAAGCAATCACGGACACCTTTCAAAAAGCCAACCACTAATACCGTACGATGTTCCTGTGATCAGTATCCATTACTGCGGTGGTCTCTGTAACAGCGTAGAGGAAAATAATAAATTATACTTAGTTTATGAGTGACATATTATTAGGTAGGTACTAGCCTTTGCCCGTAAACCTCGTACGCATATACATACCAGATTTTAAACCTAATCAAGAACAATCACCAAAATATCTAAATCCGTACATATATTATTTATTCTCAGGTTCAGTAGCGGGATAAACGTATATAAGAGAAGAGCAATCAAAAAAAGTTTCGTAGGAATCTATACAGTAGTTTTTACGTGATGCGCGAACTAACAGACAGTCAAAAATTCTAACAATTGTTGTTTTGGCTTCTGTTGTTTTATTAAATATGGGAGTCCATATTAATTTGTCTTCAATATCTGCAATGTACAGACATCGGCTTGTTATAAATTTATTTTATGTATAGACGTAGCAGGAACGACATTTTCAGTGTGAATACTACTAGTATTTTTGGTAAACAGACTTATTTCGACGTTCTCTGCTGGACATAGGCCTCCCTAAACTGAGGGATAGTGCCGTAATCGCCACGCTTGGCATGCGGGTTGGTGATTTTTTTTTTCTTTTATTGCATTTAGTGGCAGACGAGCCACGGTCCATCTGATGGTAAATGGTAACCGTCGCCCATGGACTCGACTATACCGAGAGTATTGTCAAGCCGCTGCCCACCAATTCATTTCACAGATGAAATTAAATATAAACGGCGATCTCCTGCTACAGCCAAAACGCAACGATGTGCTTCATGGCCGGTCACACGGGAGATCGTAGTACCAACCCGCTTGGGCCAGATACCAAATGAGTACTCTCACTTGGTACCCAGCCCTACCACCAGTCATGCAATGGATGATAATTGCTTACTTCCCTTAGTCGCCTCATACGACACCCGTGGGAAAGAATGGGGTGGTGACACTTGTATTCTTAATCCATCACCACACGGACACATCTGATCGCAGTGGATGTTGTTAATACTCGAGGGAGTGCTGCTGCCCACTGCCCCGGTATTCCCTCAGCCGGCTCTTACGACTCCCATGGGTGGAGAGGGGTGAGACAATTCTAAAGCCGGCCCCACACGGCAAGTTTTTATCACTTCTATTTACGTTTTTTTTTATCTTTGCTATTAAATTGAATATTGGTACAGATATACTATAGCCTAGATAAAAATTACTATTACTAAGTAAGCGGTGTTTCGCGCCCGTGCCTCGGAAAGCAGGTAAGACCGCGCCTGATCTCCGTCTTGGAATGCCATCCTAGCGGACTATGAGAGTGCACTGAGTGCGCTCTCTTGTACTGTATTTGCGCACACATTACTGCACAATAATATTTCATGCATACATACAAACATGGCTACTGTCTGTTGACACGCGACCGTGACCAAATATACCACCTGGAGATCATTATCATCTATGCTTACTATTATAAAGCTGTAACAGAGCTGTGTCTGTACATTCAAGGTATTTTAGAAAAAAATACTGTAATAGGCTATATAGGCGTGTATAAACCCAAACCAATTTTTTTTAGAATTTTTGTCTGTTTGTCTGTTTGTTTGTTCACGCATTACGCAAAAACTACTGTACAGATTTTAATACAACTTTTTTTATTTGAAAGGCCTTGATTAGGCTTAAAAACTGGTATGCATTTTATTCCGCTACTATATCGGGAACCTGAAATATAACCGAAAGACTAGAAAATTATTTACTTAAACTAGTTATTTTTTTAATTATTTAAAAAAACTACTGGACGGATTTTAATGCAACTTTTTTTTATTTGAAAGGCCTTGATTATTCTTAAAAACTGGTATACATTTTATCCCGCTACTATATAGGGAACTTGAGATATAATCGAAAAAGTAGCTTTTGGCTGCGGCGAAGCCGCGGACAAAGGCTAGTACTATTATAAAACTGTAACAGAACTGTGTCTGTACATTTAAGATATTTGAAAAAAAAATATACTGTAATAGGCTATATATAGGCGTGTTTAAACACAAAACGATAATTTTTGGTTTTTTTGTCTCTTTGTCTGTTTATCTGTTTGTTTGTTCGCGCATCACGCAAAAACTACTGAACGGATTTTGATGCAACTTTTTTTATTTGATAGCTCTTGATTAGAATTAACAACTGGTATACATTTTATCCCGCTACTACACTTGGAACCTGAGATATAACCCAAAAACTAGCTTTTGGCTGCGGCCAAGCCGCGGGCAAAGGCTAGTTATTCAATAAAACTAATGCCATGGATCATCGTGAAACAACTGTAGGTATTCCTACAATTTCGCATGGTAAGTGAGGGCGCCAATGGCCTTTATAATCCTTCCATTCCACCTTCTATTCCATTCCTGGGAGTGGTGGTAGTGATGCCTCTGGTGTTGCTAACGTCTATGAGCTACGGTAACTGCTGACCATCAGGTGAGCCACATGCTTGTTTTCCAACCGCGTATTATAAAAAAGTCTTTAAACAATTTGGTATTCGCTGTAACTGGAACCACACCCTTAATCCTAATTGGATAGAAGGACCAAGCAAACGCGGTAGTCTACACACGTATAATTGGAACGGCAACATGTATACATGATATACGATATAAATACATATTCGACATGTTTATTACATAGTCCAAATATCAACAATGGGAGGTGCATCACGGCGCGTGGTAGCGTAATGAAATATCTGCCTAATTGAGTTGCTTCAATAATATTGTTGCGTTCCAAAACTTAATTATTCTACTGGTTTAATACGCGGCATTGATTCTGGCTTTTGACAAAATTATATTACTCCTTTATCCATCAGCCTTTTAACGTCCACTGCTGGAAATTGGCCTCCCCAATAAATGGGGGATAATGCCGTAATCGCCACGCTTGGCAGGCGGGTTAGCGATCGCAGTGGATGTTGTTAATACTCGAGGGTGTGCTGCTGCCCACTCCCCCGGCATTCCCTCAGTCAGCTCTTACGACTCCCGTGGGTAGAGAGGGGTGGGACAATTCTAAAGCCAGCCCCACACGCCGATATTACTCCTTACTAATGTAATAAATGTTTCACTATCACTGCTATTATTCTGTGGAATGCTCTGCCAGTGAAATAAGGCGAGCAGAGACCTTAACTAAATTTAAAATTATGGTCAAAAATTACTATTTGAGCTTACAACCATGAATTTTAATATACCATTAAGCTATGGTCTCATCCTTACTGAATGTGTATTTTCTTTTTATTTTTTTATAAATATTAATGTATTGTTTGTGTAATAATTATATGTATGTGTATAGGTGTAGTTTATTTATACAGAGGTTTATGTATTTGCATGTAAGTGTATGTATTATATTTATTATATTTTATTTATATATATATAAATATTTTTTTCTTGTCTATATTGGTACCAACACCTACTACTACCATTGTCCAATTAAAAGTTGTGGCCATCCAAAGGTTGCCTGGAAGAAATTACTATTAGTAATAAGGCCGCCCATTGTACCACTTATGGGTTTTAACATTTCTTTTTTTTCTTTCTTCACATTGTACCTTAAAATGTTATAACATATGGTGTACAATAAAGTATAAATAAACAAATAAATGCGAAAGTGCGTTTGTTTGTTTGTTACGCTTCCATGCTGTAATTACTCAACCGATCACCATGAAATTTTGTTTACGTATAGTCTAGAACTCAGAAAAGAATATATTAAGCTACTTTTTGTCTCGGAATTATTGATAGTTCGTTTGGGATAACATTTTTTGCATAGAGATAATTTGTGTTCCATAGAATGACGTATTTATATTATGAAGTCCACGCGGGCGGAGTCGCGTGCAGAATCTAGTATTTGATAATATTGTGTACCCGGAAATGAAAACTGAGTGAGCAACTGCACGCCTAAAATATTTTATCGATGGTTTGTTTGTCAAACCGTGTGGTGAGTATGGTGCACTTTAGCCTAAGTCATTTAATTCTTAGAGCAGTTCTCTGACCTAGTACCGGGACGGTTTTTTTAGTTATATAAGTACCTTAGGTTTTAAATTTATAGTAGAATATCAAATGTATACACCTCAATAGCTTAATACAGTATATTTTTCTCAAGTATCTTTAAGGTACAAATACAGCTCTATAATTACAGTTTCTTAATAGTTTTCGAAAAAACTCTGAATACTAATTCAATACATTTCATGTTCATAATTTTGATGTGAAACATCTAATGCGGAGGGAGGGTAAAATCGGCTGTTAGCGTGGCGACGCTTTTATTGTACCTACTTGTCCCGTTCAAATCTTGTAAGTTAAATATGACACACTTCCCGGTTTCCGATTGAGCTGAAATTTTGCACGCATGTGTATATCGCGTGACAATGCAATATTATGATAACATGGAGCTGATCTGATGATGGAGCTGCAAAGTAGACATAGGAACTCTGTAATGAAACGACGCAACCCCATCGAGCTTGGAATCGTTTGATTAGTCTTAACGAGTACTTTGTCTTTAGATGATATCCAGGGTCTGGTGTTGAAGCTAGAAGGTGACCATAGGAACTCCGTTATAAACAACATAACTCCATTGAGTTTAGGCTCGTATGATTCGTCTTAACGAGTACTTTGTCTCTAGTTGGTATCCAAGGTCTGATGATGGAGCTGGAAGGTGGCCACAGTAGCTCTGTAATAAAATAACGCAACCCTATAGAGTTTATACTCGTTTGATTCGTCTTGAGGAGTACTTTGTCAAGTTATGATCATTTTATTTCTACAAATTATTTCGATGTTTCACATCTGGTAGACGTTCCACGACGTCTAGTTTTTTTTTTTATCTATACAAATAAATAAAACTGAAGTGTTTGAAATGTCTAAATAACAGCCTCGGTAGATACTGCCTCGGTGGTGCAGCGGTAGTGTGAGCGACTGCTGATCATGAGGTCTCGGGTTCGATCCCCGGATCAAGCAGTTTTATTGAGCTTTTTCCTAAAAAGAAAAATTCTCAGTAGCAGCCCGGAGTTTGGCAATGTACCCGATAGACGGCAATAGGCTCGCCCCCTATTACGTGGGGCCCCTCGCCGTGTGGGGCCGGCTTTAGAATTGTCCCACCCCTCTCCACCCATGGGAGTCGTAGGAGCCGACTGAGGGAATACCGGGGAAGTGGGCAGCAGCACTCTCTCGAGTATTAACAACATCCACTGCGATCGCCAACCCGCCTGCCAAGCGTGGCGATTATGGCACTATCCCCCATATGAGCGAAACACATGTTGTGGCGTTCTCTTGGGGAGGCCTATGTCCAGCAGTGGACTTCGAAAGGCTGATGGATGGATGGACTATTACGTGGGACTCAAACATAGCTGGCGAATCGTGGGTGTGTAATACACCGCCCTCTGCCTACCTCTTCGGGGACTACAGGCGTGATGCTGTGTTGTATGTTAATAACAGCTTTTTGCTAAATGGGTGAGTAATGAGTGTTTAGTTACTTATAACAAAATATCAATTATTAAATATTTTGTCAGTCTGTCTGGCTGTTTTCCGGCTAATCTCCAGATCAGATTTAGATGGGACTTTCACTAGCAGATAGATAATATTATACGGAGTTACTTTTGCTACTTTACTTTTAGAAAAATAATCAGGTTATCACGCAAAAAAAGAAGAAAATAACTAAATACCATAAATTAATCAACCTAAGGCCAACTTAGAGATAAAAGTGCACTTTTGTTGGTATGCTGATTGAATAAAATTACAAAATGTCACCACCTGTTCCGTTTCGCTTGATAGCGTAATCGTAAAAACTAAATAAATAAATAACTGAACTAGATAATCAGAAAACGACCACTGAAGTAATGCAACATAATACCAGTGGCCCGCTAATACAGGCGGAGAGACGGCACACGGCGAGTTTGTTTAGTGGGTGAGGGCCCCACACTACCCTGTTCGTTGCCCCGAACGACGGGGTGTACGGTTAGGAACATTTTTCCCACCTCAACAAAAAAAAAAGATAATCAGAAAACGAGTATTAGAATAGCTCTAAAAAGCCATGTTTACCACACTGATACTGAATATGAAGTTTGACCTCGTTTCTAAAAGCGCCACTTGTCAGTCTAACGTAAAAGACATAGATACACCTCTAACCTCTAAGTTATTTGATTTCTAAGAGAACCTTCTATTTACTCTACTCTGCATAGTAAATCTCTATGTATCACAGAAAACTCCATATTCGCCAGTAGCCGCTCCTCGACAACTCCATTTAACTAAAGTTTAAAGTTCGTGTTTGACGCAGACATACAGATTAAACGTTGCCTTTCACATTAGCTCAGTTGACAAAGCAATTAAACGTAGATACTTTTAAGTTTTTAAATAGATTACAGCTCTACTTAATTATGTTATAAGCATTTTGAAAAGATGTTAATTTGCATTGTTGATGAGCATATAAAACTGATAAGGAATAGCGTTATGCAAATAAAATAATAATATTTATTGTTTCATGCAAGAATTGTGCACATTGTCAATCTTTTATTCTATACAAATGTATAGGCATATTATAACATAAGCCATGAACGTATATCTCGCAACATTTGTTTTCTTTATGCTAATAGATGTCATTAAATTAATATAAAAAAAGACGCACAAAGGCTTTTCTATGCTGAAATGTAATACGATGAAATAAGGCTTAAAATTTGTTATCTTTTATAATTTCACCGAAAATAACATTTTATAAATTGAGAAAACTAAAATAAATACAATTTAAAGACAAATAAATTATCGAAAATTAATTATTCAAAGTAATTGCACAGCAACAGTTAAAGAAAACAATGTTTGTGTAAGTGATAATAGCGATTTACCTCGAGCAGGATGCGATCCTGCGTCTCCTTCAAAATACAAATCAAAAGGAGGCATAGCAATAATTAAAACTGTAAATGCGCCAAAACCTTTTGCTTATGTAAAAGTAAAAATTTAGCTTAAAATACATCTTAAACAAACAATAAACAGTGAAAAAAATTCCATCCATCATCCATCAGCCTTTTAACGTCCACTGCTGGACATAGGCCTCCCCAAGAACGGGGAATAGTGCCGTAATCGCCACGCTTGGCAGGCGGGTTGGCGATCGCAGTAGATATTGTTAATACTCGAAGGAGTGCTGCTGCCCACTCCCCCGGCATTCCCTCAGTCGACTCTTACGACTCCCACGGGTGGAGAGGGGTGGAACAATTCTAAAGCCGGCCCCACACGGAAAAAAATTGGTTGCCTGTAAAGTCGGTATACGGGCGAAAGTTTTACGTGACAACGACTTTGAGTAGTAAAATAATTTTAATGTGAATATTCATTCGTATAGTAGGAAGAAGGATGAAATAATAATAACAATTTAAAACATTTATTTATACAAAGAATTATATTTAAAACATTAATTTATACAAAGAATCTCGCACTGAATTTCATATTAACAAAATTTTATTTCTTCGTCTCTCTCGCTCTTAGGCGGGCTAACCATGCCCGAGTGGAAGGGACGCGTGCCTCTCACTCGCTCTCATTGTGAGCGCATAACGTGAGCGGAGCGTAACGCAGTTTCTTGAAGTGTCACCCGGCAAACCAATTTATAAGACGTTGTCACGTCAAAAAATTGCATATTAATAAATGTAATCTTGAAATCGATTAACGAATAAACCTATACGAATAGATAAAATATTTTTATTATTATTATATCTTGGTATCGTATGCTGCTATTCGAATTTTAAAACCTACGACGACGAAGTCGCAGGCAGAATCAAGTCGAACTATAAATAACAAGTATCAGACTAGTTTTTGGACCTCAAACTATCAACATGACAAATATATTATATTGAAGTCCACCGTTTGTCTAACGGAATTCCCATTGGATTTAATTTGTCACGTATTTACATAATAAATGAACGCCTCCGCCTCGAAGCGGCGTAATCTGGTTTTAACCGCTTTAATCCAGCTTAAACTGCTTTTATACATCATTGAGAGACATGATTCTCGATCGGGAGACAATTTACATGTTATTTCGTGTTAATACCTTAATAGTGGTGTTCAGTAATTTTGTAATGACGGTATTTGCATAACGTCGTAGAATTGAGACTACAACGTGTTAAGATGTTTGTTAAGAAGGGCTAAGAGGTTTATATTGAAATAAATTGTAAGATTTTGTTGCATAAACCTTTTAATATAATCGAATAATATATGAATAGTGATACCTACGTATACGGCCTCGTTGATTACGTTGCCTCTAAAAACTAAATTGTAATAAAAAAACAATAACGTTAGGTTAGCGGTAAAACCAAGGACTATAAAGACAGTTGTATAGAGCTTAATCCCTTGAGTCTAAAGTAAGCTACAAAGCACACAACTATGTGTTTATTTACAAATTAAATGTCTAGAGGAGACCTGCAAGGCTGATAGATCAACTCGACAGCGTATGAAATGTGCCAATCCACACTGATATAGCATAATGGACAACGGCTTAATCAAAATAAGTCTGTACTCTAATACTTGTAGATTAGTTGTTAATAACATTTGGTAATAAAAAGCAAGCACTACCTCGAGTATTAACAACATCCACTGCGATCGCCAACCCGCCTGCCAAGCGTGGCGATTACGGCATTATCCCCCATGACGGGACCGCTCGGACGTCGTGGCGTTCTCTTGGGGAGGCCTATGTCCAGCAATGGACATTAAAAGGCAAGATGGATACAAGGATGGAATAAAAAGCAAGAAAAACAAAAATCATTGAGCCAGCGTATCAAATGTATTGTATTGTATTGTAAACGCGGGCTATTTTCCGCAACTCGACGTCGTATGTGCGCCTATTTTGCGTGACGGGTTGCTGGCACTACTCCTGCCAACCCAGCATCACCAGAAAGCCTAGCAGACCCTTAACGTTGCCGACGACCTCTGGGAGCGACCTCGGAGAGCCGAGGTATAGTGCCCGGTATTCCGCCACCCCCGGACATTCAAGGATGACGTGGGCGGCCGTTTCGTCTGCCTCCATGCAAGCTCTGCAAAGAGGACTGTCAGTAACACCTAGAGTAAATAAGTGTTTATTCCATAAAGCATGTCCAGTAATGGCTCCCATTAGAAGCCGGAGCTGAGGCCTCTTCAAACGCCGCAGCTTTAGTGACAATCCGGGGTAGATTGTCGGAAGGGCCTCTCTGGCTTGCCTGCATGTACCTAAGTTAGACCAGTATTCTTGGTGTTCTACCTTGGTGTTTCGTCGTAGTGTGTCTCGGAGCCAAGCGAACGGCAGGGGTAGAATGGGCTCAGGTCCTTCCACTATCATCTCCGAACCCCCCCTTGCCAATTCATCGGCAGCGTCATTACCGCGTGAGTTGCTGTGTCCTTTGATCCACTGTAGGGTTATATCGTTGTCGATACATACCTGTGACAGGGCTCGATGGCACTCGTATATAAGACCCGAGGTTATAGTATACCTTTGAAGGGCCTGTAGGACTGATCGGCTATCAGAGAGTATACGGATTTGTTGGTTCTTTACCTTTCTAGAGTCGATTGCATACGCTGCCATTAAGATGCCCACACTTTCTGCCTGGAAGACCGTGTTATGAGCTCCTAATGGTGTAGATATCTGAATGTTCAGGTCCTCGGAGAATACACCCACACCAGTACCTGACCTTGTTTTAGATCCATCTGTGAAGATACTCATCTCTCTTGGGTTAAGACCTTCACCCGGTTGTTCTTGCAATTGTATCTTATACTTCTTGTCAAATACAAACTGCTTGGGTATCCTGTCGGTCACCGCTGCCATGAGCGGCTTCTTACCTATTACCTCACTGAGGATTTCGGTGTGCGGTACCCTTGCTAGTCTCCAGAGACTCAGGTTTTTAAGCCTTACCGCTGTAGCTGCTGCCTCTTGTTTTATGAACAGATGCAGTGGCGGCAGGCCAAGAATAGCTTCCAGAGCAGCAGTTGGAGTTGTCCTCATGCATCCCGTGGCCGCCATACAGGCCAATCTCTGGAGTCGTTGTAGTTTAGCTATGACAGTGGATAATTCGGTCCGTGGCCACCACACCACCGCACCGTAGCTAATCATTGGTCGGATTACTACCTGGTATAGCCATAGAACGATTTTAGGGTCTAGGCCCCATCTTTTACCTATCATTCTGCGGCATTGCCAAAATGCGACCGTAGCTTTATCTATTTTACTATTTAAATGATTACTCCAGTTTAACTTACGGTCAAGAATTACCCCTAGGTACTTAACCTGTGTTGATAACTGGAGTTCTGTCCCGAATAATTTGGGCAGTCGGTAGTTGCCCAGGTTACGTTTGTTAGTGAACATCACCATTTCCGTCTTTTTTGGATTGACTGTTAGTTCGTTGATAGTACACCACCGTTCCACGATGACCAGCGCAGAGCGTGTAACGTCGCATACTGTACTTGTACTGTTTCCGCATGTCAGCAGATCGTCGGCATAACCGACCGTATAATAGTGATTGTTGTTCAGTGTAGCAATTAGATCATTTACCACTAAATTCCACAGTAGCGGTGAAAGCACACCCCCTTGAGGGCATCCTTTGGCCACCAGTGCCTTGTGTGTTCCGCCTGTGCTAAGCTTAACGATCCTTTTGCTTAACATATTATCTATCCATTGGATCATAACTGCATTTGCTCCATGTCTTTCAAGTGCTGCAGTTATGCTAGTAAATTTGGTCTTGTCAAAGGCCCCCTCGATGTCTATGAAGGTGCCTAGACATATAGACTTGCTTGAAATCGCTTCTTCAATTTTGCATACCACTGCATGAAGTGCCGATTCTGTAGATTTACCTTGACAGTTGGCGTGTTGATGCGGGTGCAGGGGGGCGCCTAGTAGAACCCCCTCCCTCAGGTTCCTATCGCACAACCTCTCCAGTGTCTTCAACAGAAAAGAGGTCAAGCTGATAGGTCTGTAGGATTTGGGGTCCGAGTAATCGCTCTTACCTGGCTTGGGTATAAAGATCACCTTGACTTCTCTCCAACTTTTCGGCACGTACCTGTGAGCAAGACAGGCGGCCAGAATAGTGGTGAGTATTTGGATGAGTTCCTCCCCGCCCCACTTCAGCAAGGCAGGGAAAATTCCATCCAGGCCAGGTGATTTGTATGAATTAAAGCTGTTAATGGCCCACCGTACTTTTTGTGGGCTAACTACATCAAGTGTTTGGTGCCATTCTGCTTCAGATGGGATGACCTCCTCATCTGTCCAGCGGACTGTCTGCACCATCTCGCAGTCGGGGAAGTGCGTCTGTACTAAGATGTATTCCGCTTCCTCCCATGATCTAGTGAGGGTGTCGTCTGGCTTGCGTAGGGATCCCAACGTAACCGTGGGCTGGTTACAAAGAACCTTACTTACCCTGTTAGCCTGTGCTCCATTCTCTATTTCGGAACAGAAGTTGCGCCATGAGCACCTGCTTCTGTACCTGAGACGCTTTTTGTACCTAGACTTAGTTGACTTATAATTATCCCAGTCCTGGTCAGTACCTGTGTTCATTGCTCTGTTGAGTTGTCGCCTCATCCTTTTCCTGAGTCTATCCAGCTCGGGTCCCCACCAGTCGGCTTTTTTGCCTCTACTGGGCGGTGGAGTGGACAAGGGACACGCCTGATGCGTGGACAAGGGACACGCCAGCGTATCAAAATAATCTTTCTTTCTATTTATTTATGAAAATCCATCTATCATAATACACATACATTCTACTATAATGCAAAATGTAATAAGTAGTCATGAGTTTCAAATAACTATAAAAGTCAACGTTGCTTAAAGACCTTAGACTTTTTACAATTTACACTCAAACTTCATTATACAGCTTTAATCTGTCTTCTTAATAGAGTTTTTCAAAGTTTCATCTTTCCCTTCAAACAGCTCGGGACTTTGTCAAAAGAAATGAAATTTCCTCTACGCTATATTTTCACTGGAAACGTGGTGCATAAAAAAAAATAATGTGTTTGAAATTGCGTTTCTGACGGTAAAATTGCTTCTGGTATTATCCAAGAGAGAATTCTGTTTAACGCTTTAGATTTAAATGTTTTCATATTTAGAAAATAATATTAACTGGATTTACTGAAAAAGAACTGCAAAAACATTTAAAAAATATGTAATGACATATATTAATATGTTTTTGATACACACTGATTTTCAGCAAGATACGTCAAGTCCATCTCCAGTTATAAAAGAATATAAATAGAGACAAAAAGACAAACAAAATGTAAGATATAGCAGAATTGGAATCAGTAAGTTTTCGATGACTCAGAACTTTTGAAAAAAAGAAAGAAAATTACAGGCAACACATATTTATATACTTACTCCTAGTAGATTAGGTATACCTACATTATATATAATACAATTATTGTATTTGGAAACAAAAGACGCTTCTAACGTAAATATTTACACGAACTAGTTCTAATAGGTACCTACTCCATGTAGCAATTCTAGCTACTCGTATTTAATTTCTCCTGTACTGTAGCTACTAGCTATGTTTATATAATATTCTCTTTGATCAAAATACAAATAAAATAGACTGTGCCATTTGAAAATTTAACAAGAATATCCTAATGAAATACTCAGACGTGTAAACAAGTGGTCTGTATAACAAAATCGTTGATTTCCCATCAAGTCCCCATGCCTATTCGCTTACTACCCCCGATTCAATTAAACTTTAACCAACTTCTCGTAAACAACACAATTAATAACACAGCAATGCAATTTGAGCTTTATGTTCTAAACCGTAACATGAAATTTAGGTTGGTGTGAAGAAATAATGTCAATTATCAAAATGCTATTGTTTTGTTATCATAGTCGAAGTTCAAATGAGGTTATTATTATAGTGTTGTGACACTTCTTGTTAACTTAAAACACGGAACAAAGAAGATCACATACATACACGAGTTTTGATTCTATTTTATTGGCTGTATCTATACTATATACTATATATATTATTATAAAGAGGTTACGTTTGTGAGTTTGTGACGTTGTAAGGGGTAATCTCTGGATCTACTGAAAAGATTTTCAAAATTATTTCACCAATAGAAAGCTACGATATTGTGGAGTGTCATAGGCTATAATAGTTGTAAAAAAAATTTCTTTCATCGCGTGCGCTGCGGAAAGTATTGAGGATAGAACAAAACAATGTACTATAATATTAAAGAACGTATCAAAATCTGTAAAAAAGTCCGCAATAGCATATGCCTATCTCCTACGTATAACTCACAATAACTGCTTTTACTGTTAAAATTGTGAATTAAAAATAATTTTTGTGAAGCTTATTTAGCCGGGATGAGAGATAGTGTGGTAAATACAGCGAAAGAAGTATGTGGATGCTCAAAGAAGCATAGGAAAGTGAAAGGTGATGCGTGGTGGGATACGGAAGTACGAGCAGCAGCAGCAGCTCGTAGCAGCTTCCGTAGAACAAAAGAAGAAACCGTGGCTGGACTATGTATCTTCTTTGAACCTGAGTGCAAGTATGAAAGAACAGAAGAAAGAAATATACCGGCAACGTAAGAATGACACCAAAGCCTTAGTGAAAGAGAAGCGTGATAGAGCACATATGATTGCAGAAGAAAGGCTGACCAAAAACTTCGAGAGCAACACCAAACTTTTCTGGAGGGAGGTGAAGAAATCTCGGAGTGGTTGGTCAGCTTTCAGAATGAATAAAATAAGGTCTAAAGGTGGAGACATTCTTACGCAAACACAAGATGTGTTAAGCCGATGGAGTGAATATTTTGGAGATATGTATGCGGATGTTCAGGGAGATACTGGTGCCACATGTGATCTAACAGATTAGCATTCGGTACCTGTTCCTATCATGCTTTTAAGGAACTTGAGACCCCAACATGTGTAATGGCATATGTGTAATGGTTCCCACAACTCTTTTATGGCAAGGCTGGTCATAAAAGAGTTGTTTACCAAATGACGACATTACTACTAATATAGAGTATATCGACAAGTTTTGAACAATTAAAATAAGTAAACATGATGTAAATAATGTAAATAGTGTATATTAACATCAAGTAATAAAAATAACATCAAAAAACAGTAACATAAAAAACACAAAACATACAAAAAACAATAAAAAAAAAACAAAAAACAAAAAAAAAACAAATCACAAAAAAATCTTCATCTTCATATTTTTTATTTATCCCGAACTTTTAACCTGAAGTATTACGCAGGACAAACGGGCTGGGACAAAAATATTTCTAACGCGGAACGGAGTCTGCGGGCACTGCTAGTCAAATACTAAAATTAAATCCAGATATCGAAAATTTATATCAGAATACAGCCCTCGCCAAGTTAAAAATATCTAACTGGCTGGTTCGTGAATGCTACCGGCCAGTATTGTACTAGCATTGTTATAGATTCATCCATCCATCCATCAGCCCTTCGACGTCCACTGCTGGACATAGGCCTCCCCAAGAGAACGCCACAACGAGCGGTCCTGTGCGCTCATATGGGGGGATAGTGCCGTAATCGCCACGCTTGGCAGGCGGGTTGGCGATCGCAGTGGATGTTGTTAATACTCGAGGGAGTGCTGCTGCCCACTCCCTCAGTCGGCTCGTACGACTCCCATGGGTGGAGAGGGGTGGGACAATTCTAAAGCCGGTCCCACACGGCCAATTGCCATGGCCAATTGTAGATTATGAGCAAACAATTTTTTACGCTTAGTGCAGACTGATACGAGTACTCAACCGAGAGACTATAATTTATAATAAAAAAAACATAAGGTTCATTTAAACCGATTATAAGTAAGATAGCATTATTTTTAATATAAATAAATTAGAGTATAATATAGAAGAAATATTTAAATCCATAGACAGTACAACAAACAAAATAAAAATAAAGATGGTGTAAAGGGGAATACCCAATAAACAAATAATTCTTCTGTATTTACGAAACATGAGAACGTTGGATATCTAATATCTATTCCAAAATGGTTGTAGACATAGCAACGTTTGATCTTATATAACACGGTAGAAGTTCTAGGATTTGGGGCTACAAAACTAGCGACAAAGAGGTTATTTATATTGTAAAAGTATGATGTTATCAGCTTTGTTATATTTCATAAGTTTTATAAAATCCAACAGACGTGCGAAAAGCAAAATCCAATGCCAATCATCCTGAACACCGTAGTTCGCCAATTATTATTTCTTTTCCATAGTGACGAAGGATTAATAATAGGAGTTTTGACTGTAAAAAGCAAAAATTACAAGTCAGTCTGTGTTTAATTAAATTTTTATAACTTTTTATATATTCTACTCGCGGCTCCGACTGCGTGGACCTTCGAATATATACTCCACGGTACATTAAATATCTCTATATAAAATAGCTATCCCAAGAGAACTTTCATTATGAATTCATATTCTTCATTCATATTTCCAGGATGAAAAGTATCCTCCCTTTTCTAGGCTTCTGGCTAGATATATGCAAAATTTTATGATGATTGGTTCAGTAGTTACAACGTAAAAACCTTTGTTATGCTCACAAAAAAACTCACTTCTGTACTTATAATGTTAATATAAAGTAAGGATGTCCAGGATGATGTAAGATAAAATAAAATAAAATTATAATTTTCAACATCCGAACGAATGAACTTAAATTTCAACATATGTAAACTTTTATGCATTCACAAATGTGGCTTTCCATATTTGTAACTTTTGTGGATTTTAAGTAGGTATCGTATTTAATAGATATTTTAATTTCAGATAGCCTATCTATTATGATTCATACTATTTTATTAATATTTCTAAATATAAAGCATCAACAACATATCAATCGGATGATTAGATAGGCTCTTATTGACTGATCGATAATTACTATAATTAGGCATTTTCACTACTTCAATCCTCAATCAAATATCAAATACTCTATATATAATTTGAAATTTTAGAGATTATTTTGTTACGCTCCGAGGCACGGAGGCACTGTGTTCGATGTGAATTCCTCCTTGTGAATCTTATTTAAAAATTCAATTACTTTTAAACTTGTATTCCAAATTATTTGAATTGAATTTGGTAGAGATTTATCATTCATCAGTTTACTTTCCATCCATCCATCCATCCATCCATCAGCCTTTTAACGTCCACTGCTGGACATTGGCCTCCCCAAGAATGGGGGATAGTGCCGTAATCGCCACGCTTAGCAGGAGGGTTGGCGATCGCAGTGGATGTTATTAATACTCGAAGGAGTGCTGCTGCCCACTTCCTCGGTATTCCCTCAGTCGGCTCTTACGACTCCCATGGGTGGAGAGGGGTGGGATAATTCTAAAGCCGGCTCCACATGGCAAAGCCGGCCCAACACGGCAATTTATTTAACTATTCGTCAATCTTCTTGAGAGTCTATGGCAATACTCTCTCACTTTATAGCTCTACCTTTAAATTATATGGCTCCTTGTTTGAGCTCCCATCTAGTAACGCATCGATCGTTTAATCTAATAGAACATAATATATCTTCTCAATTATTATTTACTTTTAAACCAACTAGACATTGTGTCATTTACTTTTAACTTAGGTAATAAATCGTCAAGACCGTTTTGAGTTTTAGCGAGACTAACGAACAGCAATTGATTTTTATATGCAGATAATGTATGTGTGGTTTTTTCATATACAAACATAAATAAACGTGACTATTCTACATACTTTAGCATGAAGTTTATCAAGTCCAAACTTACATATTGTATGCAGTGACTTTTACACTAAAGCTGGAGCTCGTATCGTAAATTTTAGTATCAACTCTATCGACCGACACTCCTGGTACCATAAAGTGCACATTGCTCGTTTGGTTAGTATTAAATTTACCGTACCAGCTCTATATTGCGTTGTATAGGTTTGAATTTACTCACAACTGTAGGTTACAATTTAGAACCAAACAATTTTATTTACAAAAACGGACAAATCTCAAAATTGGCGCATATTATGACTAATAAATTTAATGTGATCTGTATTTTAAGCTCAGCTATTTTAAAGAACAAATTATTAGTGAATGTGGCCCTTCCTATACACGCAGGTTCGAATCCCACTCGCATTAAACTTCTCTTTTTCCACATTCACAAAGAATTTGTTCTTTAATAAGTTATATTTTTTTCTCTTATAATATTGAGTGTGAGTGATGGAGAATGTTGTTTATCTTATTGTCTGTTGGTAGAAGTTGTTGAAGGGCAGGGCAATCCAAATCATAAGCTTGATACTCTGTAATAAATCTTAGCCAAAAGAAGTAATCCTACTGTATTCGTCACTAAGCCTCTGAAAAAACTTTATGCTTTGTTTCTGCTTTCTTGCCTATTATTTAAATCATTTTGTGGAGACCGGTAATTGAAGGAGAATACTCCTCGTTTTAAACTAAACCTCAAAAGTATATTTTTATCTTTATTTACTAATAGTACTGGAGTACATGACCAAACGTAATTCGTAATCGTTCACTTAACGATGTAGGTACTGCAAGTATTGCTGCGGAAAATATACCACATGCAACATTGCAAAGATTTTATTTGTCTAAATATTTTTTATTAGTTTTTTAATCTGTGATCAGCACTGCACGTTAAATGCATAGGATGATGAAAAATTTAATGACGTAGCCTAAAGATGAATCAGAGTGTTTTCTCACTTTACTCGCATATTGCCAATACCAGGGAAAGAAGACGGTGGAAAAGTATGTATCACATTGCATATATAGTAGATATGAGTAAGTCACGGTGGTCTAATTTCGTGGGTGAGGGCCTAACCTACCCTTTTCATTGTCCCGAATAACGGGGCATGCGATTAGGTACATCAAAAAAGGATGTAAACTATTATCCAACCGTACCAACTAGTTTAAAATTATTGCCACTTAGGTACAAATCAGTGAACAATTTTCTCAAAAAAATATTAGGGTATATGTTCCAAAATATTACCTACACTAAAGCTATAAATAGATATAAAACATTTTACCTCCCTATAACTTCACGCCAGCTAATAACACCGTCACAGTGACAAATGTTTGGCTTCAGCTATTACTAGCTAACTGCGATTGATGTCCCATGACCCGAACAACTCATAAATTTTACTACCGAACCTACGTGCAATATCTTCTATGAAAAAACCCGAGGTGTTTGCTTACCTGGCTTGACATTTTTTATATTAAAAAGTAGAGTTCAATATTAATCATATTTTGAATCTGAATTTTTGGACATACCATGCAGGCCCAATCCATTGGCAGCACAAGCTGCCACGAAAATATCTGAGGCAAATAGATTTACGCCAGTACAGGCGGAGAGACAGCACACGGCGGGTTTATTTAGTGCAATGGGGTGAGAGCCACACACTACCTTGCTCGTTGCCCCGAACGACGGCTGTGCAGCTAATTTTTTTCCGCCTTAATAAAAAAAGTCATGCAGGTTTCGTCACGACGTTTTCCTTTACCGAGCGAGTGATAATTTGTAAACATATTCACACATATTCTCTAAAAGTCAAAGGTGTGCGCCGTGACTTGAGCCTATTGATCGAACTCGATGCCGTTGTCTTTACAGTCTGTTATTTTACCACTAGCCTGTCACTTCTTTTGGCAATTATCCATTAACAAATAAGGTACTTCTTTTTATTTTTTGTTAAGACGGGCAAAAATGTGCCTAACCACACACCCCGTCGTTCGGGGCAACGAACAGGGTAGTGGAGGGTCTTCCCCCACTAAATAACCAACCGTATGCCGTCTCTCCGCCTGTATTGGTGGGCCTCTGGAACTGTGTTACATTACCTCAGGGGTAAACAAGGCTTCACCTAATTCACACTACAACGTCTGCTGTGTTCAGTAAACAACCTTTATCAAATTATTAGACCTTACAGTGTGATGACACTGTCAAATCAAAAGATTTGAAGTCACCTAATTTAACACAGATATTCAAGACTAACAACTTTCTTCTACTAGCTGGTCTTTTGTATTATATCACTCATTGTAATCCTGGACTAGAGCATCAAATTAGTATAACACCATATAAATACAGCCCCATGCTAATGACCTTTCTGACATGGCCTTCATATGAGACATTTATGTCCTCGAATGTTATTCAATCTGAAACTAAACCTTACCTACCCCGCAAGGGAAGTGGCATGATGATAAGTAAGTAAGTACTAAACCTTCATACACAGAATCATTTGAGTTCTCCTGACCAACATGTTAAGCAGTTGGTAGTTTTCTGTTCTAGCCAGAATCTCCGTCATCACGTCACATATCTGATAAAAATATGCATTTTAGAAAACATCTTCAATTTCTTCAATCCCATTAATCCTTTCATTAGTAATGAAGATAATTACCAAAGTTTAGTGAAACTCTAGTGGTATAGAACCTTGCTTATCCCAGCATAAATTGACTGGGTTAGGGAAGTACCACCCTCTCAATAGATCAGCGTGTTGTGTATGGTGAGTGAGACGCCGGCGGCCCAAACCCCCTCCCTATCCTCTCCTTAGTGTCCTACCTATTTTCTCCTATCCCTTGGAGATGGCGACGCGCGAGTGGTGCCTCTGGTGTTGCTAGCGTCTTAGGCTATGTAACGCACCAAAAAATAAAACGCTAATTTCATATATCGCACCCACACATAATGACATTACATAAAAAACCTTAACGGTTAAGTAAAAAGTGTCGGTGATGTGACGTCCAATCTCTTACTTGACTACTGTAAGTTCATTACTCAAATTAACAATATCTGTTTTATTAGCACTAAACATAGTTACCGACTAATCTAAACAAGACCCAATTTGGAAACTATTCTGCACAGAACATAAGCATTATATTATGTTATAAGTCATTACGTATGATTAACTGTATTACGTAAATAGTTTATAACTACGAACATGGAATAATTATTGCCTAAGTGTATTACAGTAATTGACAAAGTGACTAATATTCATAATTTCGAAAATAACAATTATGTATTTGTTTGTTTTCCTTCACAGCCAATACAGTAATCATGTTCACTGCTGGGCTGACCCTTCCAATAATATGTTTTTTTTAAAGACAACACCCACTACGGAATAATCTTTGTATCGCGGAGACTTTACAAACATACAATTTCACTAAGTACACCCAGACTCAGAACAACTATTTATGGATCACACAAAGAGTTGTCCTGTGTGGGAATCGAACCCGCAACACTCAGGCGGGAGGCCGGTATCTAAACCACTTCGCCATCTGTACAGATACATTACATTATTAATATGATATTAATATCAACTTATCAACTTATTTCAAATCGCTACTCCATTTGAAGCGCTGTAATATTTAATACCGAATAATCATTTGAATTTAGAAAGCTTTAGAATTTAATGCCAAAATAGAATGGCGTTGAACTCTGTTGAACTTCAAATTCGATAATTAAAATGAAGCTTTAGGAAATTGTTTCTTATTAAAAACTAGCCTTTGCCCGCGGCTTCGCCGCAGCCAAATGCTAGTATTTGGGTTATATCTCAGGTTCCCGATATAGTAGTAGCATAAAGTATATACCAGTTTTTAAGTCTAATCAAGAGCTATCAAATTAAAAAGTTGCATCAAAATCCATTCAGTAGTTTTTGCGTGATGCGTGAACAAACAAACAGATAAACAGACACAAAAAATCTAAAAAAATAGTATTGTGTTTAGATACGCCTATATAGCCTAATACAGTCATTTTTTCTCAAATATCTTAAATATACAGACATAGCTCTGTTACAGTTTTATAATAGTAATAGCCTTTGCCTGCGGCTACGCCGCAGCCAAAAGCTTTATTTTTAGGTTATATCCCAGGTTCCCCATATAGTAGCGGGATAAAATATATACCAGTTGTTAAAAGCCTACGCCCTAAGCCTACTAAAGAGCTATCAAATAAAAAAAGTTGCATCAAAATCCGTTTAGTAGTTTTTGTGTGATACGTAAACAAACAAACAGACAAACAAACAAACAGACAAAAATTCTAAAAAAAGTGTTTAGACACGCCTATACGAGTATAGTCTATTACAGGCATATTTTCTCAAATATCTTAAATGTACAGACACAGCTCTGTTACAGCTTTATAATAGTATAGATAGATAAGTGACGATTTATGATGATGAAAATGATTTGCTCTAAAATAAAAAGAGCGTTTAAATCACTAGCAAAAATATCCTGTAGTGCCTCATTTTGCAGATGTTTTTTTGAAAGGCGAACCCAGGCTCTAAAGTGACAGCTCAGGATGCATCCGCTGGGATGATGATGGTGATAATAATTCATACTAATAACTAGCTATTGAAACGATTACTTTATATTATGATATTTTTTTTAGCATTTGACTTCCTTAGCCATACAAATTAATACAAAGTGTGAAAATATGAAATTGAAAATAACAGTCACGAGCTGGATTTGAACTTGCATCTCCATTCCCTGCATTGTTTGGTAAAAATCTTAATTGTAAAATTAGATTTACCTGATTGGTATAATGTATGTAAATACTTCCAACAAATGGAGCAGGAGTCACCCAAGACGTTAAGAATTAATGTGTTATCGAAATTCGCAGTCCCGAGCAATTGTTACGATGGCTGATTTTAGAATCCTGCTCGTAACTGTTATTTTCGATTTCACATTTTCACACTTTGTGTTAATTACGTTATATTTTAACCTTTTTTTGTTTTAACCAACTAATCCCTCTTTTGAATTGGGAATGGGTTTTCCTTTCATACTGAAAAGAATTTAAGTCGTAGTTCTCCACGCTGGCCCAGTGCGGTTAGCAAACTTCTCAAGCCGTGTCGAGTAAATCTCTCAGGCATTTCACGTACATAGCATCACACCAAGCAATTAGATGACAAAAAAAATGTGTGGGTATATTTTTGAATCTTTCCAAAACCTTTGATATCGTGTCTGTACCCTTGATGATTGATAAGTTTGAGTCAATTGGCGTTAGAGGAATTGTTTTGGATATTTTTAAAAGTTACCTAAAGGAAAGATCTCAGAGAGTTATTGTGGATGGGCGAGAGTGAGTAGCAACGAGATATTGAACTACGGTGTGCCGCAAGCAGTGGCGTAACTATAGGTTGGCAGGGCTGGCAAAATGCCACGGGCCCCTGACCCAATGGGGTCCCGACCCAATGGGACATAGGTCCATCCATCCATCAGCCTTTCATCGTCCTCTGCTGGAAATAGGCTTCCCCAAAATGGGGGTTTTACCATAATCGCCACGCTTGGCAGGCGGGTTGGCGATCGCAGTGGATGTTTTTAGTACACAGGGAAACGCTGCTGCCCAATCCCCCGCTAATCCCTTGCAGCGGTAGTGTAAGCGACTGCTGATCATGAGATCTCGGGTTCGATCCCCGGGTCGGCCAGTGCTACTGAGATTTTTCGTAAAAAAATAATAAGAAAAACTCTTAGTAGCAGCCCGTAGTTTGGAAATGTGCCCGGTAGACGTCAATAGGCTCGCCCCCTATTACTACATAGCTGGCGAGTCGTGGGTGTATAATACACCTCTGCCTACCCCTTCGGGGAATACAGGCGTGATTCTATGTTTTTTATAATTAATTACTTACTTAAAAATATTTTGTAAATATATTATGTTATTTACAACGACATAAAATCAAATTATCTGAAATAAATCTAACAATATATTCGAATCCGAAAATCCCATTACAATCTAAACAATACGTAAACTTGAAGTCCCAGAGCCCAAGACATTAATTATCAGCTTGAAACTTAATTAAAAAGGAGGAAGAAACAGAGTTGACATAAATTCGTTTGATATCTTTGTAAATTTGGAGTCTGTTTAGAAAGTAAATAAAACGAACACAAGAAGTTTTACTGAAGGATTTCAAATATAACAAAATTACATTAAATGGTTATAATAGATACCTATTTGTAATAATAGGAAATTAAAAAATAAGTTTAGCTTATCGAAGAAAGTGATTGAAAGCATATTTCACCAAATAATGAATCATCGCTTTGTTAAAATTTAAAAAAGATGTATAACTAGCTAGGTTTAGCTTGTATACCACCGAAGTAATGTAACATAGTTCCAGTTGTCCGCCAATAAAGGCGGAGAGACGGCACACGGCGGGTTTATTTAGTGGGTGAGGGCCCCACAATACCCTGTTTGTTGCCCCGAACAACGGGGTGTGCGGTTAGGTACATTTTATTCCGCCTAAAAACAAAAAAAGAAAAGGTTTAGCTTGTATATCGCATTTCTGATATAATAGCAAAATAAAACGTGCTAGTTTTAAGTCTATTGAAGAGCTATCAGGCAAATATAGTTTCATTCGTTCACTAGTTTTGGCGTGATGTGCGAACAAACAAGCAGATGAACAAACAAAGGTTATATATAAAATATGTGTTTATTTTTTTCTCAAATATTAAGATATTTTAATATACGATATAGCTATGTTACAGAATTATAAATAATAGACTCATCCAAATACGTTCAGTAGTTTTTGCGTGATGAACAAATAAAAATTATATAAATATGTATTTGTTTTTATTTCAAATACCTTAAATATACCTACAGATAGCTATGTTACAGAATAATTCTGTAATAATTATTATGAATAATAATTCAACTTTGAAGCCTCCCGGACTTTTAAGGGACGATGACAAAAGACCTGATGGAAAGATGCTTATTCCGTGGAATATGGGAAAACCATTAGTGTGGAATGCTACCTGTGTAGATACATTGGCATCGTCTCATCTTCCATAATATTTTGGAAGTGCTGGTGGTGCTGCTGCATTTGCAGAATCCCCCTGGTCGGAGGTCCCCGTGGGATCCGAAGCAATCAAAATTTATAAGGATTTGGCGGGACGTCTTATGGAGTCGACACGTGACCAAAATGCTGGGCTACATCTCGGCCAAAGCCTCGCCATCCAGCGAGGTAACGCTGCCAGCATTTTAGGCACGTTGCTGGCTGTGGATTGTCTTTTGAATGAACATTAGTAATCGTTATTTATATTTTATGTTAATTTTAGGTTTATACATTGTGAAAATCTTAAATATCAACCAACATTTGTGGTTGATATTTAAGTTTCTAAATGAATATCCTCCTTATTGCCCTTCATTTCCACCTTCTACCCTTTTACTTGGAATTAATGATGGGCGGGTGATGCCTCTAGTATTGCTAGCGCCTATAGGCTTGTGGCTTGTGTATTGTAACCACTTACCATTTGGTTAGCCGTATGCTTGATTGCCACCCGAGTAGTACAAAAAATAAAGCTCCTATAACGGAAACATATTGATGAGTCTTAAAGTCTGAATACAGAAAATTCCACAGGTCAGGTTCATTTGTTGTAAGTTTATATTTCTTAGTAGTTTATGTTAAGCAAGATACACTAATAACACTTCTTCTAGCTTCCACCTTTCAAGTTGTAAATAATAAGCCACTTTAAAGTACACAAATTATTTTTAAATGTGGAAAAAAAGAATTTAGTACGAGCGGGATTTGAACTTGCGTCCCTTCCAATGCGGGGAAGTGCTCTAAGCCGCTAATCTACCGCACTGACCAACAGCCATACCCAATCTCCACATCACATTTGTCTTTACGACCCATACGTCACCTATCGGATGAATTCACATGCGTTAATCCAATATAGTAAGTTTAATGTTGCAATTAAATTTAATCGTGCGATTTTTTACGGGCGCTGGTTCGAGTCCCGCTCGCACTAAAGTTCTCTTTTTCCACATTCACAAGTTTGTACTTTAAAGTAGCTGAGCATGTCAAGTGCTAAAATACAGATCAAAATGTGTAAAATTTGCCTTTTTAAATAATTTCCAATTTTAGAACAAACTTAAGTAATATAAATGTTTGTATTTAGTTATCAAAAACAGGTACATCTATACCTCCGAATGACAAAATCCAAAGTGTTGCATAAAAGATATAGTGCGCCATAACATTTTTACAGTTTGTCCCGACTAAAGCGATGATAACAATAGGTCACTGTTGGTCAACGGCCCCGCTACTAAAATGGATGAGTTGGCTAAAACACAAAAACTAACACTCAGACATAAAACTTACCCCTAAAACAAACATCGCGCATATAAATTTCAACTGTAAACGTCAAACACAAAGTTGAAAATTGTGGCGGTCTCGTAGTGACTTGTGACCTTTGTTCACCTTGGATAGAGACAACATTAAGGGCACATGTTGCAAAGGTGAAAATGTTGAGATTGTTCTCGAGATAAGTGTGAAGATTGGGTATGGCTCTCAAGTGGTCACTGGCGTGTAATGAACAACGATAAATCGTGGATGGTAGCGCGATACTCGAGCTGAAAGCTCAGATTCGAAAAATGCTTTATCTCGAATATTATTTTGATTACAAAAAAGAAACATGGGAGACGTACACTCGTATAGCTCTATAGTAGATATTTTTATAAGTCTTTTGACATTTTTATATGTATATTGCATGCAAATACTTCCGACAAATGGTGCAGGCGTCACCCAAGACATTAAGAAGATAACACAGTAAGTTATCAAAATTCGTAGTCCCAAGTAATTGACAGCGATGGCTGAATTGGCAAAGCCAGCAAGCTACTGTCAATTTAAACATCTTTAATGTAGAGACACGGCATCTTTAATGTAGAGACACAGCTCAAACTATAAGTTTTATAATAGACTAGCCTTTGCCCGCGGCTGCACCGCGCGCTCTTTTACAGCTTTATAATAATATAAATAAGCTAAACAACTTTGAAGTTGTTTATCAGCAGCACAACCCACAGTATTGCCGCCAAAATTGGTCCAGCCATTTTTAAGGTTAGCAGAACAAGCGATATAAAAATTATTTTTGCTTCAAGTATTGTCTAACAATTGTATCTAATCGTACATTACGAAAAAAATAGTTATTTGGAAATTAAAAATTGACACTTCGAATGAGTTATAGCTCGATTTAAATTTGAACACAACAATATTAGACCTCTACAGGACATGCAATTGATATGTTTGCCAGACTATTCCTAACAATTCTACACATTTATTGTAATAAAAAGTCTTTATGTTCCTATAAACACCGTTTTACGACACCGCGACAGTTGTGACGTGCAGAATTACTTCATTGGTCCACATTTACGGCTCTAGAAATTGTTTGTAGCTTAGTTTGAAAAGCTTAGACTCCAATGAAAACGGATACTTTCAACTAACAGACATAGGTAGTTAATTGCTATTTTTGCAACAGTAAATCTAGTACTCTCAGAGTACTTATTACGAAATAAAAATTTACGCCATAAACGCCACACTAAAATGATCATCATGCAATTTAGTCCCACGGGCCTCGTGGTGCAGTCGGTAATGTAACCGACTTCCGTGTATGAGGTTCGATTCCCACTCAGGACAATTATTTGTGTGATGAACACAGATATTTGTACTGCGCCTGGGTGTTTTCTATCTATTATATATGTATAAATTTACAAAAAAAAAGTAATATATATATATATATATATATATATATATATATATATATATAATATCCTAATCTGGTACCCATAGCACAAGCGTTAAGCTTAGTTTGGGACCAGAGGACGTTATGTGAAATGTCCGTGAATATTTATTTATTTATTTTTTATTTAGTATGCTTATAGTCCAGAAACCGAAGCGGATATAGCCTACGTTTCATCCCGGAAAAAAATATGTTTTCTGTGGAATAGCTACCTATTTTTGCATTAAGATGTGCAGTAAGGTGATGTATTTACATTCTGAAATCTTTGAGGACGGTCGCACGAAAGTCTCTGATAGAATCTACTTACTTAATTATCATCATGCCATTTACCTTGCGGGGTACAGAAACAGGAACAGAGTCCCAAAAGGCTCTATTCTTGCATACATCTCTCGCTTCCTCAACATTTATAATTTTCTTCATACACGCTCGCAGGTTTCGGAGACTCCTGACTCCACCTTCTTTCAATACACGACTGATTTCGTTCCTGAGTCTAGGTAGGTGAATCTCGACGCTGTACCTACATCCTACCACTTTCGCAGTATTCTGAAGAGAAGAAAGAATCTGGGTATAAATTATTTTGATATTTTCAATTTGTTTATGATTTTTCTAGTCCCTGTATATTCGATATGTATCTAAGCATGCCATTAATACGAAATAGCAGAGAGTGGTATTGCAATTTAACTCAGTGACATTTTTTGGGGCAATCAATATAATCTGATTAAAACGCACGGTCGGCCGATGTCACAATTGGAAAATATCTTTTTCCATAGTAATACAATTAAAATGAATCCAAATTGGATTGAAAGCGTGATGGATGATTTTTATTTAGTTTTATGTTTGAATATTTGCAAATTCCAATATAGTTAATCTATTTTTCCCAGTTAAATTGTTTTTTCCAACTCAATGGGTTTTTTTTGAGAAAAACAAAATAATTGTGATGCGTGAATATTATATTTATAATACCTACATAGTTCCTGTATTTAAATATATGTTTCAATAATAATTAATAACTAGATAATTATATCCATCCAGCCATCCATCCATCAGCCTTTCATCGTCCACTGCTGGACATAGGCCTCCCCAAGAAAACGCCACAGTGAACGGTCCTGTGCCGCCTGCATCCAACGACTGCCTGCGACTTTGACCAGGTCATCGGTCCACCTGGTGGGAGTCCTATGCTGCGCCGTCCAATACGCGGTCGCCACTCGAGAACCTTTCTTCCCCAACGGTTGTCGGTTCGTCGAGCTATGTGGCCTGCCCATTGCCACTTCAGCATGCTGCATGCATTATAATATTTAGGGTAAAAATAACTATAGATAATATTTAGTTGTCTTTAAACAAAAATCTTTTTTTTTTAGATTTTATTGTCTGTTTGTCTATTTCTTTATTCGGGTATCACGCAACATCTTATTTATAAACACAGCATTTGAATAATACATAGTAGAAGATATTCTTTACAAATGTACCTACTAATCTGGAAAATTATAAGAATTACATAATGGTCTAATTGGAAATTATTACCATTAATTGTATTTTGTTTTCTTTTTGCATTTTATAGCCTATTTATTAAAGAAGTATGAAAGATTTTTTTTTAATTTTCTTTTAATGAAGTGCGGAGTGTGGGAAAACGTTGTAAGACTGTTTGGCGTTATGAATAAATAAACACTATTTGTAAAAAATAATGAGACAAGAGAGAGTCATTTAGAAAGCCCAGTACTCCTAAAATGATTAAACGTCTAATCCCTAAACACTAACCACTAACTGAACTAACCTTAAGTTTAGACAAAATGTTTTGTCTTAAGTACTCGTCTGTCTGTAAGTACTTTTTACATTAATCGAGATACGAGTAGTTATTGTAAGCTTGAATAAGTATTTATATCAACACTAGTCAATATACAGTCAAACCAGGAGTACTGTTGTATTACATGACAAATTATTGAGATATTTATTTAAATAACATGTAAACCCTGACACGGACTCCCTTGAATATAAACGTTTACATTTTTAACAGTTGCCTTAGACGAATTACATTTAGGAGTCGACCCTAAAGCGTTGAGGTGAAAATAATCACCGAATCAAAGCAAAATTTGTCAAAAACACCGCTCCCGTGCACTTCCGTCAATCCTGTCCAATTAATAACTTAATGCTGTCTCTTTCATACGTAAACAAATTTGTATTAAGCTGTCTTTGTCTCTTACCCTTGTTTGAGAAGCCCCGTCGAGATAGTATATTGCCACTTTGTCGTCGTCTCCCGTGGGCTCTTTATATACATAAGAGAAATTGCAATATTTTCTGCTACCGACAAAGGATATATTTCATATTTTAAAGTTATTATAGTCATAGCTGTCATAAAAGTCATAAGTGAAAGATGTTCGCTAAAAAACTATGTAAAATAAGTAGTACCTACCTAGACTTACAATCTATCATAGAAACAATTGAAGGAAATAGTTTATGAAACCGATATTGTGAAGGAGACGGTGAACGAAAAAACAGAAGGAAGTTATTGAAAACCTCTTGAAAAGCTCTGTTTATGCCTTCGACAGCCAGTGGTCAGTTCTCTATTTTCTACGACTATGACGACGGTCCTCGTGGCGTAGTCGGTAGTGTAATCGACTTCCGTGCACGAAGTCGTGGGTTCGATTCCCACTCAGGACAAGTATTTGTGTGATGAACACAGATATTTGTACTGCGTCTGGGTGTTTTCTATCTATTATATGTATGAATTTACAAAAAAAAAAAAAATTGTATTATATCCGTAATCTGGTACCCATAGCACAAGCGTTAAGCTTAGTTTGGGACCAGAAGACGTTGTGTGAAAATGTCTGTGAATATTTATTATTTATTTATTTATTTATTGGCACAGCCGACTACCAGGTTTTGGCATTACGTTCAAAACATATGAGATATGCACTCACCTTGATCAATACTAGGCAAATCCGGGAACTCCGTTGTCGACGGGACACAC
Organism: Leucoma salicis; assembly: GCA_948253155.1. Lineage (NCBI taxonomy): Eukaryota > Metazoa > Arthropoda > Insecta > Lepidoptera > Erebidae > Leucoma > Leucoma salicis. The sequence continues at coordinate 24,970,319 of OX411804.1, read as the reverse complement.
ACACCGACACGTACAAATGTTTCGCCAGCCTCACTATCTTACAAATGTTCATACACGTTTTGTTACGTATATAAATTATTCTTAAAAATACATAGATTATCCGTAACAGCAATGAAAGTAAGTTTTACAAGGTTTCATAGTTCTGCCGTGAACAGAACGTCCATACACCGACCGAAAAAGCGCGGGGCAGTGACTTTTTCCGAATTACCCTTCACCGATCTTAGAATACCCACATATTTATTGAAAATAATGATAAAACAAGCTCTAATTAGAAAATTTAATTGTACCTACCTATAGTTTCTAACATGCGTAATCGTTGCATGAAGTTACAGATTCAAGGTTACAGATTATTATTATGTTAATACAGAATGGGTATAAGACGCTATTGCTTTATGAACTTTCAAATATTGTTAACTACATTCTTAAATTGACAATCAAACGAACTTACCAAGTGAAGTTCGATAACAATTATGTGAACAGCTTCATTCGACGCGATTTATTGTTAACATGGTGTAATGTACGTCTCCAGCCTTCACCTTGCACGGATTTTTATAGGTAAGTATATTTTTTTATTTTTTATTGGTCACATTATTTTTCACCTACTTTGGATCTGCTCTATGTATTATGTAGTCTGTGCCTCCATTATTCCATTATTATTTGTCGCTGATTTTGAATCATTTTGTTTAGAGCTATTATTCACATTTTATTTTGTAGGGTAGGGTTACAAGTGGAGGAGGATATGGTTACGGCTTAACGTTCAACCGTAACGCTGTCCTCCTCCAGGCGAATCTCAACCACTGCGCCGGGGCGCAGGATCTTCTCCTGCAAACCATGGTGGAGCGGTTGATTGGTGTAGCCGTAGCTGCGGAGCCTTATTGCGTTCCTGACCGCCCTAATTGGGTGGGCAGCCCCGATGGCTCCGTGGCAATCATCAGCTCCACGACGCTTCGTTCCCCGCCCTTGTCGATCAGAGACAGGGGTACGGGATACGTCGCGGCCGACTGGGGGGGAGCTACGCTGTATGGCGTATACTTCTCCCCCAACCGGAGACTGGCTGATTTCGAGGTCTTGCTTAACATCCTAGAGACCTCAATACGGCGACTGGCGCCTAGCCTCGTCCTGGTCGCGGGGGACTTCAACGCCAAATCCACGGCGTGGGGGTCTCCTGCGACGAATGCTCGCGGGGTGGCGGTTGTTGAGTGGGCGGCGTTGACGGGCCTCTGTTTATTAAACAGAGGCTCCGTCAATACGTGCGTGCGACGACGGGGCGGGTCGATAGTGGACCTTTCGTTCGCTAGCCCCGACGTCGCAGCACGAGTGAGGAACTGGTGTGTCCTGAAGGAGGTTGAGACCTTGTCCGACCATTGGTATATCCGGATTGAGGTCTCCCGGTCCCTCCAGGGCCCCAAGTAGGGGTCACGCAGCGCGCAGAACTTCCGCGTTCCCGCGGTGGGCTGTGGGCAGGCTGGATAGGGACCTACTGGTGGAGGCAGCCATTGTACAATCGTGGCTGTCCTCACCAGCCCTGACTGAGGAGGTGGACGTCGAGGCTGGCCAATTTCGCGCTGCGATCACGCAGGTGTGCGACTCGGCCCATGCCCCGTGTGCGACGTCCTCCTCCGAGGAAAGGACACTACTGGTGGTCCCAGGAGCTGGCGGACATCCGTGCAGCGTGCATTCGTGCCCGGAGGTCCTACACCCGCAGCCGGCGACGCAACCGCGATGGGGAGCGGGAGGGCCAGCTGTACGAGGCATACCGAAATTCGCGGGCCGAGTTCAAGCTGGCCATCTGCCGCGCCAAAACTGAGAAAAGGCAGAAGATGCTGGACGGTCTCAATCGTGACCCCTGGGGTCACCCGTATCGTGCGGCGCTGAATAAGCTCCGCACCCAGGGCCCCCCTTCACAGAGACCCTTCAACCCGGCCTCCTCATCGAGGTGGTCGAGGATCTTTTCCCGCGATGGGTGGAGCACACACCCCCGGTCATGGCACCGCCAGGTAGGGAAAGGGCGACTGACTTCAGTGTACCACCCATCACTGCGTCGGAAATGGGGGTGGCTGTTGCGCGGATGCATTTCAAGAACACCGCCCCCGGTCTGGACGAGATACCCGCCCGGGTTCTGGCCCTGGCTCTGGACCACCTGGAGCCCCGCCTCAGGGGACTATTCGACGCGTGCCTGGCGTCCGGACGGTTTCCTGACTGCTGGAAGGAGGGGAGGCTGGTACTCCTGCCAAAGCCGGGACGAACGCTGGATTCGGTCGGGGCCTTCAGGCCCATCGTGCTGCTGGATGAGGCGGGTAAGATGCTGAAGGGAATCCTCGCTGCCCACATTGACCAGCACCTGCGCGACGTCAGGCCTGACTTGTCGGACGCCCAGTTCGGTTTTCGAGGTGGTCGTTCGACAGTCGGCGCGATCATGCGCCTGAGGGCCGCGGCCACGACGGTCGTCACCGGCGGGGAAATGCTGTTGGCGGTGTCGCTTGACATCGCCAATGCATTTAATAGTCTGCCATTCGGCTGCATCGGGGAGGCGCTCCGGTATCACAGGGTGCCTGTATACCTGAGGCGGCTGGTGGCGGACTATCTAGAGGGCCGCAGCGTCGTGTATGAGAGCCGCATAGGGGACGTTGTGAGGAGACCCATGTCGTGCGGTGTCCCACAGGGTTCAGTCCTGGGGCTGCTCCTGTGGGACATCGGTTACGACTGGGTGTTGCGCTGTCGGCTCCCCACCGGGCTGGCGATCATCTGCTATGCGGATGACACGCTGGTCATGGCCCGGGGTGGAAACTTCGAGGAAGCGGCGTTCCTGGCCACCTTAGGGACCTGGGAGGTGGTCAGGAGGATCCGGGCGCTGGGGCTTAGGGTGGCCCTGGACAAGTCGGAGGCCCTACTTTTCCATGGGCCCCGACGTCGGCCACCTGCTGGCGCCTCGATCACAGTGGACGGGGTCCAGATTGGGGTGCATAACTTTTTGATATGAATTTATTAACACATTTTAGATTTAAAATGAATCTTTTGTCACCGTTCGGCTTTTCCACTAAAAACGCAGATGATAAGAATTCATCTGGCTCGGGACTGCATCGATATATTGCTTTGTTATTTAACAAATTTATAATACATTTTTCATATACATTTTGTTCTTGTTTTGATTTAGCATACACACTAGGTCTATTAGTTCGATATGGAGTAGATCTAAAAGGAATAATATAACCCTGTATCCAAGATAAAATAGTATTGTTATTAGTAATTTTTACCCAATTGTTAAGGTAATACTGGATTCTGCCAGCAAAATATACCTGGGAATTAACTATCTCCATTGTGGAGCCAGTGGTCTCTATGGCGGCTGCCGCAATATTCGGTCGGTGGGTCGACAAATGTTGTTGCTCATCGACTGGCGTTGCGCGTAGTTGGATGTTCGACAGCTGTCGTTCGGCTTGTTGTCCGTCTTGCGATGTTGAGGCACGTAGTTTAAACGAGCCTTGTTATGATTACCACTTGTAGAAGGTACATTTGGACGTGGAAATTTTGTCTTTTGAGCGTTTTTTAAGGCATCTCCAAACTGTTGAATAGTCTTAGAGGCTTTCAATTTTTCTGATATATTATCTCCAAACAGCAGCTTATCTCTGTTGGATTCAATGAGAGCATCTCTTAACTTTACATTAGTCGAAGATATGACGAAACCTCTACGAGTTCTTGCTGTCGCAAAATGGCTGTCACAAAGGATGCGACAAGCGTCGCTGAGGGGTTTTAGAATCTTTTGTTTTGAAGTTTCGTTAGCAATTACTAACTTCGTAACTTTAGCCAAGGCAGACAGAGCGATGCCAAGCTGTCTTTGCTTATGTAGAAGCGATGCGTCTCGTTTTACTAAGGTTTCAGGTAAGGCCGCCTTAACTTCCGGGTTGAGAGCAGGGGTCAGCAAAAGATCACAGTTACTAGGAACTAAATAATCTTTTAACAGACTCTCTCTAACGTCCTTTGCTAAGCCTTTTGCGAGAATGTCTTGCCATCGGCGCGCAATGTCTTTGTGTATAGATGGTCCAAGAGGGGTTTCGGATTTTGGGTCGTCACCAAGTAACTGCAAGATGTCGTCGTCCAGTTCTATCTCTTCTGTAGCTATGTCTCCTTCCGCCGACGTACCCGGTTGTGGCGGCAGCATAGGCTGCGGAGGAGTAGGGCATGGCGAAGCCGGATGCGGTGAAACAGGCCGCTGTGACACAGGCAGTGGTGATACAGGCTGTGTTGATGCAAGCCACGGTGAGTGCCGATGTGGAGAAGGCAGGCGTGATGATATCGGATAAATGGAACTGTCATCATACACGATCGTGTCCAGTACTGGCGATTCCAAATATACGGACTCGATGTGAGTACGCCCTGGTGGCTCCAGCGGCACGTCTGTGAAAACATAGTTCTTGTTAGAACATATCTAATATGTGACAGTATCAGCCCAAGTATGGCAGTACGCATCACTTTATTTTTATTTATGACAGAGGTAACCCAGGTGTGGTATCCTCGCATCTCTTAGCAAATATTGATCAGTTATTATGACAGTAACAGCCCGATTATGGCAGTACGCATCACTTAAATTGTGATAGAGGTAACCCCACCTGGGTTACCTCTGTCACAATTTTTATCCTCGCATCACTTAACATGAAATATTGAGCAACTTTTATGACAGTAACAGCCCCCAGTACGCATTATTTACGGACTGAAATCAAAAGAAACCATTTGGTTTTTTGAACTTACTGTTAAAACTGTCAGGCGGTGAATTCTCACTGTTGTTGGTTAGTGCTAGTTGATCCTCGAGCTTCTTGATTTTTCGACGAATTTCGTCTTGAGATCTTTATTTCCTTTTCTTACCCATTTTAACGAGATATAAATTTACTATGCTTAGGAGACGTGCGAAGGTTTGAGCACGGAAACGCGGAATGTTTCAAAATCAGCGACAAATAATAATAGAATAATGGAGGCACAGACTACATAATACATAAAGCAGATCCAATGTAGGTGAAAAATAATGTGACCAATAAAAAAAAAATATATACTTACCTCTAAAAATCCGTGCAAGGTGAAGAGCTTTTTCGTAAAAAGAATAATTCTCAGTAGCCAACTGGAGCTTGGGAATGTGCCCAGCAGACGGCAATAGGCTCGCCCCTCTATTACGTGGGACTTAAAACATAGCTGGCAAAAATGTCTTAACGCACACCCCACTGCCCGGGGAGACAACGGGGTAGTGTGGGGCTCTCACCCACTAAAAACCCACCGTGCGCCCTCACCGTGCGGCCATAGGGCCCTTCTGTGGCGTCCACAGAGGGTCATAGCGGTCAGGGCATTACGCGGGTACCGCACGGTCTCGACCGATGCAGCCTGCGCGTTGGCTGGAACCCCCCCGTGGGATCTGGAGGCGGAGGTGCTCACCGACGTCTATCGGCGGGCGTCGACGGCGCCATTTCATCGTGGCAGGAAGATCCCCGCCGCGCCACCGTCCTAAAGTGGAAGTCTCGGCTGGAGACGCCCCGGGCTGGTCTCTGGACCGTGGGGGTGCTCCAGCTGATCTTGGAAGAACGGGCAGGGCGGCAACACGGGGTCCTCACCTTCCGGTTGGTGCATGGTTTTGTCGGTCACAGTCGCCTTGTAGGTATATCTATTGTATGTCATTATTATTATAGGTAAATATATAATAAAAGTGTGTTAAAAAATAACATGTAGGTACATAAGAAATGCAATAACGAGTAACGATATCTGGGCAAAAAATATAATGATTGATCCCTGAAGAAAATTCTAGCAATTTCCATGTAAAAAGCTTTTCATTTTTGTTTTTAATACATTAATTCTCTCGTGCGAATTCTTGCTCCAGAAATGCGTGGGTTGATTAACACGTCTTGTAAACATACACGAAAGTCAAATGAGGTCAAATTACGTTGGTATAAATTTTGTGTGTTGTATTTCGTTCTCTTTTTAACTAATTTAGAAGTAACTTTGTTTTTAAATTATAATTAAAAAATTACCCGCGTGGGATTGTGGCTAAGATGCTGCCAGCCTTTTTTTTTTTTTTTTAGTTTAGGCGGGAAAAAATGTTCCTAACCTCACACCCCGTCGCTCGGGGCAACGAACAGGGTAGTGTGGGGCCTTCACCCACTAAAGAAACCCGCCGTGTACCGTCTCTCCGCCTTTATTGGCGGGCCACTGGAAGTATGTTACATTCCTTCGGTGGTAAGATGCTGCCAGCCCAGGACTTATTTTATTAATAACTAGCTGATACCCGCGACTTCGTCAGCGTTAAAGTTTTACTTTCTAAATACGACCCCTATTTTACCCGCGATTTTATAAAACCATTGAAATGTATGTGTATTCCATCATCTTTTTTTTAAATGTGTGTTTTGTTCCAACTTAAGAGATATATATACTTTATATCTCAATTTATAATTGCAATGTTTATTCATGAAAAAATACATATGTAAAAGTAACATAGCATCACGCCTGTATTCCCCGAAGGGGTAGGCAGAGGTGTATTACACACCCACGACTCGCCAGCTATGTTTAAGTCCCACGTAAAGGGGGCGAGCCTATTGACGTCTACCGTCATAGGCTAATACATATATATATATATGGTGGTACGAAGTTCGCCGGGTCAGCTAGTATCAAATATAAAATGAAATTTAACATTCTTAATTCAAAAAGGTCAAATATGTGTGTTTCTATCTCCCAATTAGAAACCTACCAAACCACCCCCATATTTCTTTCTTATTATTTTACCTGACCACTTCCTCATCTCCTTTACATCATTATTCCTCTTCATGTCCTATAGCTTTTCTTGGGGTGGATTACTCGCGAAGGTTGCTTTTGGTCTATAGGCTACCACGCCAACCACTCATGGGGTGGCAAACTTACCGTCTTACTCACCATCAAGCCGTACAGCCTAGTATAATTATATGTTATAAACATTGATGTATAAACAAAAACATAGCAACACGCCTGTATTCCCCAAAGGGGTAGGCAGAGGTGTATTACACACCCACGATTCACCAGCTATGTTTAAGTCCCATGTAATAGGGGGCGAGCCTATTGACGTCTACCAGGCACATTTACAAACTCCGGGCGGCTACTGAGATTTTTTCTATTTACGATAAAGCTTAATAACACTGCCCGACCCGGGAATCGAACCCGAGACCTCATGATCAGCAGTCACTTACACTACTATTATAAAAACTACTGCACCGATTTCGATAAAATTTAAATGGGACCATTTCGGATAAACTCCTTTCAAACAAAAAAATAATTTTGCAAATCCCCGAACATACATAAAAATAAATATATAAGCATCCGAATTGATAACCTCCTCCTTTTTTTGAAGTCGGTTAATATATCTACGGAATAAAAAGATCCTAATAAGATAAAAACACAAAAAGAATAAAGTTAGTTTACTTACTTAATTGAATTTTTTTTTTACTTTACAACGTTTAACTTGACAACTATATTATATAAAGAAAAGAAGGAGAAACAAACAAAAACACTAAACAAACTAATTATATTATTATCTAATACCTACTTTAAACTTATCTAAAAACTACGTACACTATGTATTTTTAAATTCTAGAACGCGCTTATTCCGAGAAGAGTCAATAAGAACCACGGCTGTTCGCATTAAGAGTGACAATAATATTGTAATCTTTGGTGACAATGTGAGTGAAGTCCGCGTGTTTTTTTGTTTTTGTGTGTGAAGTTTGTTGTTAGCCTCAGATGGCTATGGAAACCTTACCCGGATAATTTGTGAGCGCAGAGGGCTCTCAAACCAACATTTAGGCAACGCTACCCGAGGGCACCCCCTGTGGGGTAAGGACCTCGGCTCGGGCTGTTGCTGGCAAAGTGGGATTTCCCACGTTTATGATTCGAAGTAGGTGCGTGAGCGCCCTCGCCTTTTTATAGAACAAAAATCAACCGTATAGTCGTACCCATACTGGCGCGGCGAGATTTGGAAGTTTTATTTCATCTATATCTTGTGTGTTTATAAATCGATATCTATATATTTTTTTTTTTAAATATATATTAAAGTGTACTTTTTGAATATGGGAGTTTGACAAAGATATATCTATGTGAAATACAATATATTTATGTATTTAATAATACACTTTGAAGAAATGCCTAACGATTAAACACGCTATTGTGGCTAATTTATAAAAGATAGATATATACTATTAAGGATTTTTTTGTAGATCTTTTAAAGACCATTATCTTTGTAATACATACTTTTGGAATATGATCAACGTATGCGAGGATAAGAGCTCGAAAGCGCATTTTCATCCGACTTGCTTCAAATTTATCGTTACTGCTCAGCTCCTATGTGTCTTAGCGTTATGTTATATAGCCTATAACCTGTCCAGAAGTATAGACTACAATCGTACTAAGTTTGGTTAAAATCCCTTCAGTAGTTAGTCCGTGGAGACCAAGCTGGTCTACCTCTACCCCACACGGGCATATATGATCGCAGTTTCTTTACCTGTTTATAGTATTTTTTTTAATGTAAATTTCATTAAAATTAAATATTAAGTTTTGTAGAAATAAAATGGACAAACAACTTGGAAAAAAAAAAAAAATTAAAAATGTTAAACCTCATAGCTTTTTTAATAGGAGATATATACTTACTCATCCAGATTCAGCAGTAAGGAAGGCCACATTTTGAAGTATGAGTATTCATTCACATTTTGAAGTATGAGGATTAGTTATTTCCTGGGTAAGGTGCATTCTCATATCTAACATCGGGATTCGATTGGGTATGGCCCTTAGTCAGTGCGATAGATTAGTGCCTTCGAAGCCCGCTCACACTAAAGTTCCCTTTTTACACATTTACAAATAATTGGTACTTTAAAGTAGCTGAGCATATCAAGTGCTAGTAAAATACAGATCAAAATATTTTGAAGAAAGCTAAATTGTTATTCATGTGCCTACAAAATAGTCCTTCTTGACCAAACTAACCTAACCATATATATATATAGTAGTTTTTTGTAGTTCCTAACAAAGTTCTCATCTAAATTATGTAATTGTAGTTCGAATAGTTGGAAGTCGGTCGACGTTAATCCAATGATAAATACTGAAGGAGAGGCCATTAGACTTGCTGATTTATTTTCCGTGACCAAGCCTTTAAGTTTCGACCAACGTCACAGTCACACTTTTGGCTTTACTTAGCTTATGTATTGTGCTTTTGTACTTGAGATTAATTTGGAGTTCATATTGTGAGACAGTAGTTTGTTTTATTGTTTTTTATTTAAATTTTCCTTTATTTATTTTTGTGCATTTTAAATATAACGGAAATATAATTTTAGAGATTTATTAGGAATTAAGGATACCTCTAGTACACATCCTTAATGAATCGCAACATTGGGTACTACATGTAATATGTATACTGATATTTTGAGAGAGGGACCAGCCGGTCCTTTTATGATGAAATCACCAAGGCCTGCATTTTTTTGCTCTTATTGTGGTTAAAAGGTACAAAAAATACAAACACACTGCATTATAAAATAACATTTATTTCGTCAATATAGAAGCTAAATCGATTACATTATTACATACATCCATTTACTCGCATTCGAACAATTACGTCACTTATGATTAACATATAAACATGTCGTTAAACTTACATACAAAATCACATTCATCTGGCACTCTAGTCATATATTATGACGTCATAATCGTTTTTTTTTTCTTTTCTTACACCACATTCGTCTCGTAAATATACTATAGTATATATAAGAAAATTAAATAATTTGTAGGAAAAGTAGGTACAATTAAAATCAAAATTCATTAATGTTTTTTTTTGTAATACGCCTATCATGGTTTACTAATTTTTCCTTAATCTATTATTTAGTAACCTAGCGACATCTAGTACATTAATCGTATTTTGAACTTAAAATTTTAGGTTTATATAGTCTCGATTAAGAAATATTTTAAATGTGTTTTCAATGTAGGTACTTATGTACAGATTAAAACATCAATTATCCTTTTCTTAATTAAACATCAATTACAAAAATTATTTTTCACAACAGCGATTTCACAATAAGATAAGTATTATTTTACATTTTATGAATTTGAAAGCGCAAACTAGAAATAATACAATTAAAATGTCTAATGCATTATAATGCCTAAGTGTTGAAACACCCTGTATAATTCCATAGAACGATTAAAGTTTACACAATAATGAAGATAGTATATATAAACACTTACAAATATTAAAATATTTGTTTCACAGGGGTCTTAGTAAAATTGCATTAATTAAAATATAAATTGCGTCAATCTGCTAAAACACCGATAATTAGTTAGTTTTTATAACTATAAATTATATACGTTTTCTGATATAAAATTATGTTTCCATACGTAATTATTATTCCTTTAAAAATTATCATTGTCAAACACAACACACTGACTTACTAATAAGCGGTAAATAACCTCTGTATAGTTATTCAGTGTTTTATCTTTGTCACTAATATGACAGTTTGACGTTGAAAGAACGGAACAAAACACTGAATAACTATTCGGAGCTCAAACAATGTTTATTAGTAAGGGGGTCAATGTGTAATCATCGAAAATAAATCCTGGTACCATTCTCATAACAAAGAAAATACTAAAATTAGTTTCAAATAACATAACATATTTGACAACATAACTTAGGCTTGAGCAACAGTCGTTGAAAAGATTAATGATAAGTGTAGTATGAGTTAAAGTTTATATTATAAGTAAGTATTGATTAAAAATTGATCACCGTTTCTATAATAGTGTTGTATAATTTACTCTAAGAATTTTATATCGACTTGTACGATAAAAGCCTTCGCTTTCTTTCAATACAAAAAATATTTTAAATGCTATTATTTACAACATATTCCACCAAGATTGTTCATTCCGTAATCTAGACATACAATTGAATATAGTATATATTTAGAATACTTTAATAATTGGGGTATAATAGACATATAATATCTGAGTTACATGATTGCCTGTTATAAGATTGGCTTTGAGGAATTTGTACATAAAAAAGAAAGCAAATATCCGTAAGTATTGTACTGAGACTAACTAAAAAATATAGACGGAGCATTATGAGCAATCCAGTGAAGTCATATAAAACCGTACCAAACTCGTGATTACAAGCGCTCACGCACACAAATACAAACAAAACCATGCCAAAACGAAGTGTCAAAAACCACGAGAGAGAGTTACCACAGTATGATTTTAAATTATCCCAAATGACTCGACGATTTTGTACGTACGTTACGTATTCATACGCGTCAGCGCCATAATATCCCTTTATGATTTTCTGTAAACTTATTTTATACTTTTAAAGTACAAATAATTTGTGAATGAGCAAAAGAGATTTTTAGTTCGAGCGGGAAACGAACCCGCGTCCCTTCTAATCCGGAGAAGTGCTCTAAGCCACTGAGCTACCATACCGACCTTTGTGTCATCCTAATCTCCTCATCACATTTGTCTTTACGACCAACGCCATCTATCGGAATGCATTTAGATGCATTAATCCAATATAGTAAGTTTAATTTTGCAATTAAAATTCATACTATTTGATGGCGCGATTTCTTAAACATTTTTAATCTATATTGTTTAGCATTTGATATGCTGCATGGAAAAATAAAAATAAAAATCTCTTTTTCATCATTCACAAATAATTTGTACTTTAAAAGTAGCTGAGCATGTCAAATACTAAAAAATATAGATCAAAAATTATTATTAATTTATACTTTTACATAAAAATTTACACAAATTATAGAGATAATTGTTTTTCGGTGTCAATACTTTCACGCACACATCTTTCAAAAGGTGGCTTCACTTTTTAGTTGACAATTAGTTAGTCTGAGGTATTGCAATAAGAATTTATTTACATTAAAATTTCACATCAATATACACAATTGAAATTAAGTCCATAACGTTGAAAAAATAAAGATGTTGCAAAATAAAACACTAAATTACAATTGAGTGCAAATTCGTTGAAGGCAATCTCTGGCAAATCAATGTACTAACTACTGTTTTGGTGTTTGTTCCTTTTCCTACCTTGATGGACTAATAGTCCTCCAAAATGCCTTAACTAAACTTATTTCACATAGTCTTAGATTTTAGTGTTTTAATTAGGTATGCGTTTAATATTAATACATTAGAGACTTATAAATAACAAAATAATAACGACGTATATAAATAGGTCAGACTTTCGTAATGATAATTAAAAAAGTACAAGCGACAAGGAGCTGATCATGTTTATTCGTTATTATAAAGAACTATGTTTTTGAGATTCTTGAATTGTTAAAGTATAACATACAAATATTTTCAACGTTACTACACAATGAATTATCAAAATAAAACAAACAAAAAAAATATCCCAATATTACTGCAATAAAATATACAACAAACTAGTATCTATCTATACTATTATAAAGCTGTAATAGAGCTGCATGTACATTTAAAATACTTGAGAACAATTTGATGTATTAGGCTATTTAGGGATTTAGGCAGACTTTAAAATCGGTATACATTTTATCCCGCTACTACGAGCGGAAACCTGAGATGTAACCTCTTTCGTCGCAGCCAAAAGCTTGTTTTAAATATAGATATAATACAATTAGTGTGTGATGTTAATTCTTATTAGAGTGCTCTAGTGTTTAAATGTACTTAGACCTGGAATTTACCTTTTGAATTAGGTAATAATCATCAAAACATATCGAATTTTATTTATCAAAATCTCGAAATCAAATCATCGAAATTAATTATTATTTATAAGATATCCTTACAAGTTTAATAAATGATTTCCTATTATTGCGAGAGGCATTTGAGCCGTAGTCGATGACGCTGCCCCAAGGCGGCTCGGTAGACTTCACAAGCCGTCGAGAAAATCTCTCAAGTCTGCAGGTTTTCTGTTATTCTTTACGGAGTAGTAATCATTTATAAACAAATACACACATATCCAAGATCTCGATTTGGGAATGGGGATCGATCGAGGTAAACGAAACCACCGGTGGTTTATTATACATAATAAGGTAACATAAGAATTTATTTTTAAAATTCAATTTTAAGATTATTTTTAGTCACGCTATTTTTAAAATATTACTGTATTTTATTTTACAGTATACATATAAAACACACTATATCGTACTCTTATAAGTACATCGCACATCCTAATTAAAATTCACAGCATTAAAGATTGTTCTCGTGCTTTTTCATACATTTATACCCAATAACAGCATCAGCTTTTTCTAATTTAAAATTAAATTCCTTTTGCATCATCATTTTTTTTATATGTACATACTTATGAATTATTTGTTTCTAGACGTTATGATACTATAATCTATACTAATAAAAAGAGCCGGTTGTTTTCTTTCGCCTATACTGCAAAAATTACTGAACTGATCGGAATAATACTTATGCCATAAGATGCAGCGTGTTTCGGAGAATGTTTTAGTATATGATATGTTGGTGATTATATATCCGGAAGCTATATTTTTGATGTGAAACATCTAATGCAGAGGGAGGGTAAAACCAGCTGTTAGCGTGGCAACGCTCATACCTAATAATAGTAGTCCTATTCGAAATTGATTTTTCATCGACAATACAATAAACGCGAGCGAAGCCGCGGGAAATATACTTAATTTATAACTGGTTTCTAATTGTTTTGATGGTGCAGAAACAACATATTTTGAAAAAAAAAAACCAACCCTTTTTCTGTCCCACTATTGGGCACGGATCTCCTGTCATGGTGAGAGAGATTAGTCCATAGTCCACGCTGGCCCAATGCGGGTTGGCGAATGGCAATTATAATATTAGTTAGATTAAATAATCTGCTGGTTTAGGGTAAATGTGTTTACAGGTTAGTAGGTATTTTAATATTATATTATATACAATGGGGTGTCTTTTCCAACAGGTCTTATATTACAAAGAGTGTTTAAGTGGACGGACACAAATAATTAATAATAAGCCATTTCAACGTGGAACAGAATAAAGTTATTGTCAATATGTTTAGATGAAATAAGCTATTATACGAGCACATCAACATTTTAAAGTATTTGAGAATGAAAAATAAGTTATTTTGGAAAGACACTCCTCAATTATAAATATTTAGTGTTAATAAAACCAAAATACTAAATACATAACTAAATAATCTTGGATTAAATCCGAGGTATCGCCGTGGCTACTATTATAATTTGTTCCGATCATAGACGTATGTTATACGTCGATAGTTCCGTTGTTTATGGTTGTAGCGCTGATGAGTATTTTAAAAACAATAATGTAGGATTATTCAACATTTCTTATAATTTATAATCATACAAATTGATCTCCTTTGTTTAATATATACAAAATATCATTAAGCATTGGAATTCTTCCTACGATTATCTATTATAGTCGTTTTAGCGCTTCAAACTTCCGAATCTCATTATTCTGTGTAAATTAATATTATCAATTTAACATTAATTTATATTTGGAACATAACTTAAGTACCTAGTTTAATTTTCTTAACTACATTACATTTTAAATTACGACTTAAAATATTATTACGATATCGATCTTTGATTGTGCTATAATTCTAGCAGTACTTATTTAAAAAATGATAATAGAAGTCATACTAAATTAAATTATGGAGATCTATTTTTTTGGCAGGCACTTTGGTATTCAAGAAAAAGAAAAGAAGTATAGTGCCAAGAATTTTCAGAAATTGACATGTACAGAGAAGGCTAGGTTAATTATATGTTAGTAAGTTATTTTTCTAGATATAAGTGCTAAGAGCTTGTCTGAAGTCATGAAGAGCAGCTAATAGCTGAGGTGCCGTAGGCCGAGCTTGAGGCGATAGAGTCCAACACCATGACATCAAACCATACCTAGAAAGACAACAGAAATGAAGTGGAGATTGGAAGGCCTCCGGATATGCAAAGACGCGCGTTTGGATTCTGATTGCTGATATATGTTTTTTATTTTAATAATTTTTTTCTATTAACTCATACCTATCAAAATACATACGGAGGAAAATACAGAAGTACGAGATCATTAAGATGATTTTAAATGAAATACCTACATTTTCTGCCATCTAAAACTGATCTGATTAAAAATATACAAAATTAAAACAGAATCACATTTTTTTATTGCGTGTGGCAGAGGAGCCACGACCCATTTGGTGGTAAATGGTTACCGTCGCTCATGAACTCCACTATACCGGGAGTATTGTCAAGCCGCTGCTCATCATTTCATTTAACAGGTATGAAATGAAAGAAAAAACGGCTACAACGAAAACACATCGATGTGCTTCATGGCCAGTCACACGGGAGATGGTGGTATCAACCCGCTCGGGCTCGACATCAAGTGAGCACTCCCACTTGGTACCCAGCCCTACCACCAGTAATAATGCAATAAAAGTCATTATTTAAAATTATCTTATTCTCTTTTATATGTCACCATCTTTTTAGTAGCTTCTATTTCGATACTCATAACTTTTACACGATTCTTTACTCAGTGTTATTAAAAAGGAATTTTAGCTTCTCTCGTTTGACACAAAATATCCATTGATGGCATTGGATTAGAATGTGCGAATATTCTCTCTTTTTATGAGTAAATTGAAGATAAATATATGAAATCGATATATTTTTTTAATGAAAATAAGTCGTCTGTGTTTTAACGACCACATTATTGACAAATTAAAAAAGATATATAATTAGTATACGGTCTACTTAGTAACTCACAATTCATCAGGACAGTTATGCGGCTGCGCAGGTCTATATCCACCACTCAAGAACGCGCCCACATCGGCGGCATCCAACTCCACTAAGGGTGATGCTCCAAGTGTCGCTAACTCCCACAGTGTCATACCCAATGACCACTATTAAAAATAAGCTGTCGTTCTATAATCTAGATAATAAGTGCTACGTGATAGTATACTTTTGTTCTACTTTTCTAATAAAATTGTTTTCATTTCTACAAAAAACTACTTAAGACGAATTCGATCAAACTGGAATATATACAAGAATAACTAGAATTATCTATTCTACGATTTTATTTTCTAGATAATCAACAGTCGTTTTTCCACGCAATCTGACGTATATATAGTTGGAATAGCTATTCGCGAATAGCGAATACCCGGCAAAAAGAAGTTGTTCTACAAACGGGACGGTGTATAGCTTAACCCATCTCAACTCTTATTTGTCGTATAATAGCGTGGGAAAGTAGCTGTCACTATATAGTTTAAAAGTTTCGAATTAAAATGACAGCACAAAAATGATGACGCAATTTTTTATTCTTGGATTAACTCCTTATTCGATGCTTATCGGTGGTATAGTGACTATTCCCGAATAGGCTCGCTATTCTTTGAATTGTTGTTGGTAAAACGTAAAATTGATTTATTCTCGAGTAAGTAGCGATTTATTCTAGGAATAAAATTTATTCTTGTTTGGTCGAATTCGCCCTTTTTTTTTTGGTAAGGCGGGAAATAATGTTCCTAACCGCACGCCCCCTCGTTCGGGGCAACAACCAGGGGTAGTGTAGGGCCTGCACCCACTAAAGAAACCCGCCGTGTGCCGTCTCTCCGCCTTTATTGGCGGGCCACTGGAACTATGTTACATTCCTTCGGTGGTCCGCCGGCGGCTTACCCTTTCGGGTACCCTCTACTGAGCGACGCATCCACAGAGGAGCGTCGCACCTTCGCGGGAGGCCTTGCGGGTGGCGGACGTTCCCCGGTCCATCCACCCGCAGCCTCAGCTAGGGCGGCATGAGGCGCAAGTACCTGCGCCTGCGGCGCCCCGGTCGCTGGCGGCGGTTCGGGTCAGCGGAAGAATCCTCCTCCCTAGCCCTCTCCGCTGCTTCCTTCCGCGAGATAATCTCCTCGCAGAAGGCAGCGACCGCGGCCCAATTCCTGTCACTGCCAAGCATCGCTCTGACGAGTACGCGGCCCAAGCCGGGCACGACTCGAGCGTGTGCCGCGCCGTGTCCTCGTCACAGTTGCAGTGGTGACAGCCCGGAGTCGCTTCCCTCCTTGCGACTATGTGCAGATATCTGCCGAAGCAACCGTGCCCCAACAACACCTACACCAGTCGGAAGGTAAGGACTCCATGCCGTCGCCCCGCCCACTCTTCCAGCACCGGATGGAGCTTCCCTACGGTCCAAAGACCGGCCCGGGGCGCCTCCAACCGCGCCCTCCATCTGGCCATGGCAGCTCGGTGGGCGTCGCCCTGTCACCTGGTCACCTCCCTGGTTAGGGGACGTCCGCCCCCTCCCGCTCTCGCGACGCCTGCCGATACACCTCAGCGAGCACCTCCGCCTCCAGGTCCCACGGGGGGATTCCGGCCAGCGCGCAGGCTGCCTCCGTCGACACCGTGCGGTATCCACGTATGACCCTGGACGCAACGACTCTCTGTGGCCTCCAAAGAAGAGCCGTGTTCAGTGCGTCCAGGGACCCCGCCCACACGGGTGCGCCATACAGCACCATTGACCGGACCACCCCCGCGTAAAGCCGTCGGCACGCACTGTTGGGTCCGCCCATATTCGGCATGAGCCGTGCAAGGGCGGACGACGCACCAACGAGCCGACGAGCCTCGGGGACAGTTGACGGAAGTGCTCGCGAAAGCGCCAACGCCCGTCCAGCACTAGGCCCAGATACTTAATCTGGGCCTGCACCTCAATTTGGACCCCGTCTACAGTGATCGAGGCGCCAGCAGGTGGCCGACGTCAGGGCCCGTGGAAAAGCAGGGCCTCCGACTTGTCCAGGGCCACCCTAAGCCCCAGCACCCCGATCCTCCTGACCACCTCCGAGGTCCCTAAGGTGGCCAGGAACGCCGCTTCCTCGAAGTTTCCACCCCGGACAACGACCAGCGTGTCATCCGCATAGCAGATGACCGCCAGCCCGGGGGGGAGCCGACAGCGTAGAACCCAGTCGTAACCGATGTCCCACAGGAGTGGCCCTTGAACCGAACCCTGTGGGACACCGCACGACATGGGTCTCCTCACAACGTCCCCTATGCGGCTCTCATAGAGAACGCTGCGGCCCTCAAGATAGTCTGCCACTAGCCGCCTCAGGTATGCAGGCACCCCGTGATACCGGAGTGCCTCCCCGATGCAGCTGAATGGCAGACTGTTGAATGCGTTAGCGATGTCAAGCGACACCGTCAACAGCACTCCACCGCCGGCGACGACCGCCGCGGCCGCGGCCCTCAGGCGTATAATCGCGCCGACCGTCGAACGACCAGCTCGAAAACCAAACTGGGCGTCCGACAAGTCGGGTCCGACGTCGCGCAGGTGCTGGACAATGCGGGCAGCGAGGATTCTCTCTTACAGCTTACCCGCCTCGTCCAGCAGCACGACGTGCCTGAAGGCCCCGACCGAATCCGGCGTTCGCCCCGGCTTCGGCAGCAGTACCAGCCTCTCCCCCTTCCAGCAGTCAGGAAACCGTCCGAACGCCAGGCACGCGTCGAGCAGTCCCCTGAGGCGGGGCTCCAGATGGTCCAGAGCCAGGGCTAGTACCCGTGCGGGTATCCCATCCGGGCCGGGGGCAGTGTTCTTGGAACGAATCCGCGAAACAGCCGCCCCCATTTCCGACGCAGTGACGGGCGGTACACTGAGGTCGGCCTCCCGGTCGCTACCTGGCTGTGCCATGACCGGGCGCGTGTGTTCCACCCGTCGTGGGAATAGGCCCTCGACCACCTCGGTGAGGAAGCTGGGCTGAAGGGTCTCTGTTAGGGGGGGGGGGGGGGGCTGAGTGCGGAGGTTCAGCGCCGCACGATACGGGCAACCCCAGGGGTCACGGTTGAGACCGTCCAGCATCTCCTGCCTTTTCTCCGTTTTGGCGTTTTGGCGCGGCAGATGGCCAACTTGTACGCGGCCCGCGAAGTGCGGTACGCCTCATACAGCTGGGCCTCCCGCTCCTCATCGTGGTTGCGCCGCCGACTGCGGTTGTAGGACCTCCGGGCACGAATACACGCCGCACGAAGGTCCGCTAGCTCCTGGGACCACCAATAGAGCCCTTCCTTGGAGGAGGACGTCGCACACGGGGCATGGCCGAGTCGCACACCTGCGTAATCGCAGCACGAAATCGGCCAGCCTCAATGCCCACCCCCTCGGTCAGGGCCGGTGAGGACAGCCACGATTGAACGATGGCTGCCTCCGCCAGTAGGTCCCTATCTAGCCTGCCCACAGCCCACCGCGGGAACGCGGGAGTTCTGCGCGCCGTGTGACCCCTCCTGGAGCCCTGAAGGGACCGGGAGACCTCAATCCGGATGTACCGATGATCGGACAAGGTCTCAACCTCCTCCAGGACACACCAGTTCCTCACTCGCGCTGCGACATCGGGGATAGCAAACGAAAGGTCCACTATCGACCCGCCCCGTCGCCGCACACACGTGTTGACGGAGCCTCTGTTAAGCAGACAGAGGCCCGTCGACGCCGCCCACTCTACCACTGCCGCTCCACGGGCGTTCGTTGCAGGGGACCCCCACGCCGTGGATTTGGCGTTGAAGTCCCCCACGACTAGAACATGGCTAGGTGCTAGTCACCGTATCGAGATCTCTAGGCTGTTAAGCAAGACTCCGAAATCAGCCAGCCTCCGGTTGGGGGAGAAGTACACGCCATATAGCGTAACTACCCCCCAGTCGGTCGCGACGTATCCCGTGCCCCTGTCTCTGATCGACAAAGGCGGGGAACGAAGCGCCGTAGAGCTGACGATTGCCACGAAGCCATCGCAGCTGCCTGCCCAATGAGGGCGGTCAGGAACGCAATAAGGGTCCGCGGCTACGGCTACACCAATCAACCGCTCCACCATGGTTTGCAGGAGTAAATCCTGCGCCCCGGCGGCGTGGTTGAGATTCGCCTGAAGGAGGATAGTATCACAATAGAATTTTAAGCCGTAACCATATCCTCCTCCACCCGCGACGGTGGCGAAGCCACGCTATGGGGGCAGCCTGGGGCGATTGGCTGGTCCCCTCTTTTTTGGGCCTGTCGTTGGGGGCCTGCATCCCTCCCGCCCCATGCAGTGCTTGGCAGGCCTGTTGCCTGCAGCGCACGCGGGGCAGTCAGGGGCAGCGGTGCAGGTTGCCGCCCGGTGCCCTGCCTGACCGCAGCGGAAACAAAGACCGCTGCAATCAAAGCAGTTAGTGTACGTTGGCCGGGTGTGTCCGACCGCCATGCACTTAAAGCACCTCGCGGGCTGAGGCTCCAGCACGGTGACCCGCGCGGAACTCCAGCTAACGAGGAGCCTGCCTGCGTCGGCCAAGGTTTTGGCCAACACTGGGCAACTCGCCCAGACGGCACCTACACTGCTGGGTCCAGTCCGAATGGAGCCCACTCTGACGGCATTCGAGCATCCGGTTTTCGAGGCAATAGCCTCCCGGACGTCGTCCGCCGTCACTGAGTCATCCAGACCGGAAATACGCAGTTCAGCGCACTTTACCGGTCTGGTGACACGGAATCCACTCCCCTCGCCAAACAGACCTGTCAGCCTTTCGGCCACCGTGTCGGCCATCCTGAGGCCATCCGCCCCAGGAAACTCGAGAATTCGAGCCCCTGTGCTGCCCCTTGGGCGACGCGGCCGCGGTCGCGGAGTAAGTGGCCACGCGGCCACCCTGACAGGTCAGCGGCGTTAGGCCTAAAGAAGGCGCGGCCTTCTTCTTATCCGCGGCCAGTGGCGGCCAGAGTCGCAGCTCCGGCGCCACCCTGGCGCTTAGGGAGTCGATGCGTGGGTCATAGATCGCGCTAACACGATCAATGACCTGGCGCATCTGCTCCTCACTGAGGAGTTCAGGGGCCAGACGCCGAGTGGCGCCGGAGGGACTCCAACGCTTCAAAGGCCACCTTGGTGGCTTTCTTGAGGGCTCCGGAGAAGGGGCCCTGAAGGTCCCGCGACCCATCTGCCACCGTAAAAACAATGGCTAGGGCATCGGACACCTTCTGGGCGATTGACAATCTGTCAGCAGACCAGATTTGGTCTGCTGACAGATTGTCCTTCTCCAGAGGCTCCTCTTCGAGCCAAAATGTGAGGAAGGTTATTCGCTCCTCCACCGAGAGCCCTGCTCCCAGACTCTCAATCATCGCCTCGTCCGCCTTGGACAAGGCGCGTGGCACTGTGCGTCTGTTGGCACCTCGGCCTCTTTTTGCTGGCCTTTCCGGCCTCTCTGGCGGTGGCATCTCAGTGGAGCTGCCCTACGACTCCGACACATCCCCTTCTAGTGCAATTAAGCGCTTCAGGAGTCGTGAGGGTTGCTCCAACGAGCCAGCCATCCCCGGCTGAGACCCCGATGGGTTCGGAGCGAGCGCGCTTGCGGCCGTTGTACCGCCACCACCGCCGTCCGACTCCATCCCCGATGTGGCAGCTGAGCCGTTTCCTGAGGCAGGACTTCCCGCGGGTGTGGGTTTCCTCCCACGGGTTGCCTTCCTCTTCTTAGTCCTCCCAGTCTTCCTCTCCTCTCCTTTCTCTTTGGCGTCAGTTGCTCCCCCCAAATACGTGGAGCTGACAGGGCCGGTAATGCTACTCGGCCCTGTGAAGGATTCTCCGGGGGCGTCGCTCCCGGTACCCTCTTGGGGAATCTTAGTATTTTTACTTTTCGCCATTGTTGGTGCAGTTTTACGTCCTCCGACGGGCCAACCCTCGCGACTGAGCTTTTCTCAGCCATGCATCCCCTGGCCGGGCGGCAGAGCTCGGGATTGGGGTAATTTTTTATAGGGGTTTTCTTCCCCCCGGTCCGAAGACTCCCGGTCCTGTCCGTTAGGATTACGGGTCGGGCCGAACGGTGGTCTGCATCGGACCGTGCCCACCGCTCGCAAAGCAAGCGATGAGCCCGTCACCCCTCAGGCTGAAAGCCCCATCTCCGTCTGCCAGGGCGGGGGGGCCACTGTGGCCCCGCTGGCCCTCCACGGCAGACGTTTGGCCCACTGCAAGCAGTGAGCCCGTCACCACTCGGGCTAAAAGCCCCGCCTCCAGGGACGGGGGAGTCACTGTGACCCCGCTGTCCCCACCCCAGGATCGGGGGGGGGGCACTGTGGCCCCGCTGACCCTCCACGGCGGACGTACGGCCCTCTGCTAATCAGAGGGACACGCGGAAATCCCGTCCGCTGCCGGGATTCAGCCGCCGGCACTAGAGTGCCGACGTTGCCCGGGGTGCACCAACGTGGAGGTATCCCAACCCGCACCCCTGATCGAATCCGCCCTTACTCTTTTAATATATCGTTATGTTTTAAATCGGCTATTAGGTACGTGCAATTATATATAAAACAAATGACACCGACGTGGTGTGTGGTGATATATTCTGTTATTAAATAATTGATGGTAACTAAATATTATGTAATAAGAATATTATCATTATGTTAACAAAAATATAAGATTTTTCAAATATTTTATTGTTATAATGTAACTATGGATAATTAAATACTCTTTGTTCTAGAAAAGTGAAATGATCCTTGTCGTCACTTGCTAATATTGTTATTAAATTAATATTGTTATTTTTTAGTCTTTCAAGCAGTAACTACTATAGGTACCATCATCATTAAATTTCGCACATAATATATATAACACGTACCTAACTACTTATTATCCCGGAAAATGGATAGTTTCATTTTCCGGGATAATATGCGGGATCTTTTATTCAGGTAATTAATGTAACAAAGATTGTATTATATATAGTGATACAATATAACTTTTAAATTAAACTTACCACATCAGAAGCAGTCGTATACTGATTTTGTAACAACGTCTCAGGGGCCATCCACTTGACTGGCCGATTTTCATTGTCTCCTAAACAATGGTAGTCATCAGGAAATAGATCCCTTGACAGACCATTGTCCGTCACCTTCAGCCTTAATTTCTCGTCCACCCTACAAGCGTATTTAACTTTGTTTGTATCTATTATTTTCACTGACCTACTTACCTTCTTTCTTTAAAACGAAACGCAATTCTTCGATACTTTGCTAAAACTTAACTTTGAAGATAGCTATAAAATTAGAACTCTGAAAAGTTGTGAAGTTTTCAACGTTTATGTTAAAAACCTTCTTATTTTTTTTAATATTCTGCTTAAGTCTCAATTAGCAACTTTAGCAAAGGTATATAAGAGTGATAATATATGCTATTATTTTATATATTTTTTAAGCATTGACATTTCTGGCCATATAAACGAAATCAAATTGCGAAAATGTGAAACAGATTTGAACTTTGGTTTCTATTTAAGAGTGATATTAAAAAATACTTACACACAATTTCTGGCGGCAATATCAGCATGTACTATTCGCTGAACGTGTAAATAAGCCAATCCACATGCGACTTGAGCACCTAAATCCACTAATTCCCTTGTTGCAGGTGCTGTTTGATGGCCTAGGCGACACGATGTTAAGAATCTAAATACAAAATATAATGTTAAAATAACATAGTATTACTAAAAATGTGGCATTGAGACCGAAGTGCACTAAAGAAAACCGTTCCTTCAAAAATATCCATCAAGCTCTTTTGAGAAGACACTCTGCGTGTAGTTTTTAACCGACTTCGAAAAGGAGGAGGTTCTCATTTCGCCTGTATGTTTTTTTTCATGTGAGAAGTTTATTTACCTTATTAATTATATTTTAATGAACGCCTTACCTCTTAAGATTGGAAGAGTGAGAAGGACAGCAATACACTAGAAGAGGCTTCCGAGCTTCTTCAGCACAAGCGGCCATAGGTGCAAGGACATTAGCGTGAACTAAGCCAAATAGTCTTAATCCTTCAGCAACTAATAACGCTGCCTGCATAGCTGATGCAGCATCTAAAAATAAATCTCTGATAATGTACCTGCCAAAATGTCTGACTTACACGATTGTATTAAATATCAGGATTTACGAGACACGCCTTCAATATATCAAATATCAGATGATTACTAATTCATACTTGTATCATGGAAATTAATGCATTTATCTTGTAGTGTCTTGAGATAAACATATCTCCAATATCACTATATTAACTTGAATTATTTTAATTCCTCTATAAATAGTGAACAGAACATTTTACATACATAAATAGAATCAACCATGTTTCCCTGAGAGGTATGCAGGTTATATTAGAAAACATAGCATCATGCCTGTATTCCCCAAAGGGGTAGGCAGAGGTGTATTACACACCCATGACTCGCCAGACATGTTTAAGTCCCACGTAATAGGGGGCGAGCCTATTGACGTCTACCGGGCACATTTCCAAACTCCGGGCTGTTACTGAGAATTTTTCTTTTTAGGAAAAAGCTCAATAACATTGCCCGACTCGGGGATCGAACCCGAGACCTCATGATTAGCACTCGCATACACTACTGCTACACCACCGAGGCAGTCAATTATATAAGAATGTCTATGTTTTTATTCAATTAATACAAAAATATTTGTAAATTGTTTTTCAGCAAAGAGGAATTATCCTCGTTATTATGTAGAAGAATTATAAGGTAAATTATAATTGATCATCATACATCGGTAGTTTACCAAAATCTCAGATCTCTTATAAAATTTGTTAGTCACTCGCTAAATGAGGACAGCTTAACTGAAAATATGCTAACAAAAGCAAATCCGTTTTCATACAAAAATGCTTTTTAAAACCGGTGTTCAATTTAAAATACCGATTTTAATACCGAGCTTTTAAGTTTAACCATAAAATGTTTTGGAAATATGTTGTTCGTACCTTACATAATGTATAGGTATTAAATAAGCATCCAATGAATGTTTGTCCAGTTTGCCGATCAATTAAGAAAAAACTGACCTGCTTATTTATCATTTCATAAATTATACAAAATTAATTTTACTTTAAACTGTAATTAAAATAAACGAAAAAATATTTCAGGGCCTTTAAATATTTAGGCCTATTATAACACTTCTAATCAATTGTCAAGAGTTTACTAATAAACTAACACGAGCGCTTGAGGCAAGTGCATCCGCAGCATTAATATCGCAATTGCAATCACCACTAGTGGTCGGCTAAAGATCATTCATAAGGCAAGATACTCATAAGCCATTTACTTCATACCTGAGACAGTTTTAACAACCACTTCTTCATAAGTATCCCCTTTCTTGAATACTCCCTTATAAATTCTACCAAAAGTGCCTTCATGAATAAGAATCTCCAGCCTAATATTGGAGCGAGGAGTTGTGAGCAGCCTCAGCTGCTCTGCTGGGTCCGTAATACGATCTTTTGTTATAGTTTGCTGAAAAGACGAAACACATAGTAAAAAGGAATTTGACTAGTGCTAAAATGATACAAAACTATTATTTTATAAGATTATAAACTATCGCGTTTCATTATTATGTATTTAAACTGTTATTACTGGAGTTAACGCGTATCAAATACCTTTTTACTTCCGACGTTTCGACTCACCAGCCGTGTTCTTGTGCTGTGTGACCACGGCTGATGAAACCCAGTAAAACGTCGGGAGTAAAAAGGTATTTGATACGCGTTAAGTCCCGTAATAACAGTTTTAAATACAAAACTATTATTTTTCTGACGTAAGAACAATTACAAATATTTTGGAAAATCCAAAAGTGCACGCCTCATAATCTACATTTTTCACAATAAAATTGATTATTTGATAAGTAACTAATAATGTATTGGTCTTAATAAGTAGTTTTCAATAAATCACATAAACAGCGCTAATTTCAAAAAGTACCTACTAATGTGTTTCTCATGTCTTATACGCCATCTAGCGCTAATTTTAAAAAGTATTTCTATATTGGTCTATGGAAGTGGTTCTCACGAAATAAGGTATAGCGCTGGTTTTAGGGTCGAGTCGAGCGTAAATATTTACAATTTTTTTGTTTATTTAATAACAATATTAAACCACATCGAATCAGAGCGTGAAAAGTTATAGGGCTCTATTCGTAATTATACTGAATCGTAAAAGAAAAAAAAGACTTGATTAGTAAAGTATTTATCAGACCGTGAAAAGTGATAGGGCTCTATTCGTAATTACACTGAATCGTAAAAGAAAAAAAAAGAGTCGGTTAGTAAAGTATCGTGTTAACATACATTACCTACAACACACGGACGTCCAAGACAGAACTTTTTTAAAGAGTTTTTTAACTAGTTTAAATAACAAAAATGGTATCAAAAATATCATGACTGTTAAAAATAGTGTTTTTTCTTGGTATGTGTGTATATATATTATTTTACAAGTGCAATATATGATAAATAGAGACAATTTAAGTTTGAAAAATCAGTTGTTCTGCGTGAAGCGAGAGTAGACCACACCTCAACGCTTAGCTTAAGAAGCGTGCAAAAAAAAATCCCAACCCTAAAGGATATTTTTTTTCTCTTGATTGTAATATTGAGTTGATGGAGTTAACGCTAGTCCATAGTGTCTTTATATAGACACAGGTGTGCAGCGCATAATTGCATGGAGTCTAGCGATGTCCAACGATATCCATAATCGAATTTGCGACAAAATCTTCCTTTTGCACTGGAGCTTAGCTAGAGGAGCGAACAATTTAGTTGCGTTTTGCACTATGTTTTTTTTTTTTAATGATGGGTAAACTGTCAAGTCTACTTTTATCGATACATAAAATTAGGTAAATACGTTATTTATCTTAATTTTCAAACACAGATTTTATTAATACACTGGTGGTAGAGCCTTGCTATTCCCACATGAATAGGCCTGCTCAATCAGGGAAGTACCACCCTCTCACAAAAGATCAGCGTTTAACAACAGTAACCTTTGTGTTTCGTATGGTAAGTGAGAGCGCTGGAGGCCCTGTCCCCCCCCCCTATCCTGTCCTTATTATTCCTCATATCCTCTCCTTAGTATCCTACGTATCCCCTTCTTATTATCCTTCCTATCCACCTCTTAAACGTTTCCTTGAAGATGGCGACACCCGAGTGATGCCTCTGGTGTTTGTGTTACTAGCGTCTATAGGCTACGGTAACTGCTAACCATCAGGTGGGCCGTATGCTTGTCCTTAGCCCATGTAGTATAAAAAAAGGAAAAAAATAATTCTCACAAAATATACAACAAGCAGCTCAAAATTCATATAAAATTTCTCTTTGTATCTAGAACTGACTTGTTTAATAAGTAACTTCTTATTTAAGCCTCCGTTCATTAGCGATCCCTCCTTACTGAGGACACTAATTCATATTTCCTCCCAAACACTTTCAACGATGCGATAAATTTACGGACAAAGGGGATTGCAAATTAAAAACTCGGTCCCTTGCCAAGATCAATAATGGAAGTTCAACATTTTAACTGGATGTGACAAGAGGGCGCTACAGGGAATGGTCAGTCTAGTAGTAATTATTTTCAGTGAACTGGCTAGCATTACAACTTGATTCAAAAAAGAATATCTAGCATTAGTAAACATCATTTTCAAAACAGCCAATATTCATTATTATCTTGAGTTTATTTAGCGGTATGAGTTTGCTTTAAAAGCTCAGATTCTGAGCCACAGAGCTTATAATTTTACCAGACGGCTTAAAATGGCTCACCCCTATTACGTAGTACTAAGTTTCAGTATGTGAAAAGTGTATACATCTTTGCTTCCCCACTAGGGATGAAAGCTTACTAGTAAAAGTAATAATAAAATATATGTTTCATACTTTATCTCATTATTGTTGGGAATATTTTAAAAACAAACACGGTCTGCCACAAAAAAGGTAAGTAAAGGGTAAGTCTCTCACTTCATCCCATTTTAGTTTGCGTGACAAGTACTCATTTATAACCAACCCAAATACGAAGCAACATTCATGTTGTGATCCATCTTGTTGTACGGTAAATTGTAAACTATTGCTTTGTCACAAAATAAGGATGTGAGAGTGTGCACAAACTCTAAAAAATACGACAATAGTTTTTTAACCATCATGCTACTTTTATATTTTTAATAAAATTTTGTAGCTAGCCACTAGTAAAATATGTTTTTGGGTGTTTAAAATAATAATTTAGGTTCTTATTTTTTTTTTATACTATTCCAGCGGTATACAACATATGTTCCGCCGGTAAGCGGTTACCCAACCCTATAGACGCTAGCAACACCAAAGGCATCTGTTATACGAATTACCATGAGTAGAAAAGAGACGTACATACTTTTGTGTTCTTTATTTATTGGTATAAATCCCAAATTAAATAAATGATACTGCCTACTGTAACATATAAAATATAAGGATATATAGATCCATATTCAATTAAAGTATTGCATTATATAAAAATACTAGCCTTTGCCCGCGGCTCCGCTGCAGCCAAAAGCTAATTTTTGGATCATATCTCAGGTTCCCGATAAAGTAGCAGGATAAAATCTATCCCAGTTTTTAAGTCTACTCAAGAACTATCCAATATAAAAAATTGCATCAAAATCAGTTTAGTAGTTTTTGCGTGATGTGCGAACAAACAAACAAAAAAAAATCTAAAAAAAAATGTGTTGTGTTTAGACACGCCTTTAAAGTCATTTTTTCTAAAATATCTCAAATGTACAGACACAGCTCTCGTACGGCTTTATAATAGTATAGATTTATGAAATTATAAACATAATTTTAAAACCTATCGTACAATCTTAAAAGTTTCTATTGTTCCCCACTAAAAACAGTCCTTATATAAGCCAGTAGAGCCGTGCAACGCACAACGCACCTATTGCGATTTCTAAGAATATCGTGCTGCATTTAACGTGTTAAAAAGAACGTGTATGTACATTTGATTAAAAAAGAACTTATAAAATGTTTTGCTCTATATAATATAGTTTTTCCCATTTAATATGCCATTTAGTTAATATGCCATTTACCTTTTTATTATAATTCCAAACAAAGCCATTTTCTTGGCATTTCTTGTCACATCCAGATTCGCTATGTCAATGTACTACATAAGAAGAGCGCTAATTGCATTACGCTGGTATCACCTGTAGGGAAAGCAGGTAACTCGCCTTAAATTGGATTCTTAATGAGGTAAAGGGCTCGTTTTATGCACAATTTCCTCGCCCTTGTAATGCATAAGGCGTGTTAAGTATCACAGTTATATTTTTAAGATACGTTTTTCGTCGTGGTGTTGGATTTCTTGTATAGATGAAATAATATCAAGAGAAAGCAAGAGCTTTTAAGTTTTACGATTAAATGTTTTATTTTGCCTCAACCATAAAATGCTCGGCACGAATCTTCTCCGAAAGTAGGGTTTCTAGATTATAACCCCACAAGTTTGGAAGATTTGAAAATCCAATCGGAAGATCTGTCCTCTCAGAAAGAAAAGTTGCTGTTTTGATTTGTTCTAGATATTTTAATATTTTTTTAGCATTTCACATGCTTAGCCGTATAAATTAACACATAGTGTGAAAATGCAACATAAAAAAGAATGTCGAATGCTAAAACTCCAACACCACGACGAAAAACGTATCTTAAAAATATAACTGTGATACTTAACACGTCTTATGCATTACAAGGGCGAGGAAATTGTGCATAAAACGAGCCCTTTACCTCATTAAGAATCCAATTTAAGGCGAGTTACCTGCTTTCCCTGCAGGTGATACCAGCGTAATGCAATTAGCGCTCTTCTTATGTAGTACATTGACATAGCGAATCTGGATGTGACAAGAAATTCCAAGAAAATGGCTTTTTTTAACATATTATGGAATAAGCTAGAAGAAATTAAATTACCACTAGAGCTTGTAAACATTTTTAAGTATTGGTATGGACACCAGAGTAATCAGGTCAGATGGGCGGGTACATTGTCAGACCCGTATAGATTGGAGTGTGGTGTGAGATAAGGCGGACTAACTTCTCCCGCGCTTTTTAATTTATATATAAACGCTCTAATAGTCGCACTCAGTAGTCTACATGTCGGCTGTCATGTTGATGGAGTCTGCGTTAATAATTTAAGCTACGCAGATGATATGGTGCTGCTGAGTGCGTCGGTATGTGGCATTAGAAAGCTGCTTAGTGTGTGTGAGGAATACGCCTATGTCCACGGTTTGTATTATAATGAGACCAAAAACCATATATGGTCACGTCAGGTATATGGTCTTCGAAGCCTGTAAAAACCGCCCCGAGAACGTACCACCTATACCATTAAATGGGGTTCCTATGAAGAGGGTGGTACAGTTTAAACACTTAGGGCACGTTGTCACCTCGAACCTCAGGGACGATGAAGATCTAAAGCGGGAGCGTAGGGCATTGTCTGTACGTGCGAACATGATCGCTCACAGGTTTTCGGCGCTGTTCAAAAAATGTAAAAATTACACTTTTTAAAAGTTATTGTACCTCATTATATGCGTGCAGCCTGTGGGCGAACTACACGCACAAGTCATACAACGCCCTACGAATCCAGTACAATAACGCGCTACGGTCGATGCTGGGGCTGCCGCGCCACTGCAACGCGTCGCGCATGTTCGCAGAGGCGCGCGCGGACTGCTTCTTCGCGACGATGCGCAAGCGCTGCGCCTCGCTGGTGCACCGAGTGCGCGCCAGACCCAACACTGTCCTGGCGATGATCGCGGACCGGGTAGACTGCCCTTACATCGTGCATTGCTGCGGGAGACACGTCTTGTCCCGCTACAATACTAACACTAGATATTAAGGAATTGTATGAAATGTTACTAACACTAACGAGCTTTGTTGCTTAAAAAAATAAAGTTTTTTTTTTAATACATATATAAAAAAATAGCAAAATATTTATAGGGCTGCGTTTACTTGGTCGGTATAATGAATGCCAATACTTCTGACAGATGGCGCAGGCATCACCCAAGACGTTAAGAATGAATATGATATCGAAATTCGCAGTCCGGAGCAATTGTTACGATTGCTGAATTGGCAAAGTATCCGGGACGGTATTCCAGGAGATGCATGTTCAAATCCTGCTTGTGACTGTTATTTTCGATTTCACATTTTTCACTTTGTGTTTAATGTATTGTGCTAAACATGTCAAATGCTAAAAATATATATAAAAATATCTAAATATTTATAGGGTTTGCGTCATTATTAGGTAAAAATCTTAATTGTAAAATTAAGTTTACCTGGTCTGTACAATGTATGAAAATACTGCCGACAGATGGTGCAGGCGTCACCCAAAGACGTTAAGTATGAATGTGTTATAGAAATTAGCAGTCAAGAGCAATCGTCACGATGACTGAATTGGCAAAGCATCTGGACGGTATCCAGGAGATGCAGGTTCAAATCCTGCTCATGACTGTTATTTTCGATTTCACATTTTTCACTTTGTGTTTAATTTATTGTGCTAAGCATGTCAAATGCTAAAAATATATATAAAAATATCTAAATATTTATAGGGTTTGTGTCATTATTATGTAAAAATCTTAATTGTAAAATTAAGTTTACCTGGTCGGTACAATGTATGAAAATACTGCCGACAGATGGTGCAGGCGTCACCCAAAGACGTTAAGTATGAATGTGTTATTGAAATTAGCAGTCAGGAGCAATTGTCACAATGGCTGAATTGGCAAAGCATCTGGACGGTATCCAGGAGATGCAGGTTCAAATCCTACTCGTGTCTGTTATTTTCGATTTCACATTCTTCACTTTGTGTTTAATGTATTGTACTAAGCATGTCAAATGCTAAAAATATATATAAAAATATCTAAATAAATATAGTGCTGTTTTTAGTTATATCATATGTAGTGTGTATTGCGAATTTCATAACGGACAAAAACGTCGAACAAAGAGTTTGTCTTAAATTTTGCATCACCAATGGAATTTCGTGTTCGGAGTCACTGAAAATGTTACAGAAGCCTTACGGTGAATTGACTTTATCAAAAACACGTGCTTATGAGTGGTACAAAGCGTTTAAAAGCGGTCGAGATGTGATGGAAGATTTGCCTCGCTCTGGTAGGCCATCAACGTCTGCAACTGAAGTTAACATTGCAAAAGTGAAGGAAATAGTGACTGAAAATCCTCATTCAACTTTGAGAGAGATAGACGCCAAAATTTATGTGTCTCACTAGTCGATCCGTACCATTTTAAATAATCCCTTGGGTATGAAACATGTTTCCGCTCGGCTAGTCCCAAAAGACCTGAATTTTCTCCAAAAACTCAATCGCATAAGAGTCGCTGAGGACATGCTAGAACGAGTCAATTCCGACCCAACATTCATAAAGCGTATTGTTACTGGTGACGAGACGTGGGTTTACGAGTTTGACATGCAAACTAGTCAACAAGTTTCGGAGTGGCGACTTCCAACTGAACCGAAACCGAAAAAAACACGCCAATGTCGATCAAAAGTCAAAGTCATGTTGACCGTTTTCTTTGACTATCGCGGTGTTGTGCACTCAAAATTCTTGCCAAACGGTAAATAAAGAATATTATTTGAGCGTTATGAGGCGTTTAAGAGAGCAAATTCGATGAAAAAGGCCATATTTGTGGAAAGAAAATTCTTGGATTTTGCATCATAATAATGCGCCTTCGCACAAGGCTATCATTGTGAATGAATTTTTGTCCAGACACTCAACAAATACCATCGAGCAACCACCATATTCACCAGATATGGCTCCAGCCGACTTCTTTCTTTTTCTTAAACTCAAATTATCACTTCGTGGCAGCCGTTTTCAATCGGTAGAAGACATAAAGAAGAATTCGCGGCGAGAACTGAACTCAATTCCGGAAACAGCGTTTAAAAAATGTTTTGATGATTGGATTATTCGTTGGCGTAAGTCTATTGTTTGTGAAGGAGCATACTTTGAAGTTGATAAAATAAATTTGGATGAATAACAAAAAGTTTGTGTATTATTGATCTTTTCCCGGTACTTTCTTGACAAAGTAGTACATATAAAGATAAAAAACTATCCTACCTCTTAAGTTGAACCAATCGGCATGCAGTGTGCAACTCTTCATTAAAATCGGGTCTTTAGGAGTTCACCGCAGACAAACAACATATTTGAATGCATAACTATTATTATAAACAAAAAACAAAAACATAGCATCACGCCTGTATTCCCCGAAGGGGTAGGCAGAGGTGTATTACACACCCACGACTCGCCAGCTATGTTTGAGTCCCACGTAATAGGGGGCGAGCCTATCGACGTCTACCGGGCACATTTCCAAACTCCGGGCTGCTACTGAGAATTTTTCTTATTAGGAAAAAGCTCACTAGCTTTGCCTTTTTTTGTACTATTATTATAATTTGACAAAAATACAATTTAATTGACATAATAGGTACACACAATAAATATCTAGTATGTAACATAATCACCCCAATCCACACTGACTTATCATACCATTAAGTGTTTGCGGGATTGTTCAGCCTAAGATCAAGTAAAACCTCGTAATGTGGGTTAATTTATTTGAGGATACCTGGTCCATTTAGGGCATGGTATAAGGCATAAGATGTTTGTAGTTTATTCTGGCCTATGAATATTATTTATATTACTAAACTGAAAGTTTTTATTTTTGTTACCCAATCATGCAAAATACTATAGAATGGGTTTGAATGAAAGGACGTGGCTAAACAACTGCCGTAAGCATGTAAAGAAATTTCTCACTAGCTTGTCAAATTTAAATATTAATTAATTAATTTTTATGGCATTATTATTGCGTCTCATAAGCGAAGTGTTGAGGTGTGTACTATTCTCGTTTCACGGAGAAAAACTGATTTTTCTATCTTAAAATGTCTCTATTTATCATATATTGCACTTGTAAAATAATATATACGCACACATATCAAGGAAAAATACTTTTTTTAACACTCATGATATTTTTGATGCCATTTTTGCTATTTAAACTAGTTAAAAAACTGTTTGAAAAATTTCTATCTTGGACGTCCGTTTGTTGTAGGTAATGTATGTTAACACAATAACGACCAAAATACTTTACTAATCGAGTCTTTTTTCTTCTTCTACTAATTAGTATGATCACGAATAGAGCCCTATTACTTTTCACGGTCTGCTTCGATGTGGTTTAATTGTTATTAAATAAACAAAAAAAAATAGTGAATATTTACGATTGACTCTAAAACCAGCGCTACGCTATACCTACCTTATTTCGTGAGAATTAATTGAACTATTTCTATAGACCAATATAGAAGTACTTCTTAAAATTAGCGCTAGATGGCGTATAAGATCTGAAACCCACATTAATACTTTTTGAAATTAGCGCTATCTATGTGATTTATTGAAAACTACTTACTACGACCAATACATTATTAGTTACTTATCAAATAATCGATTTTATTGTGAAAAATGAAGATTATGAGGCGTGCATTTTTGGATTTTCCAAAGTATTCACTTAGAACTTTTATGAACTAATCAAATAATTAAAAGTTGTTTTTTTTTGTTTGTCAAGGAGAACCTAATAACAATATAGAGTTCCATTCACGATACTTTTAAAGAGGTTTGCGTAAGCTGAAATTATCAGTGTTAATTATTACATTTATCATCATATTTTGTTTTTGTTTGTTGTTTTTTGTTTGTTTGTATTTATAATTGTATTGAAATATGTCTCAAACGTTGATTTTTTTTATCGGATTTCTAGAAATGATTGGCGAAATCTGGAAAGAAACGGCACTTAAATATTGCCGCAATAATATAATATCTGTTCATCACGTTTGCTCCATGAATTAATGTTCTTAATAGATTAATAAATGTCATTTTTGTTACTTTATTTCAATACTAGCTGTCATCCACGTATAATTTAATAATAATAATACTATACAAAGTGCAGGTTCAAATCCTGCTCGTGACTGTTATTTTCGATTTCACATTTTTCACTTTTTGTTTAGTGCATAGTGCTATGCATGTCAAATGCTAAAAATATATATCCATCCATCAGCCTTTCATCGTCCACTGCTGGACATAGGCCTCCCCAAGAGAACGCCACAACGAGCAGTCTCGTCATGGGGGATAATGCCGTAATCGCCACGCTTGGTAGGCGGGTTGGCGATCGCAGTGGATGTTGTTATTACTCGAGGAAGTGCTGCTGCCCACTCCTCCGGTATTCCCTCAGTCGGCTCTTACGACTCCCGTGGGTAGAAAGGGGTGGGACAATTCTAAAGCCGGCCCCACACGGCCCAAAAATATATATAAAAATATCTAAATATTTATAGGGTTTGCGTCATGATTAGGTCAAAATCTTAATTGTAAAATTAAGTTTACCTGGTCGGTAGAATGTATGAAAATACTTCCAAGAGATGGCGCAGGCGTCACCCAAAGACGTAACATATGAATGTTATCGAAATTAGCAGGCAGGAGCAATTGTCACGATGGCTGAATTGGCAAAGCATGTGGACGGTATCCAGGAGATGCAGGTTCAAATCCTGTTCGTAGCTGTTATTTTCGATTTCACATTTTTCACTTTTTGTTTAGAATAATAATACTATAATATACTAATGCATCCATCCATCCATCAGCCTTTCGACGTCCACTGCTGGACATAGGCCTCCCCAAGAGAACGCCACAACGAGCGGTCCTGTGCGCTCATATGGGGGGATAGTAATACCTTAATCGCCACGCTTGGCAGGCAGTTTGGCGATCGCAGTGGATGTTCTCGAGGGAGTTCTGCTGCCCACTCCCCCGATATACCTTCAGTCGGCTCTTAAGACTCCCATGGGTAGGGAGGAGTGGGACAGTTTTAAAGATGGCCCCAAACAGCCTAATATGCCAATAGTAATGCTTTTTTTTACAAGTTTATGTATTGACGTAGGAGTTTCTGGAATATATTTTTCAGGATTGTAACAGTATGAAAAGTTCCTGAAAGTTCTCATAGGAAATAATAATATTCAGCTATTCAGAATTACATACAAGTTATGTTTATTTATTGCAAGGGCAGTCGTCCATAGTTTATTGAGCCATGTCCTTTGGCACGTTTATATACAGACTAGCCTTTGCCCGCGGCTCCACCGCAGCCAAAAGCTAGTTTTTAGGTAATATCTCAGGTTCTCGACATAGTGGCGGGATAGTGTATACCAGTTGTTAAATCTAATCAAGAGCTATTAAATAAAAGAAGTTGCATCAAAATCTGTCCTGTGGTTTTTGCGTGATGCACGAACAAACAAACAGACAAAAAATTTAAAAAAATCGTTTTGAGTTAGACACGCCTATATAGCCTAATTCAGTCATTTTTTCTCAAATATCTTAAATGTACAGACATAGCTCTGTTAAAGCTTTATAATAGTATATATTACTAGCCTTTGCCAGGGGCTTCGCCGCAGCTAAAAGCTAATTTTACGGTTATATCTCAGGTTCCCGATATAAAAGCGGGATAAAATGTCTACCAGTTTTTAAGTCAAATCAAGGCCTTTCAAATAAAAAAAGTTGCATCAAAATCCATCTAGTATTTCTTTTAAATAAATTCTAAAAAAATCTAATTTAAAAAAATATTTTGTGTTTAGAAATGCCTATATAGCCTATTACAGTAATTTTTTCTCAAATATCTGAAATGTACAGACACAGCTCTGTTACAGTTTTATAATGGTAATATAGATAGATTAATATCTGAATTAACACATAGAATACTCTATCGCGGTTATTTGCATCGTTAGAGTTATTTAGCTGATGCAGCAGAGCTACCAGCACTCTGAAAAGATTCAGAAAGAATTGACGATGCCAATGTATCTACACAGGTAGCATCCCAGACTCCACCGGTGGATCATTGAAGGAATGTAATATAGTTCCGGTGGCCCACCAATAAAGGCGGAGAGACGGCACACGGCGGGTTTCTTTAGTGGGTGAGGACCCCACACTACCCTGTTTGTTGTCCCGAACGACGGGGTGTGCGGTTAGGAACATTCTTCCCGCCTTAACAAAAAAAAAGGTAGCGTCCCAGACCAATGGCCTATCTTCCAGGGAATAAGCGTCATACCATTAGGTCTTTTACCTTTGTCTAGTGGTAGATCCTTGTTTATCCCGGCATGAATGGGCCAGTCCGATCGGGGAAGGTCCACCATCTCACAGAAGATCAACGTGAAAAGGTAGTAAACGGTTAGTGAGAGCACTGGAGGCCCATATCCCATCCTCTCCTTATTATCCTTCCTGTCCTTTCCTTAGTATCCATCCTTTCCTTGGAGATGACGACGTGCGAGTGCTACCTCGGGTGTTGCTGGCGTCTATAGGCTACAGTAACCGCTTACCATCAGGCGGGCCATATGTTTCTTTTATATTTTTCTTTTCAGGTACTTAATAGTATCCATAGTCGTAAATGGATTTACTCGTATTTCAATTTCAATTTGGTCTGCATTTGATTACGTAATAATGTTTAGCTGGGATGCTCGCTTTCGCTTATAATTTAGGCAGTCCGACAATTACACCTTGTACGGGCCGGTAGTAAATTTGAATTTACTCCAACACAAACATAATTTATTATCCACAGAATTTAGAGTGCTATAAATCACAGTCAAATTTCATTATTAGGACTTATACTAGCACAAATTAAGTCTTTACTTTTCTTGCATTTTGGTAGTAATAATAAATGCAGTTACAAATTGCAATAGGAGGGCTTATTGTGTTGAAATCTATAGAAAGTAACAGAAGTGATTACTTATTTGAAATTTAAAAATCTTCTATACAAATAAATAACTACTTACTTTACTAATAAATAACTACCTACTAACTTGAACGTAACGGAAATATTAAATAAATTATTATGAAAATAAATAAAACTAAATTGTCTTTTTTAAATGTCTAAATAACAGCTTTTTACTATATATATATAAAAGTATATAGGTACGTTGCCAATAACGAAATACCTATTTTTGCTTGTGCTTTTACAAGGAGAGTTAAGCTAAGGCATATAGTGGATTGGAAAACGTAATTAAAGCTCTTTAAGTAGGCTCTATTCTACATCTCTTTGTAAGTTAAATAAGAAGCCATATTGATTCCTTTGTAATAAGGATGAAAGAATGATTAGTAAGTTTTGAAAAGGCTTTATTTTCAAAATGCAATATTTTAAACGGCCACTGATTGCAAAATTTTTAGTAGGCTGACCAAGTTAACCTACCCAGTGGACTAAATAATCGGCAAATGGGCCGCGCGTGGAAAAGCGCAGTATTGATTTCTATCAATAGTTAGAATAACTGAACAACACACGATATATACCTACAAATTGTACCAATATCATTCGATAATGTGCACCGTACTCGAAACCACCCTCATATTGCATAAGGACCCCATTCAAGTATTGGTTAAAGATAGTGTAGTTGGCGATGGGTGTTACATAAACACACAAAACTTGTTAGTTTTTTAAAAACATACTTGTACTTTTAATAAGCCAATATTTAACGTGGACTTTGTGTGTTAACAGTTATTTTGAGCAAGACTTGAATGTGGAAATATTAAATAACATTTGAGAATAAATTATTTTGAAAACAAAAGAATGACGTGTTGGAAATTTTGGAATAGCTTCCAAATGTTGTATCTATCATATTACTGCAAAAAGATAAGTTTTTATATATCTGTTCGATTAAATATAAAAAAGCATTGCTTTTCAAATGAAATTTCATGAGAATATCAGGAAAGTTGATTGAAAAACCTCTTAACAGAATATTTCAGAATATACATACGGTTATACCAATCATAATATTACAGAAACAGCCGACTTCCATCTCGGAAATGCCCAATTAGATCGTCACCATAAGAACTACCTTGGTAGTATATAATATTAGACTAGAAGATAATAGATGCACACCCACTTTCCAATAAAAACAATCCATCCATCCATCCATCGGCCTTTTAACGTCTACTGCTGATCATAGGCCTCCCCAAGAATGGGGGATAATGCCGTAATCGCCACGCTTGGCAGGTGGGTTGGCGATCGCAGTGGATGTTGTCAATACTCGAAGGAGTGCTGCTGCCCACTCCCCCGGTATTTCCTCAGTCGGCTCTTACAACTCCCATAGGTGGAGAGGGGTGGGACAATTCTAAAGCCGGCCCCACACGGCAATATATTAAAATATAATCAATATATACTATGTAAAAAAAATAATATTAAAAACAATATTAAAATATAATAAATATATACTATGTAAAAAAATATTACGCAAAAGGGTAAATAAACCTAGGAGAAATCGGTGTATAATAAAAAAATAAGCATTCCGAATGCATAATTTCCTCCTATTTTGTAGTTAAAAATATATTTTATTATTACTTTACTATATAAATTATTGTTATTAAAAAAGGTTCTAAATGATTTTAATTCTATTTAAAATTATTATTGAATGTGTATAAATAAACTTATAACTAAATAAGTAAACTTATACACATAGATATAGAGATAATTACGTACCTAGAAAATGGCAACATAATATTGACTAAAACCGACGCCAATAAACATATTAATTAATATTAACTTGTTATAATTAACGTACCTGTGATACGTGAGTGAGATTTGAGGCGGCGTAATACGAGACCCTTGACTCTGGTTTAGCGTAGACGTGTTCTCCTATGTGAGTAGTTGCGTATGGCGACGGAGATCTTCGACTACCTATAGAGAGAAACTTATTTATAGTAAATATTGATTTTGCTAATGCTGGCGACAGAGATCCACCCAGCGCAGGGCAGGACAGAATTTGTAATGCTTTGAACATCCTTAGCACACTTTGCGGCGTAGGCTCGTGCAACGTGGACATGTCTCTGTCCTGCTGCTTATAAGGTTTAAGAAAATCTAGACCTGCCCTACCCTGCGCTGCTATTTTTTGTTTTTATACTACGTGGGTGGCAAACAAGCATACGGGCCCACCTTATGGTAAGCGTTTTTCGTAGCCTATAGACGCTAGTAACACCAGAGGCATTACTCGCGCGTCACTATTTCCAAGGAAAAGGGTGGCACAAAAAATGTGGATCTGCGTTGCCTGGGTCTCAGCATATTACGCTTATTCTAAGTGTTGACTACGCAGCTACGTGCTCACTACGCAACTACGCGATAACTACGCAGCTACGCTACAGTCTCGTAGCTGCGCAGTGAGCGTAGTCGTCGCTTCTACATGTGTAGGGCTAATTACAACTTATCATCACGCCATTTCCCTTGCGGGGTAGACAGAGAGAACAGAGTGCCAAGAGGCTCTATTATTGCATACATCTCTCGCTACCTCAACATTCATAACTCTCTTCATACACGCTCGCCGGTTTCGGAGACTCCTGACTCCACCTTCCTTCAATACATGACCAATTTGGTCTAGGTAGGTAAGTCTCGGTCTCCCCCTGTAACTACATCCTTCCACTTTCGCATTGTATATCTTCTTAGCCATTCACTCGTCCGGCATTCTTTCCACATGTCCGAGCCATCGGAGCATTCCCTTTCGCATCTTTACACTAATACTCTCTTTTATACCTACTCGCTCTAATTCACCTTTTTTTGTCAATCCACTCATACAACTATTGAGCATGGGTCTCCTACAATAATGACAGGGGTATAGGCCGTAGTCTACCGGTGGCCCAGTAGGGGTTGGCAGACTTCACCAGTCGTAGTCAAAATTTCTCAGGCATGCAGGTTTCCTCACGGCGGTTTTCTTCACCAAGCGGTGATATGTTATAATCACTACTACTGTAATTGGCAGACAACCGTTGCTTTGTTGTTACTCATTTTGAAGGACCAAACATAAAGATATTCATATGAGCATATTTGTTTCTCTTAAAATCGTAGTGAATTGGATATTTTCCGTATAGATTTCACCTTTTGCAATTAGAAATGTCATTCACTCGTTTACTACTATTTAAAATAAAAATTAGCAAACACATGAATTGAAGACTACAAAAACATATTGCGCCAGAATCACAATCGTCTACTTTCCAAGCCCAATTGATTCAAGTTAACAATACAAATAGTTTACCAAATTATTTTATTAGAAAAGTTAAAATGTCTTCTTACCAAATGGGAACTTGTGCAAGCTAGCTATGGTTGCATATGACCCCGTCGAGCTTGGCGGTCTTCCAAGTGTGTCTAGTCTTAATAACACGTTCTGATGACTGCCGTAAGCCGCTGTTGTGTATGAAGTACTAAAACAAATAAAAAGTTATAATGTTATGTAAAAGTACGAACTATTTTATTGCTTTTAAATAAATTAATGATTTATATAAAACTTAACTTTAACTTTTAATAAGCGCAGGGTGGGCTCCGAGCTGCTTTTGATATTTTTAGACGGAACACCTAATAACTTTATGCTGGCCTGACCGTGAATCAAATCGAATGACCTCATGATCCCACTACACTACCGCCAGACCATTGAGGCAGTTAAAATTATATAATTATTTAATCGGTAAATTGTAAAATGTAGTATTAAATAATAATAATGTAGGTAATTAACATTTAAAGCGTAAAACCACCCTTAAAATCGATAACGCTTAAATTCTATTAGACTAATCATAACAACAGCAAAGAAATATAAAAAACACAATAGACATTAATTTTAATTGACGCCGTAAAAATTTTACAACTATTCTATTCCGCACTACAAAATCGCGCAATCTGTTCTTGATATTTCATCGTAAACGTGAACACATAAATCCCCCATTTTGTAGCACCATAAAGCTATGATAAAGTCGTGGGGATATCGAGTAACTATAAAAACATTTTGCTTGTCTATCATGGCAACGTACCGCATCATCCATCATACCCGTCAGGTCGCTGCCCGTCGTATATTTTTGAGGGTTGGCCCAAAGATAGGTGCGAAGCGGATTAAGAAAATCGATAAATAGTATCTTGAAAAAAAATTTTGGCGTCAATTGTTTATGTTAGGTTAACTCTAGTTCTATAACTACTCGTAAACACAAATTATTATTCGACAAACTGAACCTGCAATTAAATGATTTCACTCTTTTATAAGATACTAGCCTTTGCTCGCGGCTTTGCTGCAGCCAAAAGGTAGTTTTTAGGTTATATCTCAGGTAACCGATATAGTAGTGTGATAAAATGTATACTTACTAGTTTTTAAGTCTAAGAAAAATTCTCAGTAACAGCCCGGAGTTTGGAAATGTGCCCGATAGATGTCACAGGCTCGCCCCCTATTACGTGGGACTTAAAACATAGCTGGCGAGTCGTGGGTGTGTAATACACCTATGCCTACCCCTTCGGGGAATACAGTCGTAATGCTATGTTTTAAGTCTCATCAAAAGCTATCAAATAAAATAAATTGCATACAAATATGTTCAGTAGTTTTTGCGTGATGTGCGAATAATCAAACAGACAAACAGAGAAACCGACAAACAGACAAATAATCTCAATCAAATTGTTTTGTTTTCAGACACGCCTATATAATACAGTATTTTTTTCTTAAACATCTTAAATATACAGGCACAGCGCTGTTACAGCTTTATAATAGTCAGGATAGGATACTTCAATATCTCTATTCCTTTTATGATAATAAACAAACAATAGCTAAACTTATATATTCATTCTTGTTATAAGTTTTACTATTTTCTATTGGCACATACTTTATGTTTAGTAATTGAATAATATATATACCTACAAAGGAACCCTCTAAAATACCATGCATACAGAAAATAATTTTAATACTTGGTCTTTAATGTAATTAAAAGTTCATTAAATAATACTAATGATAACGTTTCTATTTTTCCCCTATATACAACATTCAACAATTAGTAATTGATGTTTGGATTTTTGAAGTTATACTTCTTTTGGCGCGATAGAGAAAAATGATGAGAGTGAATTTTTTACGATGCTCGCGCTCACCGACACCTAAATTCTACATCGTGAAGTTAGTTCTAGGTGGCATGCATGAAAATTGATAACTATGTTCAAGTTGTATATTCTAGTATTTTTATATTTAGAACACGTGTTTCGTAAGAGTACAATAAAACAGTGTGAATAAATAAATATTATTTTGGTGTTTTTATTAAATCAATTTCATATACGACGGTGATACTAATAATTTATTATTTATTAGTATATCTATATATATTGAATATTAGTGATAAAACTGATTTGAATAAACTGTTTAGAGTGCATTTATAGATTTGAGGTTAATATTCGGTATGTATAATTTATTTACATCGTTAATTAAAAATGATTACATTATTATCTAAAATTTTTTTTTTCGTTTTGTTTTATTTCTGGTATATTAACAAATTTTATGCATAAATAAAAAAAAAAAAAATTCTATACTTGTTTATTAAATGCTGAATGTTTATTTTATCTTTGATTTTAACTATTTGTTAAAATTAGATTTATTGGCTTTCAATTATTTTTTTAATGACGATTTAAATCTATTAATTAATAATGACTCTTCAGTTTCAACAACACGGCATGGCACTACTATTGATGGTGTATTCACAAGATACTTATCTACAGTTTCAACGAGACCATTTATATCATATTTTAGCTACCACAAACCTCTTGTTACTCACGTGCCTATTCAGTCACTACGAGAAGAATCTACGAATGTAAAATAGTTTATTTGAAATATTTATTAATATATTTGATTCATTGCCT
Source organism: Leucoma salicis (assembly GCA_948253155.1). Classification (NCBI taxonomy): domain Eukaryota; kingdom Metazoa; phylum Arthropoda; class Insecta; order Lepidoptera; family Erebidae; genus Leucoma; species Leucoma salicis. The sequence goes on along the minus strand of OX411804.1, from coordinate 24,927,028 downwards.
TAATGATAAATGATTGTATATTTTTACTGTGTTGTCATATTTTTACGTTAATAAAACCTTTTTTATTTAAATAAAATCTTTTTGATTAATTTTAATATTTATCGTTAATCACTACTGCATTTTAGTTATTTTTTTTCCATACGCCAAAGAAGTATAACTTCTAACGCGTGTACATAAGTACACACATTTTAATTTTTTTTTTTGAGACTTTCTTCATATATCATATTGACGACAAAGGCAATAAAATGTGCATTATATGTACACAAGTTTAGTTATTAAATTGTATAATGCTATCCTACACTAACATACGAATATAAGCAAAGCAAAATGTGGATGTTTTATATCCTTGTTTATCGGGATTGGATGAAGACGTGAGATTATTAACAAAATATCTATCCGTGTGGTGACGGACTAAGAATATAAGTGTCACCACCCCATTCTTTCCCACGGGTGTCGTATGAGGCGACTAAGGGAAGTAAGCAATTATCATCCATTGCATGACTGGTGGTAGGGCTAGGTACCGTGAGCAGCGGCTTGACAATATTTTCGGTATAGTTGAGTCCATGATCGACGGTTACCAATTACCATCAGATGGGCCGTGGCTCGTCTGCCACTACATGCAATAAAAAAAAAATATATATATTATCTCGCTTTCCTCACATAAATTACGCCACAACAGATGTATGTTTAAGGTCAACTTCAACCTGATATTGTGTTGAAATTGGTACATTATTGAAAAATTTATAAAGCCCGAAGGGTACGTGAAGGGTCGAATCCCCTTCTCAAGAATATTTTCTAAGAATTTAGTTTTGCCTTAATTTACGGCAAGTTTGTATGGCATGCATAATGTATCGCTTTCGTATGCTTTGTCCTCAGCCTGCCTATTCCGGCGCCCAAAACTTTGTATTTTTAACAAAAAGCAATTATGAGAATGGAAATAAAATTATGTACGAACTTAGAATGCTACTGATTTTCAGTAATCATTTACATGCGCTCTAGTTATGTGCTTATTTTTTTTGTGCGAGCTAACAAGTAAGAACATTTTAAGAGGAGATCTTAGAGTTTGTGTTTTGTTGCTAAATTACGTCTATTAAAAGGTTAACAAGCAATAAACACACAAGTAAGTAATGAGTGTTTTTTTTAATATTACTCTATTGAACTTGTAATCATTATGATTTACCATTTGCAATGAAACGACTCCCTGTGATGTAAACTGGACAAATTTATTCTTTGTAGCGTCCTCGGTGGAGACTTGAATTCAATATTGAACAGCAAGACAACGTTTAGTAGATGAATGAAGCGAGCAAATATTAATAGCTAAAAAACTTTGTTTTAATGGTTTGAGAAAAATACCCAAACTCTCTCCTTATCCTCTCTTTACTATCCTTCCTATCCACCTCCCATCCCTTTCCTTTGAGATAAGGATGCAAGAGTGATGCCTCAGATGTCTATAGGTTACGGTAACCACTTACCATCAGGTGGGCCGTATGCTTGTTGCCACATATGTGGTATAGAAATAAATTTTTATTAAAATTTGTAATCAATAATATACAGTCATTATGGGTAACTTTGACATATTACAGCGAAATTTTTCACGGTATTTTAAATGTTTTAACATTTAAATGACAACTTTGTTAGTGTTCTCAGAATATGTTTTATCCATAGACAATAATGAAAGACTATAATATCCATTTTAATTATAGAGAAATATCTATTTTTGTAGTATGTCAAAGTTACCACCCACAAAAGTGTAACTTTGACACACGTTAGATCCGTCACATAAATGAGGTAATATTTGATTATTAAATTACTTTGGGTAACATTGGTTTTTTATTATTCTCAAATTAGGGATGTGGCTGTGGCAATAAAAACGTAAATATGTAGTGGTATCATATATATTTGTAAAAAAGGTTCATCAATCAAAATTTAGCAGTTACAAGTATATTTTTTAATTCGCATCAAAACCTCGTTTAAATCCTAAAATTAACAAACCGTTAAGCATATTAAAATGAAGAAAAACTAAAATACTTAAAACAAACAAAAAATATGTAAACACTTGGGTTTGAAGTATTTATTTGCCCTACTCCATATAGAGTAAATTGTCATCCATACAATCACAGAATATCAAAAAAGTTATTCACTGTTTCATGAACTCAAATTCACGCGCTAATTTCGGACAATGTTTTGACATTAACTCTGTTTGACAACTTCGCTTTTATTTTAAGGTGTGTTTACGGAGCTTGTTTAAAAAATAAAATGTAAAGCAAGCATTAACAAAAAATATTGATTTCATAGGGAAAAAGCATTAAAACATTCTCATAGTCACACTGTCAATGTTACCCGAAATAATCAAAGTTACCCAGATTAACTGTACCCACTTGCAATTATTCTTTTTTTCTTCCCCGTTGCTTAGTTAGTCAGGTTGTAGTATAATTTTATATTATTTGATATTAAGTTAATTAGTCTATGTAATTTCTAGTTAAATATAAATTCAGACTGACACATTCAGAGGGTAAGCAGCACATCACCCAAAGACTACTGATTTTTATGAAACCATTTTTCGGTTAGACAACTGGTATACGCTTTATCACGCTATTATATCGGGAACCCATGATATAACCTAAAACTAGAATTTGCCTGCAGCGGAGCCGCGGGTAGTGGCTAGTATGTAACAAATATTTTGGATTACCGTAAAATCTGTGATATTAGAGCGTTAACACGGTATGATCAATTTTTAGTTTGAACTAGTATGAAAAAGCCCTCACTTGAGTTTGTTTAAAATTAGACACCTTTTTTGAAATCTATTTTCTAAAAGAGTGTTTTTTTTATAAAGTTGATTTAATTTGAAGTGGCCATACCTTTACATTTATGTATAATGTGAATTTTATAGCTTTCATTGGAGCTTTTGAAATTCAAGAGCTGTGTTCTGGAGTAAACATATTATTTGTTTTTTCTTGTTAAACGGTTGTTTTCCCTTATTATTAAATCCAGGTTGAGTGTACAACGTTTGAAAGTTCTCAAATACTCCCTCAATTCTACAAAGTTATTAGATTTCTTTTCTGTTCAAGAGTGATTACTTAAGCTTTTACAAGGCTTCTTTAGCTGCGGTCGGTTTCAATACGGCATTTACATACGAACAACCTTGTTTTCATTCGGGTGTAGACTTTCTGTTAATATTTCTCTGTACATTTATTTTAAAATAGATTTTGCCCGCGACTTCACCCGCGTAGACGTCAGAATATAAATATGTACAACCATTCTCATTCACCACTCTACAACCATTCATTATATTCACTATGTTAAAGAAGCTATCGCACGGGAACCATTTATTTTTGGGTTGAAAATTAGCCTACGTACTTCTCTGGGCTCTTGATTATATGTATGCAAGAGTTTGTGAATAAAGAAAAAGAGATGTTTAGTAGGGGCGGGAATCGAACCACGCATCTTTTCCAATCCGGGGAAGTGCTCTAAGCAACTGAGCTACCCTACTGACCTTTCGATCATCCCAAATTCTTAATCACATTTGTCTTACGATTAACGCCATCTACCGGCAAGCATTACATGCATCCAATATAGTAAGTTTAATTTTGCAATTAATATTTATACTATTTGATGGCGCGATTTTTTCAAACATTTTAGATCTATTTCTTTTAGCAATTGACATGCTCCACTACTTTTTAAAGTACAAATTATTTGTGAATAAAGAAAAAAAGATTTTTAGTAGGGGCGGAAATCGAACCACGCATCTTTTCCAATCCGGGGAGTGCTCTAATAGGTGTATTACGCACCCACGGTTCGCCAGCTATGTTTAAGTCCCACGTAATAGGGGGCGAGCCTATTGACGTCTACCGAGCACATTTCCAAACTCCGGGCTACTACTGAGAATTTTTCTTTTTAGGAAAAAGCTCAATAACATTGCCCGACCCGGGGATCGAACCCGAGACCTCATGATTAGCAGTCACATATACTACCGCTACACCACCGAGGCAGTCAGATACTGATTAAGATTTTTACTTTAGCTTAATCCTGTTATCCTCATTGTTTATTTAAATGTAACAATGCAGAAGCAATTCTTGAATATACGATATAACATACTCGTTATGTATTATTCAAGTAAGTTTTTAGTGTATAATTACTAAAAATTGTAATTTTAACTCACTGTATCGAGTCATGATGCCTCGCCTTACTGCCTCTCTTGTATAAAGTTCCGGCGGCGGCCGCAGCTGTCAACAGCGCGAGCGCTGCTGCTGCACATCCCCCTGCAGCGAGCAGTACTCCCCCCGATGTTTGTGATGCATCACCCGCTAGACGAGCAGTTTCGTTGCGAGTTTGCATTACTGTTGATAGGCCTGTGAACAAAAATACACCGTTAGAACCCTAAAATATGTGAACCAACATGCTATCAGTGGATATCCTCTTGATGTTTGATTTCTAAGAAATAATAATTCATACTCCATTGGAGCATGGGTGAGACTATACTATACAGTGTACAGATAGGTAACACCACATTGGTACACAAGCATTTTGTGAGAACATATTATTTGTGAAAGTGGACAAAGAGAGCTTTACTGCTAGCAGGATTCAAACCTGCGTCCCATCCAATCCGGGGAAGCGCTCTGGATCGCTAAGCTATCGCAGTCACCTGATGGTGACAACCAATTTCCTCTTCACATTTGTTTTAGAGGTGTTTAAGACCCACGCTACCTACGCGTAAATTTTGCTTTAATGCAAGTTTATTAATACAATTAAAATTCATACTAATAGATGGCGCGATTTTTAAAATATTGTGATCTGTATTTTAGCACTTGACGTGCCCAATTTCTTTAAAGAACAAATTATTTGTGAAAGTGGTAAAAGAGAGTTTTACGGCGAGCAGGATACGAATCTGGGTCTGCTGAGAATGTCAAGTGCTAAAATACAGATCACAATATTTAAAAATCGCGCCATCGATTAGTATGAAATTTAAAATATAATAACACTTATATGGTGCCGTGTGGGGCCGGCTTTAGAATTGTCCCACCCCCCTCCAACCATGGGAGTCGTAAGAGCAGACTGAAGGAATACATACACATATATACAACATCCACTGCGATCGCTAACCCGCCTGCCAAGCGTGGCGATTACGGCACAGAATGGGGGATTCTTGGGGAGGCCTATGTCCAGCAGTAGACTTTAAAAGGCTGATGGATGGATGGATGGAACACTTATATGTTTTACACCAGCAAACTATTTCTTATATCTGCTTATTACCTCATTGTTGGGTAAGAATTTTTCCTCAGATCGAAAGGTATTTAAGTCACAACTCAGAATTCCTTGACCGGGCAGTAATAATAGGAGTTTAATGGAAGAATTTCTAATCTAATTACCTAACTAGTCCTTGTTAGTAGTACGTGAGTCCCTACGTACTACAAACTACTACTACGCGGACTAAGTTTCTTCTTCTTTTTTCATAACAAACGCTAAAACAATTAAACAAACCTATTTTGTTGTTACGTGAGTTGAGGATTCAAATATGGCTAGGATTAAATAAAAATAGATATTATCTCAGGTTCCGGGCATAGTAGCGGGATAAAACCAGTATACCAGATTTTAAATCCAGTACTTTTTGTCATAATATTGGCATAAATGTTAGTAAAACGTTGGATGAATGTCGACTTACCTTTCAAGAAATCAATATTTGATGTATGCCTTCATTATGTGCATATCTTATATTAGATACATATATGTACTGTGCCTACATTATTAGTATTGATTGTTATACGACAGTAATTAGACTTGTGAATTGCGACTTGCAGTTTTATTAGTAGTCAATACACCACCATATACGCACAGATATTTTTATATACTTTTTATTCATTTGACTGCACAGATGTCGGAGTGGTATAGATACTGACATCCCACCCGAGTGTTGTGGGTTCGATTCCCACACAGGACAACTCTTGGTGTGATCCGCAAATGGTTGTTCTGAGTCTGCGTGTACTTTGTGTCCGTGTGTATAGTCCCCCGCCATACAAGGATTATTCCTAAGGATTATTTCACAGAGCAGGATGTCGTCTTAAAAAATATATATATGATATGCTTAAATCATTATTTTAGCCAAACCACATCAATGCCCACAGTAAATATTAATATTGAAAGTAATAGAATTTCTGAATGAGGGTAAGGGATCCTTTATAGCTATAATGAGCACTCAGGTAGGTACTAAGTTTATTAAACGTTCCCTTATTTACTTACTTCAGTATAAATTTGATGAAAGATTTTACTGCATGGATTATGAAGGTTAATTTGGGTGTACACTGGGTGTATAAATTTCGGATTTAGCGACTTAAAATTTATATATATATATACTTATCCTTAATTTTTGTTATGTAGTAGGAGTTTCATGTCGGTATAAGTGCCTTGGGTATATTAGTAGTATATATTATGTCGTGTGGGGCCGGCTTTAGAATTGTCCCACCCCTCTCCACCCATGGGAGTCGTAAGAGCCGACTGAGGGAATACCGGAGGAGTGGGCAGCAGCACTCCTTCGAGTATTAACAACATCCACTGCGATCGCCAACCTGCCTGCCAAGCGTGGCGATTACGGCACTTTCCCTCATTCTTGGGCCTCCAGCAGTGGACGTTAAAAGGCTGATGGATGGATGGATTATGTCGTAGCTACCTCTTAAAACTATGTGCTAACAAACAAACAAACAATAATAATATATTTTTTTGTATTCATAAACGTCTACGATGACTACACAAAACACGACTACGACAGATACAGCTTTGCTACAGATTTATAATAGTTGTAGGAATAGAAGTTATCTTATTCCTAAAACTATTATAAATCTGCTTCGTTTTTACAGTAGTGTAGCTAAGTTATGTAAATACAAAATGTAAACTTCTTAACTATTTTTGTCATTAAACACAAAGTGAAAATGTGAAATCGAAAATAACAGTCAGGAGCAGGATTTGAACCTGCATCTTCTGGATACCGTCCAGATGCTTTACCAATTCAGCAATCCTGACAATTGCTCCTGACTGCTAATTTCGATAACACATCATACTTAACGTCTTTGGGTGACGCCTGCGCCATCTGTCGGACGTATTTTCATACATTATACCGACCAGGTAAACTTAATTTTACAATTAAGATTTTACCTAATAATGACGCAAACCCTTTAAATTATTTTCGATTTCACATTTTCACTTTGTGTTTAATGTATAGTTCTAAGCATGTCAAATGCTAAAAATATATATAAAAATATCTAAAATATTTTTGTCATTTTTATCAAATCTTCCTGTAATGCCAATTTTTTTTCGTTTGATAATATTCTACTATAGTACGGATATTGACACTTATTATAATTTAATGTAAATTTATGTTTAAATAATTAATAGTACCTAATGTTTAAATATCTAAAATATGTATTTTGCTTAAGCCTATAACATACTTTTTAAAAATCTATAGGTACTTACGAATAAATAAAGTAATATACGATACTTATAAGCCATTTTTTTATTTCCCTGTCTGTCTATGTATTTGTTCCAGCAAATCTCTGGAACGGCAGATAGCTGATGCTATAAGAAGTAACTTAAGTTACTTTTATTTTGGAAAACTAATTAGGGTTCCACACTTAAAAGAAAATAACTAAATTCCACGTGGATAAACCGTGGGTAGCAGCTAATTAATGAAATTAAATAATTTTAAAATGTTGTAAATAATACACATTATCACTAACGTCAGGGCAGTGGTTACATAATATATATGTATAGTAACTAACTCTTAGTAGCTTGTGGTATAGATAGAAAAAAACTGAAAGAAACAACAAACTACCACGCACACACGATCACGATCATTGTTTAGCGGTTCGTGACATAATGGAGCGTTGTAGCGGAAAAAGTAAAAAAAATACGTATTCAACTTTATCTGCATATATTTCATATTTCGTTTTTTTTTATTTTTTTATTGTAGTTATCATGGGTGACAACGAAACAATAGTCCAAATCCGATTTTACTAAAAAAGTAAATTGGTGCAAGAATTATTTTACATGACTCATGAAAAGCGTTATTATACTTACAAAATAATATACATTTTAAATTATACTCCTCCATAAATACATAGACCTGTTCAACGATAAAAATTAACATTACAAATACTGCGCACAAATTACAAATCGTTTGATGTGGCCCGAGGCTCTTGCTTAAAAAATAAACATAAAGGAATTCTGACGCATGTAAAAGGAGCAAGAAAATTTCCAAGTCAAATAAACGCAGAATAGGACAATCGATACATACTGTCTTGTAAACACATTAAAAGAGGGTGCGTAGGGTTGTGTCGAGATTTCCTCGTAATTATTCTAATACAAGGATTACTGGGGATTTTTATCGTAAATCTCTTGTTTTGTTTTAGTGGATTTTCCACATTTATAATAATGAACATAAATGACACGGAAAAAGGAAACAAAAATAAAAGAAAAATACTGTTAATTGAAAATACTTATATAATTATGAAGTTAACAAAACATTAAATAATATTGTCTATATTATGTATTCATTATTTCTCTGATAACATTTAACTATTTTGATGTTGATAAAATATATTTTAAGCAACACGGTCTCGGTCATGAGTATTGTCCTTTTACCAGAACACATAGTGCGAACGTGTGAAATTATAAATATAAGTAACGAGCAAGATTTGAACCTGCATTTTCTGGAATACACTTCTAGATGATTTGTCAATTTAGCCATGACATCCGCTCAGTACTATCAATTTCCCAATTCTGTCCAATAATAGTCCCAAGCGGATGTAACAATGGCTGAATTTGAATATACTTCTAGATGATTTGTCAATTTAGCCATCATGACATCCGCTCAGTACTATCAATTTCCCAATTCTGTCCAATTAATAGTCCCAAGCGGATGTAACAATGGCTGAATTTGCGAAGCGTCTGGAGTGGTATTCTAGAACACATAGGTTCAAATCGTGTTCGTGACTATTGTTTTCGATTTCACATTTTAGCTCTCTGTGTTCCAGCACATTAACTAATAAATGCTTAAAGCAAACAAAGTACCTTACATAATGTTATATTTTTGTTGAATTTGTCTCCCATTACAGAATATAGGTTACGTCTGAGAATGACAAGGGTTAAAATGTTGTACGTAGTACTCGTAGCTACGATCACTCCCAGCAGCCTACTATTTGTCGTATTTAATAACAGTCCTTACTTTTAAAATCCCTACTATAATTAATATTACAAATGGCAAAGTGTATTAATTTGTTATACTCTCATGTAATTTAATTATAATATTTAACGACATATAATCATCATACACAAATATTTACGTTTCAGGTCTTAATTGCGTATATAATGTTGAATACCTTAATTTCCCGACGTTTCGACCGTATTGCAACAGCCGTGGTCACGGGTTGACTGTCTATACTGACTGAAAATAATCACAAAATTTTACATACATAATTGTCCAAACTACAAGAAAGACTACTTTTTATCTTGAAAAAGCGGATGGTTCCTGTGAGATATCTATTTTCGAAAATAAACTATCAAACTGTCTTATACTTACTTTTTATTCTATGTATAAATCATAATATCTACTAATATGATAATATGTTCAAGATCAAAGTATGATTATATACATATAAAAATAACTGTATTAGGCTGTTCAGGGATCCTTAAACTAAAAACACTGTATTTAGAATTTTATTTAATTTTTTGTTCGCTATTCACGCTAAAACTTAATAGATTTTGATGAAACTTATTTATTTGATAGTATTGATAATACATCAAATAAAAGCTAGTAACTTTATATTCTACTAGCTGACCAGGCGAACTTCGCACCGCCATATTTATTTTTCCGAAATCCTATCGTGGCGCCACCTACCGTATCCAAATGTGAATCTAAGCCGTCCCGGTACTTATACAAACATACACAAAAAAAATCAATCGTAAAGATCGGTCCAGCCGTTTAATTATATATAAAGATGATTTGAATAGAGCATAGTTTGGAAATTCGAAAACGTTTGCATCAACCCTGCGCGCCTGGGACCCTCTTAATACATCTCCATCCCTCAGAATATCCTGTTGCTTCTACATGCTAATAAAGAGTGCGCCAAGTGATTTGTGTAAGAAAACTTTGGCCGATAAGGGTCTATAGATTATTTTTCATGATTATATGCCTGTAACATAGTATATTGTTTCTTGTTTTTTGTGTTTAACACTTATTGGAATTAAAAATTAATGTATAAAAAGAGAAGATCCACAATTAGGCACAAAAAGTATCCAATATAAATGAGTGCAGCTTACGATTTCCTGCACTCATTTCGTTTATTTATTATTTATTTATTTATTATATTCTTTATTGTACACCAGTAAAATCCATGTAAACATAAAAACAATTAACTTAGAAGAGTACAATGGGCGGCCTTATTACTAATAGTAATCTCTACCAGGCAACCTTAGGATGGACATGACATGTTAGGTAAAGAGAGGTAGTTGAAGGTGCATAATAAAATATAATAATACAAATTATATATAAATGGACATATATACAAAATAGATATATAACATAAATACCAATATACTATACATACATAAGCACATAGATACATACATATATATTATATAACGCATACATATACATACATACAATCATAAATCCTATAAATAAAATTCGTCTTATTAGTTATATGAATTAATATAAAATGATAGTGTAGATTAAATATTACCAGTAGCAATATATTAATGGTTTAAAAAGTAATTTTTAATCATAGTTTTAAATTTAGGATAGGTCTCTGCTCGTCTAATTTCCACCGGCAGAGCATTCCACAAAGTAATAGCCCTGACCGTAAAAGATTTGGCAAAAAAGTTTGTGTTATGTGATGGCATTTTCAGCGTCAAGTTATGCGAAGACCTTAAAAACTTTGAATGTGTATCATGGAGGTATTCAAAACGACCTTTGAGATAGGAAGGTGTTGAAGGGTTAAACAATACATTATATAGTATAGAAAGAATATGAGTATTCCGGCGATGTCGTATTGGTAACCACTTAAGCTGTGTTCGAAATTGTGAAACATGATCATACTTGCGAAGACCAAATATGAATCTTATACAGAAATTTTGGAGGCGCTCAAGTTTATCGAGTTGGTTTTCGGCGAGATCTGGATAGCTGACATCTGCGTAGTCCAGGATAGGTAGAAGTAAAGAAGTTGCAAGCGTAATTTTGGTAGAAATAGGAAGAAAGTTTCGCAATCGTCTAAGAGCTCCTGCAGATGCAAACATTTTACGACTTACTTCTTGGAGCTGTGGATCCCAAGTAAATTTTGAGTCAATTGTCAAACCCAAGTTCTTGACTTTTTCACTAAAGGGTATTGAAACACCTTCAAAAATGACATCAGGTAATTGAGTCCAATGAATCTTAGAGATCAGTCTCGAGCTACCTACGATTGTAAGCTGTGTTTTTGAAGCATTTATAGTAAGCCCATGAGATACGCTCCACGCACTAATTTTATTTAAATCCTCATTGAGTATTCCTATCGTATGCGATAATTGAGCTAATGGAGTCTGCAAGTAAATTTGAAGATCATCTGCATAAAGGTGGTAGGAAGAAATTAGGTTATTAGAGATGGAATTGATAAAAATTGCGAAAAGTAGAGGGGATAAAACGCCACCCTGGGGCACACCGACTGATGTATTACGCCAAGAGGAGTAAATATTTTCAATACGAATACGTTGCCGGCGGCCACACAGGTAACTGCGAAACCAATCTATTACCGTTGGAGATATGTTAAGAGAGCAGAGTAGAGAGAGCAATACCTCAAAGTCTACCGTGTTAAATGCGTTACTGAAGTCTAGCAGAGCTAGTACAGTCAGTTTACCACATTCCATACCAGATCTGATGTCCTCCGTAATATTGATGAGGGCTGTGGTAGTACTATGGCCTGGACGGAAACCGGATTGTAGTGGGTTAAGGAGATTATATTTGCAAAGGAAATTGTTTAGCTGACTGTGAATAAGACGTTCAAGGATTTTGGAGAGGAAAGGCAATATGGATATGGGACGATAATCGGAAAACAATTTGGGGTTATTTTTTTTAGGTAAAGGGATGATTTCGGCATCTTTCCATGTAGATGGAAAGACCCCGCTGGTCAAGGAAAAATTAAGGATATGACAAATGATCGAAAGGATTTCATCGAGGACAGGAAGGATCATATTACGGCTGATACAGTCAGATCCAACTGCGTTGGATGTGATCGACATAATGCTCTTCTTAACATCACAAGCGGTAAAAAGATCAAAAACAAACGATGGATAACTGGGAGTAGGAAGAGATGAAAGACGATTAATTGTATCAACCTTGATAGTCCTGTCAAAATTAGACGAAACAGAGAAATGTTGATTAAGCAAATCTATATCGAAGTTTCTGGGATTTGTTTCTTGTGATTTTCCCACTCCCACTGTTTTAAGAAATTTCCATACTTTTGCTGGATCTTCATCTTGAACAGAATTATGAATGTGCTGGCGTTGTGCATCCCTACACACCTTATTGCAGTGATTTCTTATTGCAACGTACTTTTTTAAATTTACTTCAATAGGCTTAATTTTATATTTGAACTTGGCTTTAGCTTTTTGCGAAATCAATCGTTTGATGTTATCCGTAAGCCAAGGTGCAGGTGGATGTTTAATTTTAACTGGTCGGATAGGGGCATGCTTATCATAAAGATTGATGAGATTTTGGTTTAGAATGTAAATTTTTTGATCGACCGATCCCGAAACAGTAAGTGGTGTCCAGTCGATACCGTTTACATCTTCACGCAGATTACAAAGATTTATCTGACCAAAATTACGCTGCATTAGGATTTTAGGCTTAGATTTAGGAGGCCGGAGTTTATAGGAAAGGAAGAGTAAATCGTGATAGGAGAACGCATCAGCCGGGCATTGCCCATGCTTAGCAACACGTTCTCTTGACGATACCATAATTAAGTCTAGAAGAGAAGGAGTAGAATTAGGGAAGTGATGAGTAGCATCAAGAGGAAGAATGTAAAGGTTAAAGGAATTAGATAAAGAATGGAGTGTCCTGGAGCGGGAGTCATTTTTTAAAAGACAAGTATTAAAATCTCCCATTATTACAGAGTGACTGTAAGAAGGCAATAGATGTACCAGTAAGGTTTCGAAAGAGGAGAAAAAGTCTATGCGTAAAGAAGGACAGTAATAGACGCCGAGTAGGAGTTTGGTAAAGTTGAGTTCAACCTCAATAAATAGGTGCTCACCAGCATTCATAGGTGGAGGTTGCGTTGATTCGTGTATTATACGATAATTTATATGAGAACGTAAATAAATGGCAACTCCACCACCAACTCCAGCAGCACGGTCATTTCTGATGAGCTTGAACCCAGGAAGGGAGTATAGTGTTGAGGGCAGACATGGCTTCAGCCATGACTCAGAAACAAGGATAGCATGAATATTCTTACAGTCAAAATTAGCCAGCATATCCGAGAAATGCGCCGGAATACTTTGGGCATTGATATGAACAACATTAAAGTTCTTTGGAACATCGACAAAATGACATGCAATACTATCTGACAGAGATGGTAAATCTATGAAACTGTCGTTGGAATTATTACTAAGTGCTGAATAATAACTTTCATCATCACTATCAATCATTTAAAATAGTAAATATAATAAAATATATACCTATAAAATATACTTAAATCTAAAACAAAACCAAATAAATATAGATATTATTTACCAATACTATAAGTCTTAATACGATAACGATTTCCACCCGCCAGTTATTATCATAAATAAGACAAAAATAACGACATAAAACAAAAAAAAAAAAAAAACAAAGAACAATATAAAACATAAAACATTTTTCTCAGTACACTAGCAGCCTAGTCTGTGGACACAAACAATGCAAATAGTTTAGCTTTTAGTTAGGCTGATAGTTCTGCCAAAGCCCCAAAAATAAGAATAAATGACACATATACCATAGACTAATTACAAAACTAATTATTTAACACAAACCATAGAAACAAACACACATAATATATGGCTATGTGTCATCAAGAGTTACTAAGTACTAATTTACTCTGTAGAATATTAATTTAGAACACCGACAGAAACTATAAAAAGTAATTTAAAGAACTATATATAAACAAATCTACATACAATAAAAGCAATGCCCTGTAAAAGTGTAAAGTCACGTGACGCGTAACACTCTTGCTTTTATGTACTTGACTACGAGACTTAAAAGAAAGAAAAAATATAAAATAAAAACAAAACAAATCAAGCTACCCGGACTATGTAAAAAGCAATCATAAGAAAAGAAGTTATTTCTTTTGGGAAATTACTCTTTTCGACTTTGATGCCGGCTTTGCTGCAGTGATGGGCTTCTCTGCATCAAGCTGTTTAATATTGTGCAACTCACTGGAACTGGTAACGCGGTGACGAACGCCATCCGTTCCAATAACATATATTATACCTTCCTTTGTCCAGCATCGAGAAACACCAAACTTTAGACGCGCTGCCATAAAGATTTCATGTCGCTGTTTTGTTAAAAATTCAGAAATTGTGACGCCGGTACCCTTAAATTTAGTCTTGCTACGCCACAAATTATCTCGGAAAGCAATTGACTGGAACTTAACTACAATGGGCCTTGGCTTAAGACCAGATGAAGAACGTCCCATTCTGTGGCAGCGTCTGATATCTCCAGTGGTAAAGTTAGCCAGTTTGAGATGTTCTTGCACAACTTTAACCACCACTGCTGAAACATCTTCTTTGTCCTCCTCGGCAACACCATGCAGTAGCAACATTTTTCTGCGGGTCCTCATATCCATAGAATCCACAGTGCGTGCAAGTAAATCTAACTGTTGTTGAAAATGATTCATAAGTTCCAAAACCATCGTCTTAAAGGAACTAAAATCAGCAGATAAGCTCACCATGGAAGGAGTTCCTTGAGCTTTTGGTAGCTCTGCTTCAAAGCTGGCCATCCGCTTATGGAATAAATCACTCAAATTGTTTAGTGAAGTCTGTAATGATTCCATGACTGTTTCAATATGTAAATATTTGTTATTGAAGGAGATAATAACCTACGGGCAGGTACTTTTGTTAAGTTATCCTATTGTATCATTTATATTATAATTATATTATTATTTAGTATTTATTTTAGCTTTATTTTACAGAGCAAAAAATTTCCTTGTTAACTCCACAACTACCCACACAGAAGCCCAGAAGAAGAATTTAGTGTTGTAGTGACCAACCTAAATATTAAAATCTCTTTTGAAAAATTCCTTGACTGTATATAATTTTCTTTCGTGGTTTTATCCATCCATCTAACATCCACAACATAAAAATAAGGATAGATAAACGTTAGACTAGATCAGGATATTTGAAGGTAATAAAGATGTTGAAGCTTTTATAGTCCATGACAGCTGAAGCAAACAGCTTTTAGTGCTTCCCGAGTCTCGGAGCACGTTTCTTATATTACCTATTATTACAGCGGAATACGCAGTAATGCTAATCTATCTATACTATTATAAAACTGTAACAGAGCTGTTTCTGTACATTTAAAAGATATTTGAGAAAAATGACTGTATTGGCGTCTCTGAACACAAAACAATTTTTGACCTGTATTTTAGCACTTGACATGCTACTTTTAAAGTACAAATTATTAATGAATGAGGAAAAAGAGAACTTTGGTACGAGCGGGAAGATGATGATTGTTATAAGGAACTTTCCGCTTGCACTAAAAAATGTTTAAAAATCGCGCCATTAAATAGTATGAATTTTAATTGCAAAATGAAACTTACTTTATTGGATTAATGCATGTAAATGCATCCAATAGGTGGCGTTGGTCGTAAAGACAAATGTGATGAGGAGATTGGGTATGGCCTGAGGTCAGTGCGATAGCTCAGCGGCTGAGATCACTTCCCCGGATTGAAAGGGACGCAGATTCGTTTCCCACTCGCACTAAAGCTCTCTTTTTCCTCATACACACAAATAATTTGTATTTCAAAAAAAAATTATTTAGATTTTTTTTCTGTTTGTTCGTTCGCGCATCACACAAAAAGTACTGAACGGCTTTTGATGCAACTTTTTTTATTTGGTAGCCACTACCATTACAAATACAAGAGCATGAGTACCACTATTTTACACTGATCTTCTGTGAGAGGGTGGTACTTCCCCGATCAAGGCAGCCCATTCACGCCTGCACAAAATATGTCTTGGCAGAATTAAATATCAATGGAAATTGAATTGACTTATACTTAATTATAAAAACAACTTCTTTGGGTGTGTTACGATTTACCGGTAAATATTAACGCGGTACATAACTGGTTAACATGGTGCGGGAAGGATTACACAAATAAATCCGTTTTATTTCATGGAGGCATTAACGCAGAGCAATATTTATCACTTTTCAAATATACCAGGATTTATTGTTATTATTATAGCACCAAGTTATAGTTTGGGAAACACCCACAGTACACAGTTTTAGTGCCAATTGTAGTCATAAAATGATTTGTTATAAGGGGAAACTACAGTTTGTCAATTCGCAATTGTTTTGAGCTGGTTTTGAAGTGCTATTTATAATAGTGTTTTCTTGGGATTGGTTGGGGTTGTAAACTCGGGGAGTAGTAGATGTAGTAATTGGCTCATATAGTTTATTACCTCAACTTTGTAGCTAAAAACGAACAACTGTGTTATTTACTTTTAACTACGTGGGTAGCATACATAATATATATACATCTGATGGTAAGCTGTTACCGTAGCCTATAGGCGCTAGCAACAGCAGCGGCATCACTCGCGCGTTGCCATCTCCGAGGAAAGGGATAGGAGGTGGACAGGAAGAATAATAGGGAGAGGAGAGGGTGTTTGGGCCTCCAGCACCCTGGCTCACAATACGAAACAACAGTAGGAGTCATCCATCTATGAGCCTTTCGACGTCCACTGCTGGACATAGGCCTCCCCAAGAGAACTGTGTACTCATTATGGGGGATAGTGCCGTAATCGCCACGCTTGGCAAGCGGGTTAGCGATCGCAGTGGATGTTATTAACACTCGAAGGAGTGCTGCTGCCCACTCCCCCGGTTTTCCCTCAGTCGGCTCTTACGACTCCCGTGGGTAGAGGGGGGTGAGACAATCTAAAGCCGGCCACACACGGCGGACAATAGGAGTAACTGTATTTAATTAATTCATATCACGGCATAGAGAGAGAGAAAGAAAGATTAGAAAAACACGCGGGTATCAATTTTCAGATTTTAGTGTCAACGTGTTAAATTACAGTTCCGAGATCCTAGCACCTTTTTATGTAAAGACTGGATCTAAGAAGTTTATATTCCGATGTTTTTTATATATTTTTTAAGCATTTGACATGCTTAGCCATGTAAATTAACACAAACTTTAGGAAGGGATATGTTATCGAAATTCGCAGTATCGAGCAATTGTGACGATGGCTAAATTGGCAAAGCATCTGGGACGGTATTCCAGGAGATGCAAGTTCAAATTAATCTTGCTCGTGACTGTTACCTATTATTGATTTCACATTTTCACACTTTGAGTTAACGGGCCTCGTGGTGTAGTCGGTAGTGCAACCGACTTCCGTACACGAGGTCGTGGGTTCGATTCACACTCAGGACAATTATTTGTGTGATGAACACAGATATTTGTACTGCATCTGGGTGTTTTCTATCTATTACATGTATGTATTTACAAAACAAAAGTAATATATGTATTATATCCGTAATCTGGTACCCATAGCACAAGCGTTAAGCTTAGTTTAGGACCAGAGGACGTTGTGTGAAAAATGTCCGTGAATGTCCGTCAATATTTATTATTTAATTTATATGATTATATTAGATCCATCCATCCATCCATCAGCCTTTTAACGTCTACTGCTGGACATGGGCCTCCCCAAAATGGGGGATAGTGCCATAATCGCCACGCTTGGCAGGTGGGTTGGCGATCGCATTGGATGTTGTTAATACTCAAAGACTTAGGATAAAAATGTGCCGTGTGGGGCCGGCGTTAGAATTGTCCCACCCCTCTCCACCCATGGGAGTCGTAAGAGCTGACTGTGGGAATTCCGGGGGAGTGGGCAGCAGCACTCCTTCTAGTATTAACAACATCTTCTGCGATTGCCAACCCGCCTGCCAAGCGTGGCGATTACGGCAATCGCCCCCATTCTTGAGGAGGCCTATGTCTAGCAGTGGACGTTAAAATGCTGATGGATGGAATACCCGAAGGAGTGCTGCTGCCCACTCCCCCGGTATTCCCTCAAGAGCCGACTGCTCTTACGACTCCCATGGGTGGTGAGGGGTGGGACAATTCTAAAGCCGGCTTACACGGCGGTATATTAGATCAACTTGTAACTATTTAAATCTTGAAAGTCAATGTTATGAAAAAAAACAAAAAATCATATCATCACGCTTGTATTGCCGGAAGGGTAGGCAGAGTTGTATTTAATTACACACCCCACAGTTGCCAGATATGTTAAAGTCCCACGTTATAGGGGCAAGCCTATTGCCGTCTACCAGGCACATTCCGAACTCCGGCCTGCTACTGAAAATGTTTTCTTTTTACGAAAAAGCTCAATAGCATCGTTCGACCCGGGAATCGAACCGGAGACCTCATACATACTCGCACACTACCGCTGCACCACAGAGGCAGTTGGAGTTTATGTTTTAAAATATATATAAGTTTTCGTTTGGATGTTAATACTATAATTTGGTATCTAAGAGAAGACAAACAAATGAATCTCCAATGGCTCCTACCTCATGTTTGAACTAAAACAAGTGCCTAATTTGCATCTTAATTTTCAAATGAAGAAAAAGAATGTGTCGTCACTAATATGACTAACTAAACTCTATTTAAGGATAGCATTAACAGAAAACTGAAAAACATTAACTGCCTCGGTGGTGTAGCGGTAGTGTATGCGACTGCTAATCATGAGGTCTCGGGTTCGATCCCCGGGTCGGACAATGTTATTGAGCTTTTTCCTAAAAATAAAAATTCTCAGTAGCAGCCCGGAGTTTGGAAATGTGCCCGGTAAACGTCAATAGGCTCGCCCCCTATTACGTGGGACTTAAACATAGCAGGCGAATTGTGGGTGTGTAATACACCTCTGCCTACCCCTTCGGGGAATACAGGCGTGATGCCATGTTTTTGTTTTTTTTTATTAACAGAATAAAAACTCGTTAGATAGAATATCGAAATCTTTTCACTAAACAGACAATAGCTCCTAACATTCTAAGTAGCTCCCGAATGAACATATATAACTAAGAAATTTGGCACGAAACTGATGCCAAAAAGCTATTGTTATGTGTGATTTATATTTATTGGAATGAATATTAGTCAGCTTGAACAGCTACATAAAGATCTACAAAGAAATATTAACTTAAGTGTCATGTGGTTGAAAAGTAGCATAAAAAAAAAAATTATTAACTTTACAAAATGATTATGGCGATCTGATTGTGTTATAATAGTTTATACATAAGTATGCTGTGCTTACCTTCAATATCTTGTAAGTTTGATTTCTACACTGGAAAATAATTTTACCCATATGGAAATAGTTTAAATTAGTCTAGGTGTTATAAGTTGGTAAAGTTCTCACAATGACGAGATTACTTCTCCCGCGTGTGAAAGGATGCAGTTATATTGTTTTTTTTTTTCATACAACTTGGGTAGCGAACAAGCATACGGCCACCTGATGGTAAGTGGTTACTGTAGCCTATAGACGCTAGCAACACCAGAAACATCACTCGCGCGTCGCCATCTCCAAGGAAAGGGTTAGGAGGTGGATAGGAAAGATAATAAGGATAGGATAAGTAGGATACATAACAAGGAGATAATAGGAAGGGGGTTTGGGCCTTCAGCGCTCTCACTCACCATACGAAACACAACGGCAGGAGTAAGTGCCGTTGTTACACACTGATCTTCTGTGAGAGGGTGGTACTTCCCCAATCGAGCCAGCCCATTCGTGCTGAGATAAGCATGGCTCTATCATTCTAAAATGATGGATGTCTACCGTATAATGAAGGTCTCTACAAAATAACAATTACGCTTTTTACATTCTTTATATGTTTAAGCTTGAACTGTGTGTATGAATGTGAATAAAGGAATCTTAGAAAGGGGACAGTAACTGCTATCATTTCATGGCAGATGGCGTATTATCGACATGGCCATTGAAAACTGTAATTTCTATACAAATTCTAACCTGTAATTTGATGATTTATTTTTTCTCGTAATACTCCTTTGTGTGCTGTACCAAAAATGTCATAACTGTAATAACCAACAATAAAAAAGTGGGAAATCTCGCAATAAATTTGTTGGCTACACAAAATAACGTCTTTCAATTGTTTAATATTCCAGGGTCTATACATTTTAACAATATCGCTGATTAAATACCAAAAATAGCAAACAATTCTCAGGAAAACAAAGCAATTACAATTTGACATCTCGACCATAGCGTCATCTGCGCTCTTTGTCCGTGGATCCCTATTCAATGTTCATCAACTACAAAATACTGGATGAAATTTAAACTTTGCACACTTAGCAACGACCGATGGCGATACAATCCGTCTGATTTTGTGGTTTATTATCAATGTGCGTAATTAAAATGTAATTATAACTTTTAAAACACGTTATAAATTTACTACAAACGGTGAGATAATTAACGGCAACGTATATTACAGATGGGGGATGGGATTCAGAGGTCAGGCATTAATATTCATTGCTACACACTTCTTATAATTTCTTTGAATTTATGTTTTAATGAAGAAGATAATGATGAAAGTCATTTGACTCACCTACATTATAATACGAAAAATGATTGTTAATTTAATGGTTGATGAACGTCTTAATTGAACGGAACCCTATTTTCACAAATTAAGAACTTATATTTAAAATCTGACACTATAACACTTTGTTTAAATTACCGTAGAGAAATACTAATAGTTATTTAGATATTTTTATATATATTTTTAGCATTTGACATGCTTAGCACTATACATTAAACACAAAGTGAAAAATGTGAAATCGAAAATAACAGTCAGGAGCAGGATTTGAACCTGCATCTTCTGGATACCGTCCAGATGCTTTACCAATTCAGCCATCCTGACAATTTACCTGGTCAGTATAATGTATGAAAATACTTCCGACAGATGGCGCAGGCGTCACCCAAAGACGTTAAGTATGATGTGTTATCGAAATTAGCAGTCAGGAGAAATTGTCAGGATGGCTGAATTGGTAAAGCATCTGGACGGTATCCAGAAGATGCAGGTTCAAATCCTGCTCCTGACTGTTATTTTCGATTTCACATTTTTCACTTTGTGTTTAATATACTAATAGTTAATATCAGTTTTATGAATTCACAAGCCATTGCATTCAAATAATATGTATGTGAAGATATTTAAGAATGACACTCTATAGTGCGAAAAAGGATCAATAAATTTGAATAAAATTTGTCGTATACATTGTTTATAATCTGGGTTGCTATGTATAATTTATCACATGAAATGACATGGTGATTCTTATTATAAAATAACAGAGTTCTATATTTTTTCTCTAGCCGAAGAAATATATTTATTACTTTATATTTTTTATCACTAGCACAGTTTCCATAGCCTAGTTGTGCACTCACAGTTCGAACGATCAGCCAGATTAAGCCACTTTCGCTTGGCTGACAATCAAATGAATGACCAGAAAGTGACACCTGTTTGTACACACCTGACCTCTTTTGTGCTTCGGAAGGTATGTTAAGCAGTAGGTCCCAGCTGTCAAATAACACCCTTTTTTTGTTTAGGCGGGAAAAAATGTCCCTAACCGCACACCTCGTCGTTCGGGGTATCAAACAGGGTAGTGTGGGACCCTCATCCACTAAAGAAACCCGCCATGTGCCGTCTTTCCGCCTGTGTTGGTGGGCCACTGGTACTATGTTGCATTACTTCAGTGGTGTCAAGTAACACCCTGGCAGTCGTTACTGGCTGTCGAGAGTTCTGAACAAAATCTGACTTTCAGAATTGTTCTAAGTTTGCTAGTTGGGTTGTGAAGGTTCGTATAAAAATTGGTTGATCTAAACAGATCGGAAGCTGAACGCAGCATAGGTTGTGATGATGACATTAAATTTACCATTTCTCTCTTGAATGTCACGAGCAGAATTATCACTATTTAGAAATTTTTATATATATTTTTAGCATTTGACATGCTTAGCCATATATACATTAAACACAAAATGGAAAATGTGAAATTGAAAATTTACAAAATGGAAAATGAGAATTTGCCGCCTGCGCCATCTGTCGGAAGTATATAAGAAGCGTCACCCAGGACGTTAAGTATGAATGTATTATCAAGATTAGCAATCGAGAGCAGTTGTCACGATGGCTGAATTGGCAAAGCATCTGGAGGGTATCCAGGAGATGCAGGTTCAAATCCTGCTCGTGTTCGATTTTCGATTTCACATTTTCCACTTTGTGTTTAAGAATTATCACTGTTTTTATTTATTCTTAAATTGAACGTCTACGTATTAAAGGGTAACTTGCCTTTTAAACATATCTTATTTCTTTTGAAGAGTAGCCGGACATCTTTATGGGCACGGTCCGGTGCCGATATATTGAGTTGCATCGTCACCAAGATCTCCGCACTCTTGCTTCCCGTACATGGTAATCGCACCCTGTATAAATTAGAAGCAGAGTCATCAAGAAGTAATATATTATGATTTACAAAGAAAATTAAAATTAAATATGTGATATAGAAATTGACGGTCCTCGTGGCGTAGTCGGTAGTCGTAACCGACTTCCATGCACGAGATCGTGGGTTCGATTCCCACTCAGGACAATTATTTGTGTGATGAACACAGATATTTGTACTGTGTCTGGGTGTTTTCTATCTATTATAAGTAGGTATGTATTTACAAAAAAAAAGAAATATATGTATTATATCCGTAATCTGGTACCCATAACACAAGCGTTAAACTTAGTTAGGGACCAGAGGTAGTTGTGTGAAATATCTGTAAATATTTATTTATTTTATTTTATCGCTTCGGGTACAATCTGCGGTAATTTTGTAATAAATGCGTGTGGTTCCCTCTCCCAATTATTTTATTTCCTACTGTGAAAAACCTGAGCATCTCATGTGCTTAAAATATAACCAAAAATATCAGGGTCAACTGAACATTTTTTGTTAATGTCGCCTTATTAGATATTATGAAGAAAACGGATCACTATATATCATATTAGACTGGCGACTAAGGCCGCGTGGATTTCAGAATATAAATAGGTCACTCTCACATATAAAACCTTTATGCAAAAATAGCTCACAGCAACGATCTTTCCCGGATTAAAAATAGCCTATAAACAAAATTATAAATAACCGAATGAATTGTTACAACGTAAAAGCGTAAAAAAAACCAAAGAAGGAACAAAGTAATTTTCACATTCATAATATTTATAGTAAGGATTTAATTCACCCACTGCATTACTGGTGGTAAGGGTGGATACCAAGTGGGAATACTCACTTGTTATCTGCCCCAAGCGGGTCGGAGTCGGTATACGACCGTCTGCCAACTGTAGGAGCGTGAATCATCTGAAGCGTGAATCACCAAATATATATATTTATTGCGTCCATGAATGGTGGTTACCAATCACCATTAAAAACTACATCACATATACATTTAAGTAAAGCTCGTGTCATTCTCGGCTCACTGACTCATAACTCTACTTATCAAATTCTTTACCTAAATGTCTGCAACGTGGTTGGCACCAACCCTCTCTCAGATATATTGACTTGGGGCGGCAGCATGGCGCCTCGGCTCTCATAGTCTATACCCATCACGTACGGTAGCTGAAATAAACAACATCATGAGAATTTCGCAATTTGCATACATAATCCGTGAGATAGAACTTGATATAAGATGTGAGACAGCGACATAATTATTGTTTTGCCAGATTATGTTTGATGAGATTCTTTTTCACTGCTAACTCACCCTGATGTGAAAATCTTGTATATATATTGCGGTATTTTATTTTGAAAGTCACACCACATTATTTTATACTAGCTGTTACCCGCGACTTCATCCGCGAGGAATTTCATAAAAATAAATAAAGCAACCCTTGAAATTTTAAGACTAATTAGTCTTTTGAATTTAAAGAGAAAATTCGACGGTATTATGCGAATTTGTGGTATAAATATCGTCTCAACTTTTCCACATCCGGATATTAAAAGTCCTTTTAGAACGGTTCCTTGCAACGATACTACTCGCAATCTAGTAGCATACCAAAGTTGTGGTGGGTTTAAATAATTACGGGTTAATACGCCAATCTTAAGTTCTAGTTTGTGAGGGGGTAGATCAGGCACATTTATAAGGTTTAAAACTTCTATTATGTATTAACAGCTTCATCTAGATTGCAAACTGAATTGATGGAAAGATATGTTTGTGATTCACCAGGAAGTTTATACACTACTCTAGTTACCTACGTTAAATAATTAATTTAAGCAAATAAATAAAAGTTAAGTGTCTGTTTATAATGTTTTAAAAAACAAATTTACACGTAAGTATATAAAAATATAATAGCAGTTATAGCCTAACGCTAAAACCAAGGACTGCAAAGACAGTCGTATCGAGTTCAATACCGAGTCCAAGGTTGAGACCTCGCCGCATACACCTCTTACTTTTTGAGATTTCTCTATATTAAGTGTGTATTTCTTTACAAATTATCATTGCTCGGTGAAAGAAAACATCGTGAGGAAACCTGCATGCCTGAGAGATTTTCTCGGTGCCTTGTAAAGTCTACCAACCCGCATTGGGCCAGTGTGGTTTACTCCCTCTCACCATGAGAGAAAGAGAGAGAGATGTACCTGTGTGTATTTGTAGGTACAAATCCAAATTAATTATTGATTAATATAGGTATATTTACATTGTTTATATTGAATTCTTATCTGTATTCATAAAATTAAAATGTACCTTACTCAAATGATATATCTACGCACAACCTAAACCACTGGTCTAAGAAGTTTGGCAGGTGTTTTCTTTGTTTACCACTGAATGTAACACAGTTTACGCGGAGAGACAACACACAGCGGGTTTATTTAGTGGGTGAGGGCACTAACCATGTCCGTTGCCCCGAATGATGGGGTTAGCGGTTAGGTAATTTTTTTCTCGCCCTAACAAGAAATGGTGTGTTCTTTGCTTAGTGTAGATATCCATTTAAGAAAAAAATCAGTGAAATGGAGGGATGTGTTTTCTATGCTTCTTTTTAGCTCTTCAATAAACGCACGCAATAAGCGCGTGGCGAGGGAGTATTTACGTATTAGTAAGTAGGTAGCATATGTTGGTATAGGTATCAGTAATACCTATGTATAACTAACATACAATGTTTGTTTCTGAGAAAAAAATCATTTATTGCCTGTAGACCACGTGTGAAGCTAGTGCACCACGGGCAGAAGCTAGTGGGAATAATAACAGCTACCTGCTAGTGGAAGTTGCGTCCAAATCGGTCCAGCCATTTCGGAGATTCGTCTGCCACCGTTGCCAATAAAAAAAAGTATCTTTATAAATTATAGCCTATGTGTTATTCTGATGTATAAACGATATTATTTTAAAGATTCATTAAAATCTATTCAGTAGTTTTTGCGTGAAAAAATAACAAACATCGTCACAAACTTTCACCTTTATAATATTAGTAAGACTAAGCTCAAACAAGTCCTTATATTTATGCGTATAGAAATTACAGATTCACGATGCATTGTGCAGTCGTAGCCAAATGAAGACTCAACAATGAACGTACTTACTTACTTATTGTCACGCCATCTCCCTTGCGGGGTAGGCATAGAGAACAGAGTGCCAATAGGCTTTATTTTTATATATCTCTCGCTTCATTAACATGCATAATTCATATACTCGCCGGTTTCAAAGAGTCCTGACTCCACCTTTTTTCAATACATGAGCGATTTGGTCTTTGTAGGTGAGTCTCAGTCTCCCGCTGTATCGACATCCTTCCACTTTAGCATTTTATATCTTCTTAACCAATCGATCGTCCGGCATTCTTTCCACATTTCCGAACTATCGGAGCATTCCCTTTCGCATCTTTACACCAATACTCTCTTTCATACCTACTCACTTTCTTACATCGTCGTTAAGAATGCGGTCGGCTGCTCCACAGATTTTCCGCAGAGATCGCTTTTCGGCCCCATTGATTGTACTCTTATACTCCTTTTTGTATACCCAACTCTAGCTTATATGGAAAAACGTTGGGATAAGCACTACGTTGCCTATTGCGATACGTGCCTTTTGGCTGAGATAGTGGCTACCGAGAAATTGTCCCAATGCTCCATCCACTCTATTTGCCGCATTTACTATTCTTTCTATATGAACTTTAGCTTAGATATACATTTGTATATAGGCAAGCATCTAACGTGTCATTCTGATAATTTGACTATACATTGCTAACTGATTAACATTTATAAATATCAGGAGAACTGGAGCAGAAAAATCTCTATCACAGCCATTACAATCGCATTGTTACTGACAGGTTTCTTTAGAATGAGAGACACCTGTGTCCTATAACTTTTTTACACATTTTCTTCTAACCAAACCTACTTGTTAATATAAGGTCTATATATATCTACTGCTGCTTTTGACCATGAAACTCCACACGCAAAAATAGTAATTAAGAATTTCTATAAAAACATTCTCATTAGTTGAAGAAACCAAGAGTGCCTACATAGCGTAGCATTACGCCTATGTTCCCCGAAGGGGTAGGCAGAGGTGTATTACACACCCACGACTCGCCAGCTATGTTTAAGTCCCACGTAATAGGGAGCGAGCCTATTGACGTCTACCGGGCACATTTCCAAACTCCGGGCGGCTACTGAGAATTTTTCTTTTTAGGATATAGTAAGTTTAATTTTGCAATTAAAATTCATACTATTTGATGGCTTAATGCATGTAAATGCTTCCGATAGATGGCGTTGGTCGTAAAGACAAAATGTGATAAGTAGATTGGGATGATCGAAAGATCTGTACTATAGCTCAGTGGTTCAGAGCACTTCCCCGGATTGGAAAAGGCGCGGGTTCGATTCCCGTTAGTACAAAAAAATCTCTTTTTCCTTATTCACAAATAATTTGTACTTTAAAAAAGTGGCGGAGCATGTCAAATGCTAAAAAATATAGATCAAAAACCTACCCAGAAGTTAAAAATAATTTTACGTCATATTCTTCTTTACAGTTTCTGCAGCAGATATTTCTGATATATCACACTGCTAATTGGATATATTTTTCCTTTACTTTTTTTTATAATTGAAGAATATGGTTACCTACCAAAAAATGCTTAAGATATTTTCTTGACAGCCAAGAGTACGACAGTAATCAATTTTAAGAAAAATTCAGGTCTACACCTATGTGGACCTCAGAACTGGGTCACTATAATGTACCTTCCTATATAGTA
Organism: Leucoma salicis; assembly: GCA_948253155.1. Classification (NCBI taxonomy): domain Eukaryota; kingdom Metazoa; phylum Arthropoda; class Insecta; order Lepidoptera; family Erebidae; genus Leucoma; species Leucoma salicis. Next base: position 24,899,592 of record OX411804.1, on the reverse strand, counting down.
CACTAGCTGACCCGGCAAACGTTGTTTTGCCATATAAATTATTATTTCTAGGTAATTTCTAGTGTAGACAAAAATAACTGACTCATTGTAAGTGTGTAAGGATGTGGTATATGCGTGAAATAGGCATGGAGCGCTGTGAACGATGAGAGAATATAAAAATAATAAACGCCAAACATTATTATTTTTAAGTTATTGTAGGTTATTTCTTAAAATTACATATCACTAATTAATTACGACAGTAACACTAACAAACAATATCAGTCTTAATGCTATAGCGTGAACAATATTTTTTGTTAGCCCACCTTTAGCTAACATAGCGGTCGCCCGCGGCTCCACCCGCGTGGATGTCGGTTACCGCTGCAAAAAGCCTTCCCAGAAAAGACACGGTCAGCAAAATGATTCCCAGGTCAATTCACAGACATCGACACTAACATCGACGACGCAGTCATTATCCGCAGGCTGCATAGATTGTCTTTATGAGGATGTTAAAGTTGTTAATGATGAAAATATTTAAATGTAATTAATACTAAGTTTTCACTTCTGCCGGCAGTCCCGGAGTGAAATCCGTTGTTTTAGGAAAGATAACTAAAGCGATTATTGTAGAGCTTCTCTATAAACAACATTTGACGTTAAATTATTTTCAGGTAACAAAATATACTGATGGTCGGGAGCCCCGACCCGTGATAGAGCAACGTAAAGTTGCCTATGTGTAAAACATTATTTTCGTAAATCAATTCCTACTAATTTGAATGCTTGGCCCTGGGATTCGTTTATCGTTAGTGCGAAAGAAATTTTTACTGGAAATTGGAGCCTTTTGAAGGGTATAGGCAAATCAGTAGGAATCATGGGTATTCTTGGTATTTGAGCTAATTCACCTGCAGGGCCGGTGATAATCTTCGCTACTATTAAATTATCTTTTAGCTCCTTTATAAGAAGTCTCGTGCCATTACACATGTTGGGGGGCTTCAATTTCTGAGAAGCATTATCGGCGTGCCAACTTTTAACGACAGTTCATGAGGTGGTAGCCCAGCGGGGTTCAGAGAATTTATAAGTTCCTGGGTGCACTGCGTCCTCGATGTTAGTGACGGTGTCTATGGATTTATAGCACTTTACTTCACCCGGTACTTTCTGCATAATTAAATTGTTTATTTCGTTGACTGTTTCATTCCTGGGAGAAACTATTGCTCTACAATACAGCCAACGAAAATCATTTTGATGTAAGTTTTCGATGTCGGGATATATAGCATCTATCAGACTATCTAAATTATGGACTATTTGGCCTAGAGACTCATCCAAAGTAACTGCATAATCGGTGCCCAAATTTAAAGATGGAAAAATTCCTTCTCCAAGTTTCAGCAGCTGTTGTGGAAAATTGCTATGCGTATTTCCATGTAGATGAGCTCTCATATTGGTGCGCAAATTCAAATGTTGAACAGATGTCCAAAGTTGAGACGATTTTAAACATGCCTTCATAATATCTGCTCGCGTACCTCTGTTGACGACTGGAAACGTTTGTCGGAAATCTCCAGCAAATACAAAAGTGATACCACCCATGACATTAGCTGAGCTTCGGAAGTCTTTTAAAGTATGGTCTCCGGCCTCCACATGAGCTCTATGACTCATGGTGCATTCATCCTATATTACCAACGACGCGTCTTGTAGTAACTTACCAAGAGGCCCATTTTTCCGAATAGAGCTTGTAGACCGTTGATCTAAAGATACGGATAGCGGGAGTTTAAACGTAGTGAGCAGTTTTTCCTTCGTTCAAGAGAGTTGCAGCAATTCCTGACGAAGAAACTGCAATCGCTATCTTCCCTGATTGCCGTATCTTAGCAAGTATCAAATTTGCGAGAAAAGTCTTTCCAGTGCCTCCTGGTGCGTCCAAAAAAAATAATCTCCCCATGTTATTGTCATAAGCATGTCTTTGATATGGTACTAATTTTGGCACATTGTCATTTACAAACGCTGTTAAATCATTTTTGTTATACTGTTGTACCATTGTGTCTATAGTATTATTCTGGGTACGAACGGGAGAAGGTAATCCAAAATCACTTAAATTTTTGTCGTTTAATTCTAGTAGTTCGTTTTCTATTTCAGTTAATCTTTCATTATAAATGACTTCAGTGAAGGGTAAAGTGTTATCCTGATTTTGTTGTCTGATACGATGTCTAATATCTTCACAGAACTGATCTTTGAAAGTATCCCATAACTTCAATGGTTCCGATGGTTGACAAAATAAAAGTATGACTACGAACAACTCCCTTAGTTTTTTTGGACAATGTGATAACGAAACTTCGCTTAAAGTGTTACCCCAATGGTCATCGTTTTCAAGCAAAGAGTAATACGTATTACCAGAAATTTTCAAGTAAACCGTGGTCACGGGAAGCTGCTTGATACGTCTCTTTGACAATACCGTTTACAGTTTTAAGGTATGCAAATGAGGTCGGACCGTGTACGTGGTGCAGTAGAATCCTAAGATAAAAACACTCTGATTGTGATGGATGTATCCCGTAGACTCTACCTAAAGCGGCAACTTTTTTTATCTCCGGATGTCCAACTACATCTTCACCACGCCTCCTTCTAGTGAATTTATTATTTGCCCATGTATAGTATTGCGGGACTTCATGATACAGAAGAGTTTTCGCGAATTCATCTTCATTACAGCGAGCAAAAAATGCCAGTAATGTGGTATTGCGTGGGTTTTGGACAACTTGATGAGACTGTCCCTGGTGTAAAATACACCCTTTGACCGTTCTCTAGATGAACGGCCAAATGCACTACAGTAGGATGCCGGTCGTGAATGGGAAATTCAAATAAGCGCCAGACAGCTTCAGATGTGCTTATGTACCTGCCATTTAAATAGTTTTCGACCTCATCGTGTGGGTTTCTAAGGCTAAAAGTTGCCTGATCTGAACCTTTATTTATATACTTACATATATATTTAATGGCTTGGACAGAGTGGCAATACTCCACGTTTATATGAGCGTTAAAAGTCTTACATAGTAGCGGGGTGTATGGAACAATCCACCTATTATCTATCGTCACCATGTTACCCCTGATTTGTAGCGTAGTGCTCCGACCGCCATTTCCTGTATCGCGCCTACAATAAACTGGATACCCATCTTCTCCGGTCTGGGAATCGTTCATGAAACGGCGAGGGTATTTTTTTGTGCAGACACCGTTCTTCATGCATGGTGCAGCTAAATTATGTTCTCCGCAGGGTCCATGTACCATATTTTTAGTTATAATGTCGTGTAGTACCGGATCAATTTCTTGATCGGGTAGCTCCGCAACTATGACACTGTCGATCTCATCTGGTTGTATTTTAGTTTCTAGCCAGAACAGCAAATGACAATGAGGTAAACCGCGCTTTTACCACTCCACACTTGCCATGTAACATTTTACTTTACCGAATATATGTTCTTTGACAAATAATTTGATGAATTTCTTCATCTTTAAATGAAATACACGTGAAATTATGTCATGACGGTCGAAAGACCGTTGTCCTGGTAGCAGCTCCGCCTTAATTTCAGGCCATTCGGGGTTACATGTAAAAGTGACAAATAAGTCAGGTCTACCATAATTTCGGACGTACGTCATCGCATCCTGCGTTTTCTCGTGCATGAAACGCAGAGAACCCGTAAATGACGATGGCAATATGACATATTGACCGATATTTGATGGATCAACATTTGCGTCATGATTTAAGGCATCTCTGAGATGAATGTAGTCATCAGCCCTCAGTCTTTGTTGATTCCGAGAAATATAATTTAATCTTTCCGGTATCATTTTCGCCATCATGTTAACACAATATTGACTAAATAAGTCTCTGTAATAATGTAACAGATTAAAAGAGTTAGTACTAAACATTAATCTAAATGCATAAAATTGCATACACGAAACAGTTTTATTACGCGCAGAACCCTGCTGAGGGATAGTCAAATAATAACCGTCTTCTCCTGTCACAAACATTATAGGATACTGTAGTGGATCATTGGATCATAGGACCGATGTAGCTCAGAAACTCTTTTGAGCTGTCCGTGTCTATCGTGTAAGACTATATCCCTGGGACCTTTGTCTTCATCGACCAAGAGAACGGCTACCTCGTTTACAGTAGGAGCATTATATCTGCCTCTGTGTGCTGTCTGTGGAGTGCGATCTGAATGAATAATTAACATTAAATTATCTGAGGAGTTGAGTTCTAAGTTTTCTTTCAAACTTCGTATATACACGTTATGATTATTCAGAGCGGTCTGTAATTCGCGAATTAAATCCATTTTTAAGGTTGGTGCGATGCTTGATCGCAACCATAACTGGTCTGCATCCGAAATAAAATATATTTGCAAGAACTGTGGGTTTTGGCCTGATGGTGGTAAAAGGCTACCAATACGAAGTTTGAAACAAAACTTAGAACTCAACTCCTCAGATAATTTAAAGTTAATTATTCATTCAGATCGCACTCTACAGACAGCACACAGAGGCAGATATAATGCTCCTACTGTAAACGAGGTAGCCGTTCTCTTGGTCGATGAAGACAAAGGTCCCAGGGATATAGTGTTATACGATAGACACGGACAGCTCAAAAGAGTTTCTGAGCTACATCGGTTCTATGATCCAATAATCCACTACAGTATCCTATAATGTTTGTGACAGGAGAAGACGGTTATTATTTGACTATCCCTCAGCAGGGTTCTGCGCGTAATAAAACTGTTTCGTGTATGCAATTTTATGCATTTAGATTAATGTTTAGAACTAACTCTTTTAATCCGTTACATTATTACAGAGACTTATTTAGTCAATATTGTGTTGACATGATGGCGAAAATGATACCGGAAAGATTAATTATATTTCTCGGAATCAACAAAGACTGAGGGCTGATGACTACATTCATCTCAGAGATGCCTTAAATCATGAGGCAAATGTTGATCCATCAAATATCGGTCAACATGTCATATTGCCATCGTCATTTACGGGTTCTCCGCGTTTCATGCACGAGAAAACGCAGGATGCGATGACGTACGTCCGAAATTATGGTAGACCTGACTTATTTGTCACTTTTACATGTAACCCCGAATGGCCTGAAATTAAGGTGGAGCTGCTACCAAGACAACGGTCTTTCGACCGTCATGGCATAATTTCACGTGTATTTCATTTAAAGATGAAGCAATTCATCAAATTATTTGTCAAAGAACAGATATTCGGTAAAGTAAAATATTTATTACTGTTTTAATTAACGATAATTCGGTATAGAGGCCTCGATAGACATCATAATTTACTACAAAACCTGAAAACGATATCTAAATTGGAGATTATTTTCATATGTTCTTCAGAGAAAAACACTCTAAAACTACGTTTCGAAGAATCACCCTTAAGTATTCATTGTTTGGCATAAATACTGTGACAAATACAAACAATAATAATATTACATTTCAAAATTAAAAAAACGTACCATTGTGTTTTTTTAGTTTCGCGGCAATTAGTGCTAAATATTCTTCCATCCATCCCATCCATCAGCCTTTCACTGCTGGACATAGGCCTCCCCAAGAGAACGCCATATCGAGTGGTCCCGTCACGGGAGATAATGCCGTAATCGCCACGCTTGGCAGGCGAGTTGGCGATCGTAGTGGATGTTGTTAATACTCGAGGGAGTGCTGCTGCCCACTCCCTCGGAATTCCCTCAGTCGGCTCTTACGACTCCCGTGGGTAGAGAGGGGTGGGACAATTGTAAAGCCGATCCCACACGGCCAAAAAAATATTTAAAAAAATAAAAAATAAAATATATGGATGATAAAAAAAAAGCGAATTGCCGTTATGATTTACTCAAAGTAGGTATGGATCTAAATGCAGTTTTTAAAACTCCATCCGTTTAGTATTAGTCAAATTGTTGTGTACTGGGCTATTGATAGATACCGTAAAACACACTCTGTTTGTTATCACAAATAGAGTGTGCTTCTATCGAAAAAGATCAGGCCGTCCAAGTAGTATTCGTACTAAAAGGCGTTCAAAGCAGTTAAGGCAAGAATTCCAGGAATTAAGTGTTAGTTATCAAGGAATGACTGAGCCATGTTTCTGTGACAATGGTGTTAATATATCCGCACAGGTGTATCAAGATACGATTCTTGAGAAGGTGGTTAAGCCTCTTAACAACACCATGTTCCAAAACCAAGAATGCATTTATGGTCAGTTTTAGAGAGTATGGCATGTTCTAAAGCCATAATAATTTGGAGTCCCTTATGCAAGCCATTGGTAGTGAAGAATTTTCCCCTGGAGATAGTGAGTGTTTCAATTGATAACTGGCTATATAGTTTAAGTAACTGTATTAAGAACAAAGGAGATCATTTTGAATGAGCTGCATATTTTTTTAATGATTAAAGCTGCATATTAATATATAAGCTAACGCACACCACAGTAATAAATATTATAAGCAATACAAAAAAAAAGATCTTTTCCTTGTAACAATATTTATGGCATGAATATGTAAACATATATACGTATCGTCACTATCAATTATGGTTAATAAATGATTATCAAGCTTCGTTTGCGATTAGTCACTGGAAGCCTTTGTACTATTAATACTATCGCTGGATAGTTTATATTTATTAACACAATATCGACCAGGTTTCCTATTTACCTATCCTTCCATTCTATGCTCAAACAAAACACGATAAAATAAAATAAAATATTAGACTACTGCATATTATATGACTAGATTAATAATTACTTACTTACTTATCATCACGTTATCTCCCTTGCGGGATAGGCAATTAGTACATGTAACTATATTAATATCTGATTTATTTTTATTACACATTAATTTTTATTCAAAAACTTACCTTTTATTAAAAACTAGTTTCCCTTATTAATTTGCGTGGAGCAAATGGCTTAATTGTATATTTATTCAAAAAGTATAATACAACATAAAAAATATAATATTAAACATTTATGCTAAACCACAAATATCCGAAACTCGAAACGAAAAATTACGACTTAATCCGGTTCTTTGTTTTGAAAAATTAAATCGCTTTCAGTCTAAATTGGAAAAAGCAGGTTGGCACTCAATACGATGAAGTGTTTGTTCAATGGAATATAAATTTAATATCCAGCAACATAAAATTAATAACAGCGTATTCGTAAAACATTTAAAATTTATATTGTTTTGAAAGGTTTTATAATAGTTAACCCATTAAATACTATTGAAAAAAACTATTATCATAAAACAGTAATGCATGTGTATATACACCTAAGTTTTAACGCTTAACTATCTACCTACTTATTGATATGTCTGCACAACCACCATCGTCTAACTCTGGCGAACATCTGTTTCTAGAAGTTGAACTTCAACACACTAAAATCCTACTCGGTGTATACTACTGTCCTTCCTCGCGTTTTGACTTCTTCCCTTCGTTTGAAATTCTGTTGGAAAACTTAGTCCCTTCTTATGTACACACCACTATTATGGGTCATTTTAATACGTGTCTCTTGAAAAACAATTCTCGTTCTTCAACATTTTCTTCTATAGTTAAATCCAACAATCTGACTATCATTAAACACAAAGTGAAAAATGTGAAATCGAAAATAACAGTCACGAGCAGGATTCGAACCTGCATCTCCTGGATACCGTCCAGATGCTTTTTGGTATTTTAGCAAAGACCAACATTTGATAGACATAATCTTCAAAAAATAAATGCCAAAGAATGTTCTTTCAAATGATAATAAACATTCTCCATTAAATTTGAATTTTCTGTTTTTTTTCTTTAAAAAAGTAGGGAACCTCGAAATGGATCACCTCTTATTTTAATGTCTGACTGATATGACTTATAACCATATGGACTCAATTACAATAATGTTTAATAATGAGGAGTAATGAGTCATCCTTTGACTTACCGGTCGGTCACCAAGCGCTTGCCACATGAATTCCAAGTCCGCTATATGAGCGGGCACGGGTACTATGAAGCTGGTAGCATATTTATTAACTACCCCCTCACGGACGTAGTATAATTCTGCGTCCAGGCCTGTAACAATAAAGAAATATAATATAGTATTTATTCTGCCGATAGGTATGTGCTTTTTTTTATAACGATGACAAAACATAATAAGTACTCGTAGAACAGCTAATTGACTCTATTGTTTACCGTTATATGTAGATGAGGGCGCGGGTGGATGGACTGGGGAACGTCTGCTACCCACAATGCCAAGCGCAGGCGTGACGGTATTTTTTTTTGTTGTGGCAGACGAGCCAGGGTCCATTTGATGGTAAATGGTAACCGTCGCCCATGGCCTCGACTATACCGAGAGTATTGTCAAGCCGCTGCTCACCAATTCATTTCACAGATATGAAATGAAATGTAAACAGCTATCTCCTGCTACAGCCAAAACGCAATGATGTGCTTCATGGCCGGTCACACGGGAGATGGGGGGGGGGTACCACGGAAAATGCACGGTGCGCGGCAGCATCGTTCAAAGGAGATATCCTAAAGGGTAAATTGCCGGCGGAAGAAGTAATATCGTCCAGTTCCATTGAACCGCCAGTACAGGAGGGGAGATGACACACGGCGGGTTTATTTAGTGCGTACACACAACCTTGTTTTTTTACCTTGAACGACGGCGTTTTATATTAGGTACATTTTTTTCCTGCCTTAATAAAAAAAATAGAAAAAAGGTATGTAAAATATAGTGATTCACACTAATTGTTGTGCTGAAGCCTAATAAAGTTTTCGTTATTACGTGACCCAAAATAATTGACAGCATCGTTCAGTCTGATATTCATTGCCAATAAAATCTCAGATGGTAAAACTTTACAGAAAAGAACATGATATTTATAGTCTATAAGTAGTCAAAGTTAGAGTCGCAAAAAATATTTAAATGTCTCTTCAGGCCTGATGCCTGATCTTATCGTATGATATTTATTGTTCTCTACCTAGAGGCTTAATTTGTGAAGATGTGGTGCTTTTTATATATAAAATGTGATGTGTACCGTTGTACTGTAAATCTTTATGGCTATGTATGTGTGTGTAAATGCCGAAACATATATTTAATACAAAGCGTAACACGCTGCAGCGTCAATGAGAGATATGCATCATAAGTCGAATAGGACGCGGCATCTCCATAAACACGCTGAAGCGACAACGAGCAAAGATATGCAACATGGACGCCGCCACGTCGCTTCTCAATATTGTCTTGTGTTACAATTACTATAAAAACTACGTGTCCTCGTAAAAAATTCAAACGCATACAAGACTAAAATCATATTATTCTAATTCGAAGTGCATTACGGACGATTGCGCGGTATGGGAGTGTGTCTCCCCAGAACAGATGCAGGTTCTATTCCCTAAGGGTGTAGCGCGTCAAATTATCCAACTAACTCTATTTGCTTAGCCAAAAGAAGTGTTAAAATATAGCGAGGGGACAGTCTTGATACTTTCTCGACAAAGTTAGAGAGGGTTTATTTTTTAAAATCGCTTTGAGATGCAAGACAAATCATTTTTACATTTTTAGAAACTTTCTCTAACAACAACTTAACTATTCATGATGCACTAGCAACTTAGTACAGTATATGCCTTTATGTAGTTTTAGCAAAGTTTTTCATCCTGATTACTCTATGGTTGTTGGCAGTTATCGGCAGTTATGATATATTCAAGATTATATCTCTTCTGTTTTCTCTCTCTCTATCCCTATGCTCTCTGTTTTTAATAGATTGTCATATTATCAGCAAAAGCCTTAGACAAAGAATATTATAGACAAGCTATCAGCGTGCGCAGTGTGGAGATAGCAATAGTTTGACATATGATAACCGGAATAATTTTAAAAGATAACTATGATTATAACTTTTTTGAATAAAAATGTTCTACCTGTTTTAGCCGGATACACACAGGACAGGATACAGGACAACCGAAATTTCAGTTATGCTTATATTTTGCTTAAAATGTATTAAAACATGTAACATTAGCCTATATAACGTGATTAATGATTTTTACGTCAATACAAAAACAAGCTTACATACCGATGATGGGGACGGTTGGCCACCTTATCGATTTACCCAGTTGATTGGGTCCAAATACAAATAACGCATACGCGAAAAGGATAAAATACTTATACATGTGTCCCTATCACTCTTGCTAAAACCTAATATATGCGTCCTTTTCTTCATCCTTAGTGTCAAAATAGTAGATAGTCTATAATATTCTTTGTCTAAGGCAAAAGTCAATAATAGACAGCCTGTACTAGTTCGGAGTTGTGTTACCAATTCCTAAATAATATTCTAGAATGAGGTTTTAATGTCAGTCTATTAACTTCCGAAAAATAAAAGAGTAGGTAAATATCAAAAATAGTTTCCCTTAACTATATATTATAAAGCTATAACACAACTATGTCTTGAGAAAAAAATACTGTATTTAGATTACGGCGTCACTGAATACAAAAAAAAAATCTGCCTTTTTTTCTGTTTTACTGTTTGGATTTCTTTTGTTATGTTTTCGAATTTTGATTCAACTTTTTTACCAACCTAAATACCCATTTCTGCAGCAGAGTCGCGGATACAGCCTAGTTTCTCATAAAAGTGTGCCTATTGTAAATTTAAAACAAACAATATATATTAACACAACGTGTGAGAATGTGAAATCGAAAATAAGAATGCCAATTCAGCCATCGTGACAATTGCTTGGGACTGCGAATTTTAATAACAAATTTCGATGGCAAAGCATCTGGGACGGTATTCCATGAGATGCAGTTTCAAATCCGGCTCGTGGCTGTTATTTTCGATTTCACATTTTCACACTTTTTGCTAATTTATATGGCTAAGCATGTCAAACGACAAAAACTATAACTATATAAATAATAAATTATTGACAATAATTATAAGTCAGTCGTAAAATACCAAAAAAATTAGATGATCAAATCAGTGTGCATTTAGAGGCACAAAGCGACAGTGAAACGGACTGAATATGAAGTGGCACTTTGCACAATTGATGAATCACTACCCCTACCTACAATACCCTCCCTATGTATACCTACGTGCACCCCACTATGCAAGACATGGATACAAAAGGTGACATAATCTGCTCTGGATTTTTTCTTTATTCGTATGTATGTGTTTCAATAATAAAACTGAAATATGCAGAATTATTAAACCATCATGCTAAGCCTAGTAGTAAATTTACGAAGATAGAGTTATCAGGTTAGATGTCCAGACCAAATTAAGACTCTATAATAGCTCGGAGTTCGAAGTTATGTGTCTGTATGTTTATTAGACCATAAAATATTATAAAATGTAACATTACGTTAATAACCGACGATGAGTAAAACTATAATAGTGCCACACGCAAGTCCAATATGTTTACGTGGTACTATATAATCATATGTTTTATTTGAACTTTTTTTACTGATAAATAAATTTAAAAAAAATGTGCCTATATATAATACATTTTTTTGAACATTACTGACGTATCGCCAACCCCCTGGGGAAAGAATTACAACTGAAGGGAAAGGATGAAAACGAAGAGTTTACACTCGAGCAGGAGCTATTTAAAAAAATAGTTAGAGCCTCCGCATATTAGGGCCACCAGTCGCCGCTACTGAATGCGACCACCAGTGGTTCAGTCAGACCACTCACGCCGCCACCAGTGGCAGCCACTGGTGGCTGGATGCGGCCTTCAGTGGCTGCCACTTACGGCAGTAAGGACAAGGGAGAAGCCGGCGACTGTGGCTGTGTGTGCGCGCGAGTCGAACGACAAAACGCGGTCACAAGTAGCGAGTGCGGTCGACTCCCGCAGCTTGTGGCTCAAACGCTCGGTGTGCGCCGATGCTAAACAAAATGTAAGGAGAAACGCGTCCGCAACTTATGGCGGCCACTAGCCGTTCTAGTGTGGTCGTCTCTAGTGGCTCAATATGCGCTCGCTCTTAATCGTACAAACGTATAAGAAATAAAGAATCTTTTTACCGTAATACTTAACTTTTTTGAAGTGAAAACTTCTTTAGGCGCGTTGAGCACTTTTTGGGTGAAAAAAAATCATGGAACTCGCGTCATCGTCACCGACAGCTCCGATAGACGTGAAAACTAAGTAACTTGTGAATTGTATCATCGAGCTATTAGATTATTATTTTTGAATTATTTTTGGTTTGTAAAGAAGTGTTAATGGCCAATATGGTCAATTCACAAGTTACTTAATTTTCACTTTTATCGGCAGTCCCCAAAGACTGCCCCGGATGTTTTTTTTAATTAAGGTGGGATAACATGTACCTAACCGCACATCCCATAGTTGGGGCAACGAACAGGGTAGTGTGGGGCCCTCACCCACTAAATAAACCCACCGTGTGCCGTCTCTCTGCTTGTATTAGCGGGCCACTGGAACCATGTTATATTATTTCAGTATTATAATATACCTACTACGATAATTATAACACAGAACAACATAATTAAACATTCACAAACCGCAAACATACTTGCATGAAATATTCAAAATCCAATTCACACATTTCCGCACCGTCCTTTGAGGTTAAAGCGTTTATAATTTACTCGCAGTAATGACAGATAATACGTACAGGAGCCCAACAGCGATGTCTTTGTAATTACTCAAAGACGTTTATGCTTGGACAGAGCGACTGTTATAATTGCAGTATTTAGCAGGAAAATACTACTGAAATCTTGTGTATGAAAATGCTTTTTGTTTTATCTAATTATGTATTTACTATTCTACCACAATTGACCCTTTTTTTGAATACTACGAACTGGCAATCAAGAATACGGTACGCTTGATGGTCAGTTGTTACCGTTACCACCATTTTTCACGCAGTTTTCAAGGAATCGAAGGTGAAAAAGAAGGTTTATAAATTATAAAGAGAAGATAAGGAGTAGAATAAGGATAATAGGGAAGAAATTTATTGCACGCCTCATAAGCGAAGCGTTGAGGTGTGTACTACTCTCGTTTCACGCAGAATTTTAAATAATGTTTTGATCAATCAATGACGATTACGTATATAATTCTATTTTAATTTAATTTATTACAGGGTGTTGAATAGTACCACCGAAGGAATGTAACATAGTTCCAGTGGCTCGCCAATAAAGACGGAGAGACGGTACACGGCGGGTTTCTTTAGTGGGTGAAGGCCCCACACTACCCTGTTCGTTGCCCCGAGCGACGGGGTGTGCGGTTAGGAACATTTTTTCCCGCCTAAACAAAAAAAAAAAAAAAAAAAAAGGGTGTTGAATAGTATATGTAATACTATCAATTCACTCATAACAATGCAGAGGGTAGCCCTGACCCTTGACCGCCTTGAATGGAGGAACCCCCCGGTTTGTCACGATCATCACTCATGAAGAAACGCCGATAGGCCTCTTGCTTCAATATACAATTTTAGCTTACAATCTCTTATATACTTACTTTTTATGCATTATACAAAAAATATGAGTTCACATCTTGTATACAATATAAAAATACAAAAAAAGGTACTATTTTAGGTGTTGGAACTATCAGTTCCATTAACGTGTCATTATAATAGAGAATACAATATGAGAACCCTGAGGCGTTAGCTTTGTCTTAATTATACAAAGAAGAACGCCTTACTAATGAATGCTTAGGGGGACTGCCGCGACGTGACTAAACAGTATCAGAATAACAAAAAAGAACCTTTAGGGTTGCGGAGTAAACCATTAATTGTGTACATTCGTACATAAATGCGAAAGTAAGTTTGTTCGATGATGAAAACTAGCCTATGTCCTTCTATGGGCTTAAAAATATACGTATGCAAAATTTCAAGATAGATTTATAGTGTAAAAATCAAACTCACTTTTGCATTTAAAATATGTACTTATCTATTTGAATCGGCATTCATTCACAATTTCATGGGAAAGCGCCGTCCAAATTTGTCCAGCCTGGAGATTAGTCGGAACAAACAGCCAGACTGACAGACAGACAAAAACTTAAAAAATTGGTATTTTGTTATAGGTAAACTTTTAATAAAAAGTTATTATATTTATTACAAACAGACACTTCAATTTTATTTATTTGTATAGATATAGATAAGGTTTATTATATCCTCATTTTATGCCTACGCTTGAATGCCTTATTACTTATCCCAAGTTTATATCTTTTATACCAAGAAAATCTATCCACAAAATCCCGTGGTAAACAGACTGGAAAAGCAGTTCGCCAGTTCGGTCACGATTCTCAAATGTCAAAATGAAGCCGCTGGGTGTCGTATCACCTGACGACGGCATATAATGGTTCATTAAACCTGGGAGTGGAGTGCGTATCCTCGTCACAGTGGACAAAGTTTATGACCACATTAGCGTCTGTAATGCTCGTTATTGTACTTTTAAATATCATTCGCCCTTTTGTCAGTTTTGGTTGCTGGTTTGTGTTCGTTTTATAGTTATAGTGTTAAGTATGTTAATTAATATGAAACTTGAGCTTTTTATGATGACACCACACAATAAATACTTGCAGTCAAGTGTGATTTGAGAAAGTAGTAATTTTTTTTTCAACCATTTTTATGTTGCGCTATCGACCATGGTTTTCCTCTCATTGTAAATGACTCAAATTGGTCGCAATAATAACATTTTTTAAAATACCTACTCAAATATTAACCTTTAAGTATGGACGTGGAGTCTCACAGGTTACTCGATGTTTTCGTTTTCTTAGTTTCACCTAATTCCCCCCACTCACCGCGATTGAGCGGCTCAGTAGCTTTTGTTTTAGTTGTAAAACTACCAACGAGGGAGAAGGTTGCGTCTTCCGATGAATATCACGTAAGTAATGACCATCAAAATATTGTCTGGAGCCTGTCAGGATACACGTCCATTTTTGCTCTATGACATATTTTGTATGAGCGATTATGTTTATTTCGTATTTGGAGGTATAAAATGTCAAAAAACAATAAAGCCGGTAGTTCTAAATCAAAACGACCATCTAAGAGTTCTTAAGCTTAAGCTTTGCTTAAGGCCCTGCGAGAAGAATTTTTAGTGTAGGAGTACCATCTTTCGAACAAGGAGTGAATTAGTTGTTGTTAGGTTCGGATCAGTCTGACAAAATCGGGTCTCCAATGTTCTAGACCTTTGTGCACTGATTGTCAATAAATTTACGTTATTAGACTGTTGTAAATTTTTTTTATATTTGTTATTTGTTACACACAGTAAGTGATTTGTGTTTTTGGTTTATTATATATTATGTTTTAAGAAAAAAAGACTCAATTTGTTATAGGAATAAGTTTGGCTGTTTTTAATACCTAAAAATATAATCCAAGTAGATTTAGACTAAAAATTGCCATAATTTTTGTTTTTTAAATTTTTTAAAATTTATGAAATAAAAATTTATTATATAAGCAAGTTATTTTATTGCTAAATCCCGTAACTTTAATATTCAATCAGTTTTAAAATGATCTTATTCAAATTCTCCAAAAAAAAATGTGTGTGCATATAGGAGCCCGTGAGACTAGATGTCCACAGTAGTGTTAAGAAAAAATTACGTCCATACTTAAAGGTTAAGTCAAAATTTCGACGGATAAAAGTCTGCTAATTAAAAAGTAAGTTACCTACTTTGATCGTTCGAGTACTACCATGTAATAGTGGACAAGTCTATTGCCTTCTATCGAGCACATCTAAAACTAGCAATAATTAACATTTAATAAATTCACAAACATTTTATTGGATATTGTTTTTCTTTATTTGTGACATTAAATACCTATAAGAAAAACTTGATGAAACCGAAATATTTGTATGATTGTAGGTACTTAAACACGTAAAATATGAACTTTATCAGTCTTTTTCTCAAAAGTTCAGCGAAGTGGGGATATTGTATTATTTATAATTGTATGTACACTTAAACACTATAAATTAAGGTAAGTTTCATTGATGTGATACAATTTGAAACCAAAGTCTATACATTTGTGGGCATTCTTCTTTATTTTTTACTTTATAATTCCTTCTACTACTTCTTTCTATTTCACACACTTTGTTTTTTTTTACCATTGAATTTCATTTTGAAACAACACCTGCGGATCTGTTAGTCACCCTCTTCACATATGGGAGTCGTAAGAGCCGATTGAGGGAATACCGGGGAAGTGGGCAGCAGCACTCCTTCGAGTGTTAAGAACATCCACTGCGATCGCTAACCCGCCTGCCAATTACGGCACTATCCCCCATTTTTGGTAGGCCTGTGTCCAGCAGTGGACTTTAAAAGACTGATGGGTTGGTTCTTAAGCCAGCAATGTATGGCAGCTGAAAAATGTCCTTTACGTAATAAGATAAGATAAGATAAGATAAAACTTTATTTGTCTGAAACATGGTATGCACAAAGTACAAGATGTAAATGGTTTTCGATTCCGTCATGTTCAGCCCAACGTTGGGCATATAAATTTTGTCAGTAGGAAATAGTTTCTTAATTTAAACATAACTATTCATTCCTCAAAATAATAAAACACATTCATGCATATAAATTCAAATTATAATTACTATAAAATTTTATACTTAACTAAATCATGTCACAAAATGAAAATAAAATAAATGTCGTTATAGGAAAATTTATCTACTTCACAATTTTTCACTAATAAACTCTATAATGTTATAATAGGCTCTCTCAGCTAGAAATAATCTTATTTTTTTTTAAATGCATTAATATTCATGTCCTTCCATAAGTTAGGCAGCTTATTATAAATAATCGGAGCCATACAAAATATACGAGTACTTTTGCGCATAAGGGTTGTTCTCGACTGGTGTAGACAGAGTTTACTATTATTTCGTCTGTTCCGAGAAAATCTGTCAGATATGCGTACAAATAAGTTGATGTGTTTTAACAAACATACAAGATTCTAAAATATATAGGGACGGCAGCGTTAATATATGATAGCTTTTAAAATAGGGTTTACAACTATCTGTTTTATTGAGACGGAACATAGCTCTAATGCAACGCTTTTGTATCTTAAATGGTATTTGATTATCGGTGCTATTCCCCCAGAAAATTATACCATATCTGAGAAGTGAGTCTACTAGGCCATAGTAGGCTGTTAGAAGAGCATTGGTATTTAACATCGATGACAGTTTGCTTAGGGCGTAAACTGAAACACTTATTCTTTTATTTAACGATTCTATATGCGCTTTCCAATTTAGTTTACTATCAATGGTCAGTCCAAGAAATTTTGTTGTACATGTTTCGCCAATAATATGTATTGTGTATTTTAATATTATGATTATTAGTACAAAGCATACGTTGATTGAAGTGCATTTTTTTGTCTTACTTAGATTTATTGTCAAATTTATCTACCATCCAATTTATAATAGATATTAGAGAATATTTTATGTCATCTTCATATGTCAATTTATCTTTACAAGCTCTGGTTATGGTACTGTCATCTGCAAATAATGTCATCGAATTTTTGTCACTTTCGGCAAATCATTTATATAAAGTGTAAATAATAAAGGTCCCAACACACTGCCTTGTGGTACACCATATAGTACTTCCTTTTCTTGAGATTGAAAAATTTGCTCTCGTTTAGTTATTATATTAATATTTTTGATTTCGGTGAGTTGTTTGCGATTATTCAAATAGATTCAAGCAATTTAAGGATATTATTACCTCTTATTCCATAAGCTGTGTATTTTTTAGTATGTGCAACACCAAAGGAGTTTCTAAGCAAAAGAAAATGGGATATTCAAAGCATTTTCCAAAGGATCAGTTCTAATCTTGAAACGAGTAATGTTGAATTACACGAAATCCTAAATATTCCTGAACATTATCGTGTCAACCCAATCTAAATTTGTCGCCAAAAAGCGAATAAATAGTGTGCTTGCGTGCTAACTGAACAAGGAGACAATAAATAGTCTTTATCGCCATTTTAATAAATGTACGTTAAACCTCCTTAGAATAAATAAACACTGCTGGGCATTAAAAGCCCTATCTTAGGTAATAATATTTAGGTATATAGAAAATATGTGTGATTGGCTAGTCGATTACTGACAATGACAAACTGAGGTCGCCTCATATTTATCGCTATATTCTAATATACAGTGATACCAATCTTATTTTATGTATTTTTTCATGGCTAAAACAAAGCCATTAATTGATATACCTATGACTGAATTAATCGTCATTGAGTATTATGTAAAAAACTAAATGAATGATTGAAAAATGAATGGAAAAAGATTGAATGAGTGAAAAAAGATTTATTTATAAAAAGACAAAAAAAATAAAAACATAAAAAAATATTGCCACCAAACTGCATTACAGTTTGTTGGTAGATGCAACTCCCTATTTTTCACATAAATGTTTAATTTTCAACTGCCTCGGTGGTGTAGCGGTAGTGTATGCGACTGCTAATCATGAGGGGGGTCTCGGGTTCGATCCCCCGGTCGGACAATGTTATTGAGCTTTTTCCTAAAAAGAAAAAATCTCAGTAACAGCCCGGAATTTGGAAATGTGCCCGGTAGACGTCAATAGGCTCGCCCCCTATTACGTGGGACTTAAACATAGCTGGCGAGTCGTGGGTGTTTTTTTTAAATTTATTACATAGGTATAGAAAGCTTATAACTAAACAAATAAACATCCTAGAGGTAACCTAGATATCAAAATTCGAATAATATTGTTATTGAAAAATTTCAAAGGTTTTAAATTTGTTACATACACTATATAATTGTACCAATATTTTCAAGCAGAAAATTATTTATTTTATTTTTGATTATTTTTATAGTTACATAATTTTTATATATTGAAGCTTACGATATTTTTTTTTATATTTTAGGTACTAAATAACTTCGGGTTCTTTCACCATAATAGTTGTTACAAGTGGGCACTGCCAATAATTTATGTTTTCCTCTGTCAGTCCTAGAACGTACTATATACTTTTTAAACTCATCGTTGCCATACTGTTCAACTGCTAAAAATAATAAGAATGTATAATGTACTGGTAGCAATTTGCATTCCAAAAATATAAAAATATTTAATACCGTGTCTGTATACAATGTGAAAATCGCTTAATTTCCGTATACACATTATTTGCAAAAATATGGACAGTATAGTAGACCGACTTTCAGTAAGCTGCATTATTAGATTTATGTTTAAAACAAATCAAGATAAATTTCTATCAAATTTTTAGCTACTCAATATTTTTAAAAAACGCACGCAACTAGCTGCTTAAAGTAAGTTATTCATACAAAAATTTCACATTAATTTTATCATCAAACTTTAATGTTACAAAATGTACAATAAAAAATACTACAAATGAAATTTATGCTACCTTTACGAAGTTTTGTTATCGTCGCGATGAATTTCGGCTTACGCTGTACCTTGTTCCCTCGAGTGACATTTGCGGTTATTCGCCAATTCTAGTTGGCAAAAATTTACTTTTTTATTTTACTTGCCTGAAGAAATAAATAATAGTTTAAAACAAATTTATCTACTTCACAATTTTTCACTAATAAACTCTATAATGTTATAATAGGCTCTCTCAGCTAGAAATAATCTTATTTTTTTTTAAATGCATTAATATTCATGTCCTTCCATAAGTTAGGCAGCTTATTATAAATAATCGGAGCCATACAAAATATACGAGTACTTTTGCGCATAAGGGTTGTTCTCGACTGGTGTAGACAGAGTTTACTATTATTTCGTCTGTTCCGAGAAAATCTGTCAGATATGCGTACAAATAAGTTGATGTGTTTTAACAAACATACAAGATTCTAAAATATATAGGGACGGCAGCGTTAATATATGATAGCTTTTAAAATAGGGTTTACAACTATCTGTTTTATTGAGACGGAACATAGCTCTAATGCAACGCTTTTGTATCTTAAATGGTATTTGATTATCGGTGCTATTCCCCCAGAAAATTATACCATATCTGAGAAGTGAGTCTACTAGGCCATAGTAGGCTGTTAGAAGAGCATTGGTATTTAACATCGATGACAGTTTGCTTAGGGCGTAAACTGAAACACTTATTCTTTTATTTAACGATTCTATATGCGCTTTCCAATTTAGTTTACTATCAATGGTCAGTCCAAGAAATTTTGTTGTACATGTTTCGCCAATAATAGTATTGTGTATTTTAATATTATGATTATTAGTACAAAGCATACGTTGATTGAAGTGCATTTTTTTGTCTTACTTAGATTTATTGTCAAATTTATCTACCATCCAATTTATAATAGATATTAGAGAATATTTTATGTCATCTTCATATGTCAATTTATCTTTACAAGCTCTGGTTATGGTACTGTCATCTGCAAATAATGTCATCGAATTTTTGTCACTTTCGGCAAATCATTTATATAAAGTGTAAATAATAAAGGTCCCAACACACTGCCTTGTGGTACACCATATAGTACTTCCTTTTCTTGAGATTGAAAAATTTGCTCTCGTTTAGTTATTATATTAATATTTTTGATTTCGGTGAGTTGTTTGCGATTATTCAAATAGATTCAAGCAATTTAAGGATATTATTACCTCTTATTCCATAAGCTGTGTATTTTTTAGTATGTGCAACACCAAAGGAGTTTCTAAGCAAAAGAAAATGGGATATTCAAAGCATTTTCCAAAGGATCAGTTCTAATCTTGAAACGAGTAATGTTGAATTACACGAAATCCTAAATATTCCTGAACATTATCGTGTCAACCCAATCTAAATTTGTCGCCAAAAAGCGAATAAATAGTGTGCTTGCGTGCTAACTGAACAAGGAGACAATAAATAGTCTTTATCGCCATTTTAATAAATGTACGTTAAACCTCCTTAGAATAAATAAACACTGCTGGGCATTAAAAGCCCTATCTTAGGTAATAATATTTAGGTATATAGAAAATATGTGTGATTGGCTAGTCGATTACTGACAATGACAAACTGAGGTCGCCTCATATTTATCGCTATATTCTAATATACAGTGATACCAATCTTATTTTATGTATTTTTTCATGGCTAAAACAAAGCCATTTATTGATATACCTATGACTGAATTAATCGTCATTGAGTATTATGTAAAAAACTAAATGAATGATTGAAAAATGAATGGAAAAAGATTGAATGAGTGAAAAAAGATTTATTTATAAAAAGACAAAAAAAATAAAAACATAAAAAAATATTGCCACCAAACTGCATTACAGTTTGTTGGTAGATGCAACTCCCTATTTTTCACATAAATGTTTAATTTTCAACTGCCTCGGTGGTGTAGCGGTAGTGTATGCGACTGCTAATCATGAGGGGGGTCTCGGGTTCGATCCCCCGGTCGGACAATGTTATTGAGCTTTTTCCTAAAAAGAAAAAATCTCAGTAACAGCCCGGAATTTGGAAATGTGCCCGGTAGACGTCAATAGGCTCGCCCCCTATTACGTGGGACTTAAACATAGCTGGCGAGTCGTGGGTGTTTTTTTTAAATTTATTACATAGGTATAGAAAGCTTATAACTAAACAAATAAACATCCTAGAGGTAACCTAGATATCAAAATTCGAATAATATTGTTATTGAAAAATTTCAAAGGTTTTAAATTTGTTACATACACTATATAATTGTACCAATATTTTCAAGCAGAAAATTATTTATTTTATTTTTGATTATTTTTATAGTTACATAATTTTTATATATTGAAGCTTACGATATTTTTTTTTATATTTTAGGTACTAAATAACTTCGGGTTCTTTCACCATAATAGTTGTTACAAGTGGGCACTGCCAATAATTTATGTTTTCCTCTGTCAGTCCTAGAACGTACTATATACTTTTTAAACTCATCGTTGCCATACTGTTCAACTGCTAAAAATAATAAGAATGTATAATGTACTGGTAGCAATTTGCATTCCAAAAATATAAAAATATTTAATACCGTGTCTGTATACAATGTGAAAATCGCTTAATTTCCGTATACACATTATTTGCAAAAATATGGACAGTATAGTAGACCGACTTTCAGTAAGCTGCATTATTAGATTTATGTTTAAAACAAATCAAGATAAATTTCTATCAAATTTTTAGCTACTCAATATTTTTAAAAAACGCACGCAACTAGCTGCTTAAAGTAAGTTATTCATACAAAAATTTCACATTAATTTTATCATCAAACTTTAATGTTACAAAATGTACAATAAAAAATACTACAAATGAAATTTATGCTACCTTTACGAAGTTTTGTTATCGTCGCGATGAATTTCGGCTTACGCTGTACCTTGTTCCCTCGAGTGACATTTGCGGTTATTCGCCAATTCTAGTTGGCAAAAATTTACTTTTTTATTTTACTTGCCTGAAGAAATAAATAATAGTTTCTTCAAAATGGGCACTAAACTACTTTCTTAAGTTCTTTAGCCATGGAAAGGCGATTTAGTCATGATTAGAGAAAAATTAACCCTTAACTGACATCGTGGAGTGTTTTTTACATCCCAGGTGCAAATAAAACAGCATATTCTTTTTTCCTGCATAGGTAGCCACTTCTCCTATTAAGTATTCTAGTGCAGCGTACGCGCTTGACCCTCACGGACTCGTGACGCATAAAAACCATCCGTTTAAGCTATACAGGTACGTGGGGTAGGTTTACACCTCATAGTGTTAGTTATGTAGGAGATAGCCGTTTATATTTCATTTCATATCTGAGAAATGAATTGGTGAGCAGCGGCTTGACAATACTCTTGGTATAGTCGAGTCCATGGGTGACGGTTACCATTTACCATCAGATGGACCGTGGCTAGTCTGCCACTAAAAGCAATAAAAAAAAATTAAAAAAAAAAAGAATGTGAAGGCAAATCTTCATCATATTCATCTTAATTTTCTGCTATATTTGTAAGAAAAATTACATACAAGCAGCATTCTTTTGACAGATTTGTATGTCTATCATGTTTAGGACAACAATAAATAATAAATATTACTATTATTTTTACATAAAACTAAGTTAGATAAAGAGAAGCTGAAAAAAATAAAGTTTAAGCATTACTGGCTTTAAGCTTACTATATTCCGATTTTATGTTTGGGGTTGATATTTACCCCACGATGTTGGTTGTGTAACAAAAAATAACGATGTTAGTTCAGGGTTAAAACGATAATTACAAGCAAGGAGTGGGAAGCCCGTTTATTTGCTGTTAATATGGTTAAAAATGTTACAGACATTATATTCTCGTGGTTGTTTAACGAGGCGAACAAGGAAAGTAACTTCGTAGTAAAGTAGTAGCAAGAAGAAAATATAAAATGCATTAGTAAAACATGGATATTTATTATAACACATTTAACGGGTCTATACGCGCATTTTACTTATCAAAATACTATTATTTTGACTAACCTCGACGTTTCAGCTGAGTTGCACCAGCCGTGTCTCGTCCGAGTCTACTCGTGATCACGGCTGGTGCAACTCGGCCGAAACGTCGAGGTTTGTCAAAATAATAGTATTTTGATGTTTAATGCGCGTATAACCCCGTAAAATGTGTTATAATGAATATAAAACGCGAAAGTTTAAAAAGTGCTATGGATATTTATCCTATGGATAATAATAACGTGGCACTCTGATAAATAATTTCCAAAACTCGCTTAGCATTTTGCTCCTAACATAATGTAGGTGCATAGGTGATTCTAAGCAGACAGCGTCTTCTCTGATATTATGCACGATCGATTTTCTTGTACACAGGATATCGTGTCGTTTATTCGACGGATACTTTAAAACTGTTTCTGCGTCAATCCCGGTAATATACTCTGCTTCGCTACATTTTACGAGATCTTTCATCAGTTTTCCTGTCACTTCAGTAGTTAACGTGTTTTTCCCGACGTTATAATGACGCATGCATGAATGATTCTCAAAGACATAGCTAGTCATCTAAAGATTTACGACTATTTCCTTTGGCATGGTAGCGCTTTTGTTGAATTTCAGGTAGAGTAAACGGACTGCTAGTTGATTGATACGTTATACTGGTGTTTCAGGGTTTCTGAGATAAAGGTACCCTATTGTTTTAAGGTTGAATGATGTCTAGATATTGGAACATGTCAAGCCAGTCCAATTAAAAATTTGTAAAGAGATATAAAAATGGAAGTGCGTCTCAGTTTTATTTTGATTTTACAAATTTTGTAATTTTTAATAGGTAATTATACTAGTAACTTATCTTGTATATCCAATAATGATCTATTTGGTTTACACGGAGGTGGACTACTTTCGGCTCTACCTCGTATGAGTAGACACGACGCTTGGTTGTTCTGATATATATATATTCATATATATATATATATATATATATATATATATATATATATATATATATATATTTATTACTTTTTTATAATAGATAGAAAATACCCAGACGCAGTACAAATACCTGTGTTCATCACACAAATAATTGTCCTGAGTGGGAATCGAACCCACCCTCTTGTGCACAGAAGTCGGTTACACCACCGACTACACCACGAGGTGCGTCTGATGTTGCTAAAATCCACTTATTCACCGCTGCCACCTTTTTTTACTTTAGCCAGTAATCCCCTCGCTGACTTGAACCGCTGGCAGTGTCTGGGGCGTTGCAGGTGCGAGTAACTGCCCCCAATGCTGCTCTAGTTGAGGCTGCGGGTGGATAGACCGGGGAACGTCCGCCTCCCGCAAGGCCTCCCGCGAAGTGGTGCGACGGTGGCCGGGAGCGTCGCCCAAAGTGGGTACCCGAAACGGTAAGCCACCGGCGGATTACTAAAGTAATGTCTACCAGTTCCAGTGGTCCGCTAGAACAGGCGAAGAGGCGGCACACGGCGGGTTTATTTAGTGGGTGAGGTCCCCACACTACCTTGTTTGTTGCCCCGAACGACGGGTGTTCGTTTAGGTACATATTTTCACGCCTTAATAAAAAAGGTGGGTCACTAGCTCGTCATTACCACGGTAATTTCAAAGTTTCGTTTGTTTTTTTACCATTATTTCGATATAATCATACTAAAATCCGTAAGATGTTTGGCTGAGTATGTAACATTTATACATTCCTTTTTTCTGAAGTTAGTTAAGCCCGTTGCATATATTATGTTTATTATATCAAAGTGGTACTTATGCTTACCGTTGATAATAACATTAATCCAGAATTATACTTACTTACTTATCATCACGCTATCTCCCTTGCTAGGTAGACAGAGAGAACAGAGCGCCCAAAGGCCCTTTTCTTGCATACACTCTCGTTTCCTCAACATTCATAATTCTCTTCACACATGCTCGCCGGTTTCGGAGACTCCTGACGCCACCTTCCTTGAATACATGACCGATTTGGTCTAATTAGTTGAGTCTCGGTCTCCCCCTTTACCTACATCCTTCCACTTTCGCACTGTATATCTTCTTAATCAATTGCTCGCCTGGCGTTATTTCCACATGGCCGAACCATCGGAGCATTCCTTTCGCATCTTTACACCAATACTCTCTTTCATACCTACTTCCTCTTTTACGTTGTCATTACGATTGCGGTTAGTCAGCCTCAGAGATCGCATTTCAACCGCATTGATTTTACTCTCATGCTCCTTTTTGCATACCCGACTTAATACAGATTATACTTTATTGTAATCAAAGTTAAATTAATATTGCATTGAAAGGCTTTGATAGTAGTGAGGATGTTATGATACCCGTACCCGTAGGCTAGAACATATTAGATTTAGATAATCTTAAACGTTTTCGTTAGAAACAATGGCGTCTTTACTAGAGGCAAAGACTATCGATACTTCGTTAACAAAGGAGATTGTTCTTCGTTAATAACATTATGTAGATAATAACATAGTAAAGCCCTAATTCAGTATTCATTTTAATTATGTCATCATAGAAAACTAGTCCATCCATCCATCAGCCTTTCGAAGTCCACTGCTGGACATAGGCCTCCCCAAGAGAACGCCACATGTGTTTCGCTCATACGGGGGATAGTGCCGTAATCGCCATGCTTGGCAGGCGGGTTGGCGATCGCAGTGGATGTTGTTAATACTCGAAAGGAGTACACAGTGAGGAAGTTCGAATAATTTAGATTAAACTTGGCTAGTCAATCACTAAATGACGTACCAATCTTTATCCTGGCATAATATTAAGTAAAACTTACAGATAAAGCGGATAGCAGACATTTCTATTTTTATCGTAACAGTGACAAACGCAATTACGCAACAGTCAGTATCAATAAGGAGTAATATTCAGTATGCATACTATGCAGAACTCAATGACGCACACATTTCCCTTTCCCTATTACCACCAAGAGTACAGTATCTAGACTATAAACAGCGGAGACTCTTTCCATGTCTGCGGAACCATACTATTCATTATAATTTTGCCTTTTGCAGGTGCCGTTCTTGCATGTATATAATGCTTTTCCTTCGTATGCATGTGTACTTGCTCGTATCTGTACTATTTTATATCTATAACAGAGCTGTCTGCATACTATTTTAGAGTTGCTGTGAGTGCTCTACTATTTTAGAGTCTCTACTCATAAAGTATATTTATGTTTCAAGAATAATTTAAAAGAAAACTTACTTTAAACAGCGTAGATGTTTCAGTTGTTTTATAACGTTGCTATGTAAATTTAAATGTTTCTTTTAATTACATTTTATGCTACTTCATCAGTATTGTTTTGTTTTATTGTTTTAGGACTGCTTCTCGTTTGTAATATTGTAATTTAACACTTTGAAATATATTCATAAATAATCAAATTCAGGAAAATAATTCATTACGCGATGTTTTATCATGGCTTCTATTTACTGACAACCGCTCTCGCAGTCAGCCTCGTTAAAATACCTTTTTAATTATCGTTCTTTTAAAAATTAATCCCTTTGATAAATTTCACGTCATTAGACTCACAATTTTTGTAATTTCCGAGTTTTGTAACTAGTAAGTATCACAAAGTTTACTTTGTTTTTTGTATACCTCTTAAGCCTAAAACCAAGGACTGCAAACACAGTGCTATGAATTCGATTCTCAGTCTAAGGTACAAAACTCCTTTTTCTTGTTAAGGCGGGAAAAATGTTTTTAACCTCACACCCCGTCGTTCGGGGCAATGAACAGAGTAGTGTAGAGCCCCCACCCACTAAATAAACCCACCGTATGGCCGTCTCTCCATCTTTATTGGCGGGCCACTGGAACTATATTATATTACTTAAGTGGTAAGCTTCAAAACTCCTACGGTACACACCTCTGACTTTTCGAGATTCTTCTAAATGTTCATCTCATTATCTCCTCTCTATAAAACTTTCTTCTTATAAACCTTTCTTCTTGTCTCTGTAAATCTTTTTTCTCTCTCATGTAACGAAATGTGCCTAAACGTGACGCTTTTTTTTTCAAATTTTATTATAGATCATTATTGGATTGCCACCTCTGAAGTACACCTTCAATACGCAAAAAAGAATAAACATGTAAATTCTTTTTTGTTTTTTTCTTTACTCTATCGTAAATGTGTATATCATTTATCTAGCAAAGGTTCTACTTTCATCGTACACGTAAGTGCTGCTACGAAACGGATATTACAACAAACATATTTTGCTCAGACAACATCCGTTACATTTCCGTTGGGTAAATATGACTGAAACACAAGTACTACATAAAGCCATAGGGGAAGATTCACCGATTAGGGAACTTAAGATATTTATTTTAGTGGTAACATTCAGTTATTGTAGTTATGTAAACCTTACATTCGCGACACCGAGAAAATTATTTTACTTAATTTTTTTTTGGCTATATATTTGATTACTTTTTCTTAGTGTACAGAATCTCTATTATTTTTCTGAAATCGGCTATCTGGCATTGAATGTCCCGTCAGAAACAGTCCAGCCGTTTTGAAGATGGACACATAAACAAAACTGTCTTAAATTGTTTTTGATCTGTATTTTAGCACTTGACATGCTCAGTTACTTTTTTAGCTGAGCATGTCAAGTGCTAAAACACAGATCAAAAATGTTTACCAAATCGCGCCATTAAATAGTAAGAATTTTAACAGCAAAATTAAACTTACTATATTGGATTAATGCATGTAAATGCATCCGATAGGTAGCGTGGGTCGTAAAGACAAATGTGATGTAGAGATTGCGTATGGCCGTTGGTCAGTGCAATGCTTAGAGCGCTTTTAGAGTAGCTTTGCGGTTAGAGCACTTCCCCGGATAGGAAACGACGCAGATTCGATTCCCGCTCGTACTAAAGTTCTCTTATTCCATATTTCACAAATAATTTGAACTTTGAAAGTATCTTAAATTGTATTAATACTCACATGTAGTTATCACTAAGTAAGGAGCAGTCATTACAAGTTTCTTTGTCATCAAAAATTTTATTTGTATAGATGATGATTCGAGTGATGGATGAAAAATCCGGAGTATAACCTCAATTTGCCTTATCTGTACTGTGTGCTTTATGGCAAGTCACACGGGATATGATTTACAAGAAATTTTTAAATTAGGTACTTACTTAGCATAAATATATCTACTTAATACAAGTACTTACAGAAATAATTTAGTAACTTTATCCATAGCACTTTCCAACTAAAGAGGACATTTGTAAATTTAAATTTAAACACTGTCATGGAAAATTTAACAAATAAGTATCAAAGACTAAAAATGCTTCAGATAAATAAAGAAAGAACATTTGCCATCGGCAATATATTCTTAGGAAGCAAGGATTACAGCATTTTAAATTGCTTCCTTCCTTCCAAAGATGGTGAGAAGACGCGGATGGTCCCGACGTGCCACCATTAGTCATATCTTCCAACTAACAAAAACATTGACAAGTTTTGAAGTTGTTGGTTTAATACTGTTTAAATTGTTAGTTATTGATTTATTATTGTTGGAATTATATAAGTATGTTTTCTAGAGATTAATATTCGGCTACTTGCAACTAAGAAGGCCGTATTTGGCTGCTATTTATATTATTCGGTATTATAATATTGGTCAATCGGTCAAATACCGAGCACCAAATCTTGAAAAAAATCGCGTTATATTACCGTTCGAGGTGTTGCTGTTACATAACAAACAAACTGCCAGGTTATTATCTTCATTACCATGATTTTTTATTGTTTTTATTGTTAGCGACTGATATTAAACTAATATTTTTAAGATGTATGTATAATATTAGGGGTTAAAGTATGAAATTGCCGATTTGTACTGAAAAATTGAAATTAGTTTTTTTTTTTCATTTAATATATTTAATCAAAATATCTACCATTATTATCTATACATTACTGCTATCTAATAGGAAGGTAATTTATGCCTTTGCGATAGAACTCTGGTGATCTAGATTCTACAAACTGTGTGAAAGCATTTTATACTGCCTCCTGGGAAGAAAACTTTTTATCACGTAGAAAACTGTCCAAATCACGAAAAAAATGGTAGTCCGTTGGAGCAAGGTCTGGCAAATACGGAGGGTGACGAATGGTTTCTAATTGCAGTTCCTGTAGATTTAAAACGGTTTCGTTCGTGTTGTGCTGTATGAGGTCTCGCGTTATCATGGAGCAATAATGGTGAAGATCGATTCATGAGTCGGGGCTGTTTCACTGCAAGTTTTGCTATCATTGTTCGGAGTTCAGCACAGTAGACATCTGCCGTTATTGCTTGACCAGATCGGAAAAAGCTATAGTGAATAACACCATCCTGAGACCACCAAACAGTTACCATTACCTTTTATTGGTAAACTTTGCTTTAGGACACTGTTGCGGCGTTTGACTTGGGGTCAGCCATTGCATTTTTCGCTTACGGTTATTGTAAAGAATCCACTTTTCATCACATGTCACAATTCGATCCAATATTCCTTCATTTCTGTATCGATTCAACAAGGCAACACAAGTTTCAACACGCGTTTCTTTCTGCAGATTAGTCAAATCATGAGGCACCAATTTTTCATATTTTTTATTTTATTGATTTAACGCAAATGACTCAATATTGTTGGTAAGGTAACGTTAAACAATGACGCTAATTCCTGGGTAGTTTGGCTCGGATCGGCTTCCACACTCTTTTTCAATTCATTGTTATTCACGTGTGAGGGCGGTCTTCCACGTGGTTCGTTCTTCAAATCAAAATTTCCATCACGAAAGCGTTTAAACCAAAATCGCACGGTGCGTTCATTAGCAGTTCCCTCTCCTAACGCAACATTGATATTGCGAGCTGTTTCTGCAGCGTTAGTTCCGCATCGGAACTCGTATTTCAAAAATCACTCGAATTTTCGAAGTATCCATCTTTCTTGTCTAAGCTGAATAAAACAAACAACTGAAAGTCGATAATCGAATGTTGCACATTTTTTAAAAGAAGAACCTCATAGGTACCGTTTGAAAAAAGTTTCACTGAAAAATCTCAAATCATGAAGGTTCTATGT
Organism: Leucoma salicis; assembly: GCA_948253155.1. Taxonomy (NCBI): domain Eukaryota; kingdom Metazoa; phylum Arthropoda; class Insecta; order Lepidoptera; family Erebidae; genus Leucoma; species Leucoma salicis. The sequence goes on along the minus strand of OX411804.1, from coordinate 24,869,372 downwards.
CAATTCTAAGTACCTATTACAATAAAACGGCAAATTCATACTTTAACCCCTATTATTATACACACTATCAGTAACATAATTGCATGGAACAATTAACAAATAATGCGTGTTGTGACGTGGCCTAATCGTGAATGAAACAAATACCACCACGACGTAGTTACCGCACGCACTTCAATGATGCAGATCGAAACCGAAGTGCGGTTTGGCCGAAAACCTATCCGAATATTCGGTATTTATTAAAATTACTATTAGTGGCATCCCTGATATTTGCACGTGAAAAAGAATAATGTACTGAAAATTATTGCACTAATATGCTAGACTTTGTAGCTCCTAGAAAATGGTCATCACCGCTGTGATTCGAAACCATAACCTTTTGGAAATCAATTTCGCACCTTCATATTAAACTACTGTGAGTGTATGGACCACCGTGTAAGTAATAATAGTTTGGGCTATCTATCGGAAGAGTTCTGCACTTTTGATAACAAGTTTACGCTTAAAACATCACTTTAAATACATGACGTTATCTTTTATTTAGTTATTCTAATTGAAATATTAAACATGTTAGCCGAATGATGGATGATCTGGAATGTAACTTAAATTAGCCCTATCTACGTTAATCCGTGATATTGCTACGTAAAAAGTTTTAATTGTTAAAACCAAAATTTTTATTTCGTGAGCAAAAAGAGTTGAAACATAGGTACCAAAGACGCTTAACCAAAATCAC